>CM040764.1:24531327-24858827 GCA_022829145.1 Albula goreensis | reverse complement strand
TTTCACTGATTCCCTTTATAGGGGTGTTATCGCCCTTTCTGTTGAAATTCATGTTTTTCAAGTACCTCCTGTAAATGGTCCATTAAATCCCCACAGTAGGGGATTCACTGAAACACTCAGAGATGCACTAACTTTGTGTTTATTGTTCATTAGAGACTGAGATAAGCTGTCTGCTGTCGCTTTTTGCCATTTGAAAGTTTAATTCATTCTCCTGACTGGACAGAAAGTTGGAAACAGAGCTCCACCCACAGATTCACCAATTGTGTACGGTCATAAATGTGCTCTAAAAAAATGTTCAAATCCATGGAAGCCATTAAATGGGAGGGGAAATGTAGGTTAATGTGGGAGTGAAACTTTGTATGAAGGGGAATTTAAGTCCAAATATCAAAGGTCAGATAACGAATGCAAATGAAACCTTTTTTTCCTAACGTGCAGAAATGCCATGTATTTTTCACCATTACGGGAAGTTTTGAAAAGGCCAGTGGATTTATCTAGGGATAAATGAGGATGAAGTGGGAGGAATCTGGGACTCTTCGTGGCCATGATACAGGAGAGTGAGACACAATTCCAGCCTCCGGTCCCTGTGCCCAGCATCCCTACAGTGTTCACTAACCCTTTCCCTGCCCCCGCATCCCGGCAGTGTTCAGTAATCCGGCCCCTGCCCCCCACATCCCGGCAGTGTTCAGTAATCCGGCCCCTGCCCCCACATCCCGGCAGTGTTCAGTAATCCGGCCCCTGCCCCCGCATCCCGGCAGTGTTCAGTAATCCGGCCCCTGCCCCCCACATCCCGGCAGTGTTCAGTAATCCGGCCCCTGCCCCCATCCCTGTTCAGTAATCCGTTCCCGGCAGTGTTCAGTAATCCGGCCCCTGCCCCCGGCATCCCTACAGTGTTCAGTTATCCGGCCCTTGCCCCCCGCATCCCGGCGGTGTTCACTAACCTGGCCTTTGCACCCAGCATCCTAATGGTGCGGTGTGCGTTAACCCGGCGCTCGTTCTCCCTACTATCCTCCCTGCCACAGAAGCACAGGCTCTCACAGCACAGCAAGACTGAACCGTTACAGCCTACAGGCGCCACAAACTGTTCTGTCATTATAAAAACATGAGAATCATGTTTTCCCTTCTTGGAGCAGTATTCACCCTCCTAACACGTGTGCTGCTCTGCGATTTCTCTTTCCTTTCAGGCTTCTTTAAATTTCAAGAGTCTGGGGCATGCCTGACTGCATTAGCACTGTGCTAAATGACATCACACGCCCTGCTTCCTCTTTGAGGGGGAGTTCCCTGGTTGTTGTGCTTTGGATGAGGTTATGCAAATGTTTAAATATTCTCACAATGATGCCCTTGGTATGAACACGGTCGCTTTGTCCCCTCACACGGATCACCATCCTGGCCCTGGGGAAGGAGGTGCAGGTCCTGAGCAGCTGCAGGGGAAACCATGTCAGATAGTTTGATTCCTTTGGCTGCCTGCATGTGATGTCACATGTCTCCACCCGCAGAGTGGTGACAGCATAGCCCAAGATGGCCGGGAAGGAAGGAGGAATGAAACGGAGGAGTGAAGGGAGGGAATGAAAGCAGAGGAGTGAAGGGGAATGAAAGCAGAGGAGTGAAAGGGGGAATGAAAGCAGAGGAGTGAAGGGAGGGAATGAAAGCAGAGGAGTGAAGGGGAATGAAAGCAGAGGAGTGAAAGGAGGGATTGAAAGCAGAGGAGTGAAGGGGAATGAAAGGGGCGGGTAACAGATGAGCACAGATAAGTACACCTTGCTGTGAGGGAGCTGGAATCCGCTAACAGCAGCGCTTTGTGAGCATTTAGCCTTCGTTCCCACATCGTCTGCAGGTCAACTGCCAGTAAACGCTGGCATAAACTGCGCCCGGAGGAAGGGCTTTTTGGAAGCAGATGCTCAGAAGACACTGTCTTTTTCCCCGAAAAGAGAGACAGATGTTTGCATACTAATGTGGAGCGAGAAGGCTGTGTGTTTTGTTTTTTTTTGTTGTTGCTGTGTTTTTTCTCTTTGCTTGGTAGCCATCATGGACTGCGGGCGCGGCAATGGAGAAAATGTGTCATTCATCATTCATCAAAACTTTCTCTTTCTGACTGGAACATCCAGATCACTGCTGTGGTGTGTACGAGAGGGCTATTAAGAACAACAGCACACAACTGTTTGGGAAAAATAATGGAAATTGCTGCCCATGGACTAAAAAGCAGCTTAACCCTTTGTGGTATAGCTAAGGTGTATCTGGTTCAGTGACTGAAAGGAGAATACAGCTACCTGTTAATGCTGTTAATGGAGGACAAACATATGGCTGTGAAATTAACCTTTACTCTGGTGGCAGTACTCTTCGTTTTAAAGTTTGATGCCTGCCTGTACTGCCCCCCAGTGGTGGGATGAACTTCTTACTGCAGTAGTCTGGTTGGTAGTGGCACAGGCTATTTTCCAATACACAAGTGAACTAAAGGGCTAAAGATCCACTTTTACAGGCTGCTTCCTGGCTGAAGTATATTAGTTTGTCATACACACACACACATGCACAAGCATTATGTAAGTATAGAGACGAGAGAAAGAGGGACAGAGATTTGGAAAGTCTGCTTTCCAATGGGAGCAGCCCATGCATGGTCATGTTAGGGGGTGATGTGTCTTATTGCATACTATGAAATGCAGGCCTTTGGGCTGCTGAAACCCCTATAGAATTCTGTGGAATGGACTCTTCCCGTAAGTGTGATTGTGAAGTTTCTCACCAATAAACCTGTAAAACAAAGACGTCACATACTTAGCAGTAAGCTGGAAAATAGATGGTGATCTTTAAGCGGTAGGAGTTGACGTAGGTGGCACAATAAATGCCACAGAAGGTTCTGGAAATAAATTACCCCCAAACTTGGGCCAAACTACATCAGCCAAAGACAGAAGTGAAATATAGAATTTAATCTGTCATTGATTTATGACATTTCCATTGTCATGCGGTAATAACCCTCCTCTCCTTTAAGTGGGCGACATTCCGAACCATAAATCTTCCCCGAGACAGAGAGTTTCTTTTGTAATTGTCTGATCAGACCTGGTATTTTGTCCCTGAAGGTTAATCCCACCTAAAATCAATAGACCGCCCCTTCATTTGGGACAAAGTGATTATAACAGCCCATGGAGGCCTGTGAGAGGCAAAACAACACTCAATCAGCAGCCTGACTTCATTGATTCGCCCTCTATAGTTAATCAGAGGCACAGACTGCCACGCAGTGGACAAATTACCGCTAAAATCTCCCTTTACTGCCCCCCACACCTGTGGGGCCCATCTGTCTTAATATGGCGGGGTCAGGGACTAATTGCCGATGATCAATGGGCGGCTGAAACGGTCCTGGGCTCCGGGTGGCCGACGGCGATGCCTGCGGACGGCCATGGGCGCAGTGAGGCATTATGGGAAGTGAGTGTGTTCGAGGCGTGTTCTATTAAACATTCCCAGCTTCCCCTGGGGTTGTGGATTATGGGGATTATCGCGAGATGGATTTAGCATCCTCTGCTTTTTTGGCAGTGATGTAAGCGATCTGCGCTCTTAACAGCTTTGGTCAGGACTGGGTGTTAGGCAGGTGCGCTCGGGCTGCAGAGACACCCAAACGACCTTTGGGGTGAGGCCGGGGTGGGGCGCAGCTATGAGGATGGGATTGCATGGGTTAGTGTAGGAAACGGGCCTTTGCACACCCATAGAGGACATGAACATGGGTGGGTGCTGCAGTTTGACCTTATCCCATAACCACAGAGGTCACTGTCTCCCTTTGACCTTTGACCTCTGCGTATCCACCACTCTGCTGTCCCTGCAGAGGCAGCCCTTTTGACTGCTTACTGAGTGTTTTTATTTTCTCTGGGAGCTGTTTCAGGGTGCAGCCAATGCATGTTACTCTCAATGAGAGTATTGTCTAATATTGGTCCTCCAAACTCTGCACATCATCATCTCTACTGAGCTAAACAAATGAAACCTCCACAATGAGTGTGAAACCCTGGCCCACAATAACGTTGCACATGGTTTAGAAGGACCTAAACCACAAAACTGTGTACCTGTGTAGGGTTAGAATGTCCTAAACCCCCCTCCTTCTGTATTTGTTATTCCAGTTAAATGAAGGCACAGTGCTCTGCTCCTGTCGAGCCCTCATGCTGTGCACTTATTTTAGCCTTTTCACCTGATGTAGCAGGGAATGAACCTGAACTCTGCTGTGAAAGGAAGTGACATTTGTCTGGTCTGTATGGGTTACCAATTTTAGAGCGCTCAGTGTGTAGCAGGCATGCAGGGAAGTCTCCGGAAAGCTGGTCACATGAACACATTCTGCACATAGCGTGTGCTGACATTAGTGCAGCTCAGCGCACAGAAATATTCCCAGCCCCTGCAGATAACGTGAAAAATGTCATGCTTCTGTGTTTTTAATAACACGACGGCCGAGGTGGAGAACCAATCCCATCAAACAACACCTTTATTCAATTGTTTCATTTGCAGCCCAGGTGAAATAAAAACTCGCTTTCACAGGGTCCTCCCAATACCGGAATTACATTATCCGCTATAACCCTTTCAAAAGGTGAGATTTATCGCTCTCATCACAAAACTCAGGTTGGAATAAAGAGGAAGGGCTGTTCAGACCCAGCGTTGCATGTGTGTGCAGAGGCCTGAAGTCTGGATCTGTCCCAGTTCTTTCATCCGTGGCTGTGTTCTGTTTTCCTCTGATTGGTAACACACAAAGTAACATGTAATTACAATAAATAAAGAACTAAATCCATGTCAACGATCGTCAGATCAAGTGGTTTGTTTTCAGTCAGGCGACAAAAAAAGAGCTGGGGAGAGGCAATCAAGGGTGGAAAGCCTCATTTTCACAGAGTTTAGCTGCTCAGAATTTAGCTGCAATGAAAGGGAAGAGTAGCCAGTGCTAATGTATCATTGTTACAGTGAAAGCTCACAGGGTGAGGCAGTCAGTGTTGGATTTAAATTAGCGAGGGCCAGACCCCTGCCTGTCTGAGATGTGAATCAGGTTTCCATGATAACGCGTGGAGAGTCAGCTCATGCACATGATTTTAATTAGGCCGGTTAGATTGATTCCCTGGGTCCGCAGCGCTTGCTCTGCAGTCAGGCTGGTCAGTCTGGACCTCACCGCAGAATCGTGCTTACTGTGATGAGTGAAAGGGGCTTTACAGTGTCATTATTTAGAGCGTGACTCCATATGGGTGTTCCGACTGCAAACAGGCGCACTGCGACTGAATGTGTGTTTTCTAAGTGGTGCTCCACCTCACTGCTGCAATATTTTCATGGTAACAGAAATGTCACCATGATCAGGATTACAAAGAGATTTGCTTTAAAGCAAACCAGTACACCCTAATTAAGAGGTGTACACGCTTTACAATTCAGCGTTTATCACAGTTGTGTTGTAAATATTTGCTTAAGGGAGTAATCTTGTGCTTGTACAGCAGATTCACTCCAGGTTTAAGGGTCACTATTAATAAAACCTCATACCTGGAGTTGATGTAAAATCAATGGTTTAATAAGTGAGAATCCATGCGGGTGAACTGGCGTGGGAAGGCCTGGAGGACAGTGCTCAGCCTGACTCCATTTGCAGATGCTTTCAGCAGGGCCTTCTGTAACCACAGAACGCATCCTGTACATACGACATGCTGTAGAACAGCCATGCAGGCTGCAGGTTTCACCTGTGACAGCTGATGGCACACAGGTGAAATGGAGTCTCAGCGAGCTGAATGAAGGTGTGGGAGTGTGCTGTCCGTATGTGTGTGAGCTCATCTCTGCCCTGCAGCCCTGATCAAGGCAGTTTTGTGCCAAAACGCTGCTGAATAAATATGCAATCGAGCATGCAGCTATAATTTCAACACTCAAATCTTTTGGCCAGCTGAGCTGGTCACCAGTTAAGATGTAGATTTTAATTTACTGCTTCCTTCACTTCCATCTTTAATGGCCCGCTTAGGGCTCTGACATGCTGGTGTCAGTGACCAGACACTGCATCAAACACAGGGGAAATAATGAGGTAATACAGCTGTGGCAGAAACTAATGAACGGGATGCTCTGATTGGCCGAATCACTGCCCCAGCTTCACCCCCACACCTCCATTGTTATAAGCACAATTGCTGCTCCACTCTCCAGGTCAGTGCCATTTAATGCCACATTGATTAAGCCAAACCTCTTTGTTCCGCGCTGCTCCATTGTGCCTCATGTTTCACTGCCTTTGTGACACCACAATAGATCTCAGACCACATGGATGTACCTGTTTGGATACATTACAGTTGAGAATGTTGTGAATAGGGGAGGGGAAAGCTCTAGAATAAAACTGATCTGGTGCGTAGAGGAGCCCTCAGTCTTATCAGTCAACATTAGAGATTACTGTGTGTATAATCCCCAGATTCTTAACTGGGGACTCAACAATCTCCCAAGCAATTAGTAATTAAACTGTAGCATCCAGCAATCTAGATGGCAGAATTAGAGATTATATGAAGCATAGAGACATATGATCAAAACCCATTGTAGAATCCATATAATTATTGTATTTTCTCTTGATGGATTAAGCTCCTTATCTGAATCTGCACCATCCTGCTGTTAGACGGCTCTCTGAATGGAGCCCCAGATCCCGGGATGTCCGTAACGGGATGTGGTGAAATCTATCTGTCTATAGATACAGGGCTATTATTTGTAAAGACTATGCTGTTGGGGAAAAAAAGAGGAAACCAGATGAAACTGTAGTTAGACAGAGATAACTGTAGGCTATCTCTCCTCATAGCTCTGTCCACACAGTGTCACCTGTGGAGGCTGACTGACCTCCCTGTGGGCAGAGCAATATAGCGCCCCCCACAGCTCACACCCTGCTAATGCCACTGACCCGCGGGCTCTGGTACCATCACAAACATCAGTGCACCATCTCCAGCATCTCCAGCCACAGGCTTTCCCCTGCTAATCATGGCACTGCCAATCCTTTAAGACCCACCAGCTTTTGCCCATTTTTCATGTACACCAGCCTCATATAGACCAGCACAGAACTGTAGTAATGATACTTCCCCATTACAGCAGTAAGCTAAAACCCTGGCAGTGAAAGGTAGCTGTAAGTGTGTGTGAGGACGATGGCAGAGGAACATTTCCACCCCAGATTAATATGAGCCAGGTGTGATTCACCTGGGGGTTCCCCCATGCTCCGTGCTGGGATTCGCCCCACAGCCAGCCTGCACCATCTCTGACTGAGATTAAACACTCTGCTCTTCATCGCTAAGAGAATAAAAAGGATCCCACTGAACCAAAATGGAAAATGAAATACACATTTAAAACAACAGTAAAGGGAAAAAAACAACTCTCTTTGAATTTTGAGCAGCTTGATTTGTAATTGATCCGCTTTGGGAGATAGACAGGGGTACCTCCTGACCCTGGCACTGCGGTGTGTCTGATTCAGATCCTGCTTCTGTGTGCTCTCGCACATATCAAAGCCTGCTCTCAGCACAGACCAATGCTGAGGATTTTACACACCTCCCTCTCTCCCTCCCCCCCTCTCCCTCGCTCTCGCTCTCTCTCTAATCACACGCAGGGGAACCAGGGAAAGGTGACGTGTGAAAATGAAAAGCTGTGAGGTTCAGAAGGACAGATACCATCATGGGTCCTGGCTAAACAAGCTAAGAGTGTGATTCATGTAGGAAAAAAAACCTTCATCAGACTTATGACAAAAAGCATTACTGCATATTCATAAACTGAAATAATGTCAAGACATCCCTAAACTGAGATTATACTGAAAACAGCGAAACCAATTTTCCGATTCATACAGGTCTGCTCAGGACTGAAGACAAAGTTGTATTAAATCTCCAGCTGCTTTCGCAATAAATGCCAAGCAGGATTTTACACATGTTGCTTAAATGTGGTTGCAATATTAACAGAACTGTAGTTCTTTAAATGGTGTTGATTGTGGTGAATAGGAGGGAATGTTATCTCTATGCACATGTTTCAGCAAGGCATTCACATAAGCACACACTCAGTTAAAGAATCTGAGCGTACCTTCTGACAGGCTATAACCATTATGCCATTTGGGACCATTTCAATTACGCGTGTTAGCTGTAGGGGAGGTCTCCATGGCCTGCATTTCTTATCTTAATTTAACAGGACAAATGACCTGTCAGAGGAGGGAGGGTTAATGCCCCATGTAACTGAGCTAAGATCTGCTCTCCTTACATGGATCATGCATTAAAATGAGTTATTATATACTCTGTAAACCAAGTTGGGCATTAGAAACTACATAGGGCCGCTAAACAGAGTACAGTTTGAGCATAGCTTTATCTGTTCTTGACAGATGTGTGCTTTTCCCCCTCAGAGGGGTTGGAAAATGTGAAATATAATGCAGTGAATATTGGGTTTGGTGACGGTGCTTTGGTGTCCACAGTGACAGTTTGTGCTTAATCTATTTCTGTTATTCCGTGGGGTTTGTGCAGCTGTGAGAGGCTCTTTCCGAGAGTGTCATTGTGCATGGTTTCCATGGCGGTGGCGTCATGTGACACATAGATGCGCCCCCGGAGCAGCAGTCAGCCGGCCCGCAGAGATTGCTGCCCATGGCCTAAATCTTGCACGGTGTTGCAGACTCTGCACACATCCACTGGAGCTTTCAAATGATCAGTCCATCAACACAAACACCATCGCTGGAATATGCTGAGGAGCGTGCAAAATCACAGCACAACTTTCCCCAGCACTGGAAAGAGGTGTTCAACAGCAGCTAATAGGCCACAAAGAAGCTGCTCAGACAGGAAGTGGGCCTGGTGCGCTTCTCTGTGCCAGCATGCCGTAGTGGCGAGGGGAGAGGCTACTGTACGGATTCTCCTGAGAGGAAAGGCTCGGGGGGGCCCTTTCAGCGGGGCGAAGCTGAGGGCGTGAGAACAGTCGGAGCGAAGCTGGGGGAACATTATCTCCGTGGAGATGAAAGGTCTTTCCTCTGAAGAAAGGGCCAATCAGAGGCCGTGATCCTCTGGGAAGCGGCGAATGAAAGGCTTTCTTATTCCGCCTCAGAGAGAGTGTGGCTGAGGTGACTGGGAGACTGGAGGATCCCCCGTGCTCTTGGGCATGGGGGTGGGGGGGGGGCAGTGCCCTGAGACGGGCTCTCTCATCGTACCCAGTGTTCCATCACGGCTGATGGCACAGGCACTCACCGCCTGCGCGGGCGTGGCATGGCGAGTGACGGCTTGTCATCGATAGGAGCCTTCGGGGTTTAATCTGATGCTCCAGCTGATTCACCCAGCACTCCAGCATCCTGCATTAAGCCACGTGTAAGCCAGGGCTTCAGCACAGCTGCTGCACAGAGATAAGAGAGTGTGCTACCACAGGAAGCTCTGAATCCACAGAAAATAACTGCTGCCTCAAACTGTATCTCTGCAATTTGCCATTTATATCATTCCTCAGTTGTAATTTCATGGATGGGGTCAGTGATTTTGAGTAAATATGTACACACTACCTGTCTGTAAAAATCATGGGGGGTGGAGCTCCTGAACCGTCCCATTCTGCTGGGAGGCCCAGAGCTGCTGTGGAACAGGTGGCACATTGTGACTCTCCACGGGCAGAAAGACTCTCGTTTTCTGGGTCATATTCGGGACTTCTTTCATACCGTATTAAATTGCCTTTTCTACATGCTAACTGCATTACTGTCAGTGTTATTAGTCATTACACATTACATTACATTAAAGGCATTTGTTAGACGTGACTTACAAGGCAAACACCCTCCTCTGTAGGCACAGTTTGCTTACACTAGGCTATGATGTCACCCTCGATCTTGACAACAAAATGCCAACTTCCCATTGGTCAAATTTTCATATGAGTATTAAGACATAAGTACTTTTTCCTTTTACAAGGTCCCTGGTGGTACATACCACATTATAACAATAGTATAACGCAAATGGGATAATACCAGTACAAATACAGTCATTTACGCCATGTTCATTTTTGATTTCTGTTTCAAGCAATAATAATGTTGTAATAATAATTTGTTATTCTATCTATGGTATTGTAATAGTTTCCCTCGTTTGAGTTTGAGTGCTCCAAATCCATTTCAGCTCTGGTGGGACTCAGATACACACAGCGTTGCCTGTTCAAGTTCACATGTGTATAGCACCCAGAACCCTAACCCTAACCCTAACCCAACCAGACCGTAAATCAGTAGCAGTGAAAAGGTGCACTGCAGTGTGACAGAATCCAGGGTGGAAGGTTACATTTCCCCACCTTAGATATGGATGTCCATCATATTGTTTCTGAGACTTATTTCAGAAATCCCCCAAAAATCTCTCAGAAAGCAACCCAAATGTTCATTTATCTGTGGAGGCCAGGCCCATGACTCCAATATTCAGTTTTTCTCCCAAAACATCTTATTATGCTTGACAATTCAACGTGGTTTCCAGGCAAGAAACAAAAGCACTGAAAGCTAAGGTGGCGTGTGAGATGATAAGACATGAATATTTATGGCAAACGTATGTGTGTGCTTTGGAGGTTGGGGGTTGTACTTAACGCCTGTCAGACAACTTGAGAATAATTCAGCATTTCTAGCAAGGCAGTCACTGTTCGGCAGCCTTCTTGAACTTTTGGCCATTTTTTTCTGGCTTATTTTCTTTTCCCGCATGCATTCTGTACACTTCCATGAAAATCTGCATTAAACACAGACCTGGCTGCAGTGCTAATGGCAGGAGGTGGGATGTAAGCTGTCACATGTCACCGTTTGCAGAGCAGCTGGAACAGAAGACACCGCAATGTTGTGTAATTGCTGGGGATCTGCGCCTCTAACTCAAAGGCTGCAGGTTCACTCTCTGAAAGTTGCATTACCACAGTACCCCTAGTGCCTGACACTTCAGCAGAGCTGTTGCTTCAGTAAATACCATTATAAATAAACAGTGCTTAAACTGAAGGCTGTGTAAGTCACAGAGCTCAGTGCCTGAATGTAAAAGTGTGGTCCCATAGTGCAGTAATACTCTGCTGGCTGTCGGCTTGCCTTTTCCTGTGCTACTGTCTGCCTGCTATAAACAGTAGCCCAGCACAGCCTACACCAGCTCTGCCGCTGTGCCAGCAATGACGGCATCTCACAGTGTTACTGCCCCTATAATTACAGTTTTTAGTACGTATTATACAATTATTTACTTATAGTTATTATTTTATTACACAGTATAATCATCACACTTCAGGTGTTTGTAACTTTGTCATAACTTTTACCTTGTCCAAAACAATGATTCACCCCATTTTGTATGTGGATAATCAGCACATATTTGCTATTAATTTCCCTCAACAGGTCATCCATAGGGTTCAGCCCTTCTAACCCTACTGGCACTTGAACTTGTACCCTTCCCTAGCACTTTAATAATCTTGTTCCCAAAGAAATGCACTTTGTGTTGTAAGTCGCTCTGGATAAGAGCGTCTGCCAAATGCCTATAATGTAATGTAATGTAATGTAATGTATTAAAGAATCATATTCATTTGTGCACTTTCATTTTACACTACTTTGCCCATGATTTTGGAGTAGCTCCTTGCTTGTTCCTGTAATTAGCTGCTGACAGTAGTGGCTTTGGTCTGTAAAATGAACACTGGAATGTGCTGTGCATAGAGTATGTTCAAATGGCCTAGCCCCACCTCTCTGACACAATCATTATGAACAGTCATTGTATTTTAAGATCAGAAAAACAACCCTCTGGATAGAAGAATATAACAGCAGACAGCGATCCAGTTGCCATAGTCAGACTTCCTGTGTAGCTGGGCCCAGAATTTACAGCAAGGCCACAGCCCCCCGCAGGACGCCAAGAGCCTGGGTCTCCTCTATGATCAACTTAAAGCATTTTATCAAATGAGTAAACCAGAAAAGGCATAATTCTTGTTTTTTTTCTCACTTTCACTTTCCCATTCTATGCTCTTTTTTAATTTCATTTTTTTTATTTCTTATTTACTTCTCTTGTGTTTGATTGGATGTAGATTTAAAGCCAGCAGTTCGTTTAACAGCAAAAGAAAAAGTCCACCTTTAAATAAGAAGTTGGCAGACTTTCCATATGAATCTCACAAAAATATAAAAACTTATTGGTGGGCATTTCTTGTCATTTTAGAATGAAAATTTCCTTCAAATGAGAGCCACTCAAATGATTTGGAAGTAATTGCAAATTCTTCTTTTCATGTTGAAAAGATTGTGCAATGTCATAATGTGGAATGACATGTCTATAAACATGTGCTCTTAGCCCCGGCATGCAGAGCTTCCTGTGTACCGGCTGGCTGTGATGTCGATACATCACATCTCTGAAACCCAGAGAATAGCAGAGAAACACTCACAGCTTTATCCTGCAGCTTCACGTAGAGTAATAATGCTCATGTTTAACAAAGACCCACTGAATATTCATTATTGATGAATATTCATATCATAGTACTGATGAATATTCATATTGTAGTACTACTTACTGTATATCCTGCTCTGACAGGGTAACATTTAATTCCAGTTTCAAAACCATAATTAGATTTTCTTTGCAATAACCTGAGAAATGTACCTTGAACATGATATTTCAAATTTCATAGAACGGTGACAACTCATTTTAATGGTTTGATAACACATTCTTGAAACAGAGCATGAGATTAAAAAAAGATTTCTCTATCCATTTCTCTCTTCTCTGAAGAGTGAGCATCATTCCTCCATGTTTCTGAGTTCACACTCCACAGCGTGTATCGCTTTGGTCATTTGAGACAGATCTAACAAATGTAAGCTAATTTGTTGTCAATTGTCTGTAATTTAATGGGACACTTTGTATCTGAGAAATCAATACTGTAAAGGTTATCCATGTCACTAGTACTTAATTTAACACTGAACACTTTTTAGTGCGGTTTTCGTTTGGCGTATTACTGTTGCATCTCTATAGAAAGCTTTTTGGGTTTGGGATTTGACCAGTAAGGTTGCGGTTGTGTTGAATGGAGATGTCACAGCTAAATCAGTCTGAATGACACTTGAAGAGCACTGAAAGCGCATTGGAGGCCTCCGCCCGTGTCCGCATGTCCCATTCACACAGGACTCCATGGAATGTGACCTCTGACCCCCAGCTTCCCGGCAGTAATTAAAGTGTCGCCCCACTGAAGGCTGTCACAAGCATTGATCTGATGAGGCCAACCCGAAATAGCGGCGTGACATTCGGGCCGGACCACAGCCGCCGAGAGACGTGCCCACTCCCTCAGGAATGTCACGCCTGACAAAGGATGTGATTCCAGCACCATTGTCCTTGCACGCGACCCGGAAAGACCACCTGCTGCAAAGGGCAGGAGCTGCTTCTATCCCACAATTCACCCTGAGTACCCTTCTCTTTTCCAGCCGCACATCTTAAACGGTACTTTCCGCTGGAGTCCTTGATGCCTAGCTCCAAGTTTAGTTTACTTAGTGTAATTGAAAAATATTTTTAACAGTATAAATAAATATGTACTTGCAAATTGTCTGATAAATTAGCTGTGTAGGTGTTTGGAACATACAGCAATGATCCAACGCAGTAAAATTCAATTATGTACAAGGTTCATTGTGAAAATATGAATCACAAATATGTATTGGTGAACTGGTGGTTATGTAGGTGTTTGAAATGTACAGATTTGCTCCAACACATTTCATAATTCACTTATATATGTACATTTTTCTCAGTGAAATTGTAATCAGCAAAGCTTAGGTTGCTGTGTGAATTGTTAAGGGGTCAATATATCCTGGGTAATATCCATGTGAGAAACGTTGCTGCTGCCTGGCTGTAATGCAGTTAGTGAGGGCCTTGGGGTAAATATGCTAACTGTAGGAGAAACAGGAGAACGTCTGCCTTAGAAAGCAGGGTTCACCGTTTTAATAGTTATTGAAGCAGTGCACTTTCTCCATTTCTAAAGTTGTAAGCCGCGGTTCCATTTTGACATATGCCACAGAATTTGAAGAGGAGAGAGTTCCTCGCGCCCTTCAAATTTCAGGCACAAATGTGAAGACGCTGGTAGTTGGCGCCTGTGAAGTTTAAAAAAAGGCAGCAGACGGGAGCATGTGTACCTGCCCTGGCATGACAGCTGCATAAATGCACAGCCACTTCCGCCAAATATCTGATCAATTATTAACACCAGAAAAACACTTGCTGTTCTGTTTTGAAAGCTACATTAGGCAGTATCTATCCAGGACTGTCACTCAGCCCTGTGAAAGAGTGAAATATATTTTTCTATCGTGCTGTTGCACCCACTGATTTTCAAAGACATGATTCCAGTCTCACAGTATGCCATGCCCTCATCCACAAACTACATGAGCATGAAATTCCTGCACAAAGCAGAGATAACCTAGCATACAGTACAGAATGTGTATTGTAAATCATGAGATTGAAAAGACAGGGGGTTGGGAATGAGTACCGAAGTCTCTCCTCCAGCTCGGCCATCTTGCCTCCAGACACGTTTAAAGTGCCAGAATGAAAGAGCCGTGTTGAGAGGAGTGATTCCATAATGCCACAGTTTGTTGTCATGTCAGGTTCACTTTCATGTGAACTTTCACAGGCATCTTATGTCTCCATGCCAACATTCTGCTAATTCATTCCTGTTAAACCCCACACCCACTGATCTCATTGGTCAGATGTGTCCTGCTATATGTGCTACATCTGCACTGCATTCACACAGTTTATATTGATACAGTTGTATATTGTACTGGTGTAAATCACATGGCACAAGGGGAGAATGGCAGGGTCCGCTGGGGGAAGTGCCTCCACAGTGTCTGAGGTGGGTTCATTTATGACGTGTCTGTCGCAGTGCCAAACACTGAAGCGGAACACGAGCACAGCGATCAATCAGCTCCCTGGGACATTTTCAGTCTGTCAATCAATTCATCAATAGATCAATCAAACACTGGTTTGTACAGTGGCATTTACAAATTGGTTGTTATAGAGAACTTCACAATGGACAATGGCAGAAGCATGAAAGAAAATCACACAAAAAGCCGAGAACCCATGTAGTACACTAATGGAGTTACTGCCTCAGGTAGGATGCATAGAGGCATCAGTCATATTAACACAGTCACCCTCACCCATAATAATATTTACCTAAGAATCTACAGAAGTCTAAACTGTGGCAACTCCATACTCCAGATGATGCTGTTGTCCTCTCAGACTGCCATCATGTGGAGCTGCTCTTCTAACACACTGTATGATTGGATGCAATCCACCCTCCTTTCCCAGCATGCATGCAGCAACTAAGACACGTGCAAACATTGTTCCCTTGAAATGGATTGATTGGGAAGGTTGTTTCTTCAGATGGTAAAATGTTCCACAGTGTGTAGTAGACAGAAGACAGAGAGGGAGGGGGAGGGAGAAATAGCTTTGATCTCTGCTACATCTCACAAACTGTGGATTAAAAAGGAGCAATCGGCCAGTGCCCAGACTGGGGGGCGGGTGCTGGTGAGCAGGGCCGTTTCACAGAAGCACTTCAGCAAAGGGAGTCTCTCATCTGCCTGGATGTGACTGTTATAAGCATAATGACAGAGTAAATAACACTGTTATAAACCATAATGACAGTGTTAAGAGCACTCTGTTATAAACAGTATTGGCAGCATTAATAACACTGTTATATAATGTAATGACAAAGTTAAGAGCGAGCAGAACGCTCACCACAGTGTGCACTGTTTACAGATACGCATGTTAGATTGCGTTGGCAGGGGGCCAAGTCCAGAGTATTTTAAAGTGTAAATGCAGAGAAAATGAAAACATCCTGGTCATTACTGGATCACATAGACTGTGAGGGAAAATGAACAACACCATTTGAAACCTTGATCCAGAAACAGCTTGAGTAATATGGGTAATATGTGTAGAACATCAAAAAACTGCACAGCATCTCTTGGTGTTTCTATGAACAGCTTTTATGCACTGTAACCAAAGCTGTAGAAAGACCAGATAAATGATCATTTATGTTTAATTTTCCCCTTTCTTCTCCTAGTTTGTGAAGCCCAGTGGATTTCATAAGCTACACTCTATAGTCTCCGCGACTAGTGCAGGAGTGCACACACACACTCACACACACACTCACACACTCACACAGACACGCATACACACACATGTACTCACACACATACACCACTGAAACACACACTCACACACACACGTACACACACATACACCACTGAAACTCACACTCACACACACATGCGCACACACACACACAGAAACTTGGTGCCAGGTGTTGGCACTGTCTTCACTGCAGTGCACACATTGTGAAAGCACACATGAACTGGTGCGTGGCTTGGGGAGGGTGGGGCTTTGTGTCACTGCTGGTTGTGGAGACATGGGCCCCTCTCCCTGGGCAGCGCTACAGCCAGTCACCTCACCTCAGCCAGCACCAGCACCAGCACCAGCACCAGCCCAATCACGGCCCAGACTCAGTCGTGCACTATGGGGCCCATCAGTCACAGATATATTTAAACTACATTTAAACCCCTAAAAGAATGGCTTTCCCTAAGCCATTTCACAGTGCTGTAATTCGCCACAGTCAGGTGTCAGACTGAGCTGAAAGGAAGCCCTTCCCAGCCAGTGGCGTAAAGATCTCTCGCTTTCCTTACGGCGTGCTTCTTAACTACAGCAGCCATGAGAGAGTGAAGAAGCCCCCTGGCATGCTGCATGGATTACCAGAACGTTGATAGCATTGGGAGCGTTTGATGCCATTAGAGGCAAGACCAGATTTATGCGCAAGGTATAAAACACCAATTAGTTATTAAGACCTTAACAAACAATATTTGAAGGAAGGGCTCTGGGTTGTGGACCCCAGGGTGAGGGCTAGCCCCAGGTGGGTCGTGGTTTGGCCCCAGGTGGGTGGCGGTTCAGGTGCTCTGTGTTCATTCCCATTGTCTGTTTTACCTTGACATGGAGAGAGAGTGTGTGAGTGTGTGTGAGTGTGTGTATGTGTGTGCGTGTGAGTGTGTGTGTGTGTGTGTGTGTGTGTGTGTGTGTGTCTGTGGGTGTGTGTGTGTGTGTGTATCTACTGGATGTGGTCTGTTTGTGATCCATAACCTGTCTCAAATCTGCAGCATTAATTTGGAGGAATATTGAGATCAGACATGTACAGTTCAGTGAAGTACTGACAATTAAAACAAAAAACAAAAGCAATATGGAGTTGAGGTGGAAATCCCCTTTAGAATCGCTGCATTGTTTTACTGTGGCCATTGACATGTTTATGCCTGCATCTTTTCTACCTGAAATGGAAGCACAGTTTGGGAAAGGGTGTGTGAGGGACTGCATCTCTCCCAGCAGAGTTTGATAAATCACATTCCACTATATTCTGACACCATGCTCAAAAAGTCAAGTGAAACAGCTGATCTCAGGTCTGTTAAAAACTCACTGAAAACTGAAAATAGTGCTGTCCCACACTGGATGATGGGAAAGAACAGCCGTAGAGAGAAATTTTTTCAGAAATTTCAGGGCCAGATTTACATTCAAATGAGACCAGTCAACAAATGTGACAATGCTGCCATCGGCTGCTGGAGTGTTTTTGTCTTTAGACTGTAGTGTTCCGCTCAGATGAGTTTTATTTGTACAGAGCTACACAAAGCAGTGAGGGAGGTTCCATCTAACTAACGTGGGAGGAGCTATCCTGTGGTATCAGTGACTCAGCGCTTTGGGCCAATGACTGCAGTGGCTGGTGAGAGGAAAACATCTTTGATTGGTTTAAACAGGACAGTGATTGATAGCTGAGCGTAGCTCCACCCTAAAAGGTGCACAGTGTTATCCCTTCCTGTTGGTTCTTTCTGCCCTGATTCTTCACTGTGGCTTGTTTCTGCTTAAATGGGCCGGCTTCTCCCCCAGCAGCCACTCTGCCCATGGGGCTGTGAGTTTCTGCTGGAGATTTCTTTCCACATTCAGAACAATATGGCAGGTCCCCCCAAGGCTGGCAGCATATTGTCTGAGCTGAGGTGAGAGTCATGAATGCCTGCCATGATAGCGGGAGGCGTGATGTGCTTGTGTTGTGCTATTTTGGCTGCTGTCTCAGGGATTGTGCTTCTCCTCCCACCTCCCCAGCGCTCCCATAAGCTGAGGCTCAGGGCTCCTTTGTGGGGGAGGCCTGGCAGAGGATGCATCTGATTTTCACGCACTCACATCCTCCTGCCCCCCTTACCGCAGAGTGGTGAGCAGAGATCACTGCGGTGCCTAATTCACAACATTAATATGTCAACATCAGACAGTGCTGTTAACAGAGCCACGCTGAGTTCCCCAGGGACAGAATGAGGTGGTGGGAGAATGAGGAGGCTGTGATTGGTTACTGTGCAGACTTCAGCAGTGAGGAGGAGTCACACACTGTCTGGAGCTACCTGCCTCTGAGGGCAGCTGCGCAGTTCCTGCTGTGAAGAGCTACATGCACCTGGCTGCAGTGGACGAGCAGAGTGAGACGTGCTGTCTCTGAGCGGATCGCTGTGCTATCTCTGTGCATATAGCTGTGCATATAGCTGTGCTGTCTCTGTGCAGATCCCTGTGCTGTCTCTGAGTGGATAGCTGTGCTGTCTCTGAGCAGATCGCTGTGCTGTCTCTGTGCATATAGCTGTGCTGTCTCTGTGCAGATCCCTGTGCTGTCTCTGAGCGGATAGCTGTGCTGTCTCTGTGCAGATCCCTGTGCTGTCTCTGAGCGGATAGCTGTGCTGTCTCTGTGTGGATAGCTGTGCTGTCTCTGAGCAGATCGCTGTGCTGTCTCTGTGCATATAGCTGTGCTGTCTCTGTGCAGATCCCTGTGCTGTCTCTGAGTGGATAGCTGTGCTGTCTCTGAGTGGATAGCTGTGCTGTCTCTGAGTGGATAGCTGTGCTGTCTCTGTGCATATAGCTGTGCTGTCTCTGTGCAGATCGCTGTGCTGTCTCTGAGTGGATAGCTGTGCTGTCTCTGTGCAGATAGCTGTGCTGTCTCTGAGCAGATCGCTGTGCTGTCTCTGTGCATATAGCTGTGCTGTCTCTGTGCAGATCGCTGTGCTGTCTCTGAGTGGATAGCTGTGCTGTCTCTGTGCAGATCGCTGTGCTGTCTCTGTGCATATAGCTGTGCTGTCTCTGATTGGATAGCTGTGCTATCTCTGTGCAGATCGCTGTGCTGTCTCTGAGCGGATAGCTGTGCTGTCTCTGTGCAGATCCCTGTGCTGTCTCTGAGCAGATAGCTGTGCTGTTTCTGAGCAGATAGCTGTGCTGTCTCTGAGCGGATAGCTGTGCTGTCTCTGTGCAGATCCCTGTACTGTCTCTGAGCAGATAGCTGTGCTGTCTCTGTGCAGATCCCTGTGCTGTCTCTGAGCAGATAGCTGTGCTGTTTCTGAGCGGATAGCTGTGCTGTCTCTGAGCGGAGAGCTGTCCTGTCTCTGAGCAGATCCCTGTGCTGTCTCTGAGCGGATAGCTGTCCTGTCTCTGAGCAGATAGCTGTGCTGTCTCTGAGCGGATAGCTGTGCTGTCTCTGAGTGGATAGCTGTGCAGTCTCTGTGCAGATAGCTGTGCTGTCTCTGTGCGGATAGCTGTGCTGTGTGCTTTGGGGGCTTTGGGAAGGTGTTGAGGTTCGAGCTGCTGCACCCTAGGAGGGTATCCCTGTGTGGGAGCAGCCTCGTGCCTCTCCCTGCTGGACAGGCTGAGTGGCGCCTCCATCCGTGTTAATTACAAACAAGTCAGGCCTCTCAGTGTAAAGTTGGGAGGTCACACAGTCCATGTGATCTGACAGGTGGTGCCACAGTTTGTGAGATGTAGCCTTCTGGCAAAGTTCCTTTTTCAGTCTTTTTTCAGGTTTTTTTGCATCCTGGCAGAGTGTTCCCCCTCACTTCCCCCGGCTCCCAGACTGGAGCAGCAGCGCTCTTGGCAACTCTTACGCCCCCCTAATGCCTCACATTACCCAAATGTGCTCAGGGCAACTCCCAGCTCCAAACAGCATGCATATTTAATGAGGGATTTTATGGAGGGCGCGGGTAGATGAGGCAGGAAGTGGAGGAAACAGAGTTTATGATTAAGCAGGAGTGGGGGAGCCAGCGGCCCAGCTCAGCGACAGAGACGCAGCTCGCCCATTTCAGCGCCAAACACAATTTCACTTTAAACTGGAGGAGAGGCGTGGCGGGTGCACTTAGGGAGGTTTGCGTGAGTTACACAGCGAGCGAGGGAGCGAGGAAGCTGCCGGAGACCAAATAAGTGTGGAGAGCAGGGCTTTGCGCAAATTGACAAGTGGGTATGTACCGAAGTGTTGTACCCTTTAATGAGCTTCGGTTTCCCTCATATGAACGGCACTTAGAGATGCTCAGTTCCATCTCATTTCGGTGTCCATTCTAGTCCAATAAAAAGTGTAATGAGTCATGTGACGAAGAATATAATGTAAACGTGAAGTTATGCACAAAAGCCCAACGCTATGGGAAAAACAGTGTATAAACCATGCTAATAAACATTACGCTTCAAACAAAGGTGAGTTTTAATCGCCTGTGATTACACATTTAAATAAACAACCTAAAATTTTCTTGAACTGCACTACAATTTCCATTACTGGAAGTATCAAATGAAATCAATCAAATCCTCTTCAAAGACAAAAGGAATGGAAGAGCGATGAGCAGCTAATTACAGAAATAAAGCAGAGCTGTGGATCGCAGTGGGATGCAGGCGCATCTAATCTGCTTTAATGCATCCATGCGAGTCGCAATCGCGCCGCGCATCTCATGCAAAGGGCTTATGAAGGGAACACAAATGTGAACTCACAACAAAACAAAATGTATTTACCAATGAAGACTGCAACTGCCTACCTCAGTCATATAAGACAGAGTCTTTTAATGCCCATGTTTAACCACTCATATAAAAATGTATATTCTGAATCATCACTAATTGCTGGGGTTTATTGCCCATCTGAAACCACAAAATGATTTTCAGTACGAACAGTATAAAGCAGTATATAATTGTTATATTATATAACCATGAAACTGTAGGTATTTTAATATTAATTATCACCATTTCACTTACCGTCTGAGTAAAGAACAGTTGAAAAAAGACTTTCTTTTGCCATACATCAAAGGTTTGCCTCTTACTGTCTGATTCAACACTTTGTATGTCTGAAAGATATGATATATATATATATATCTTGTCATCTTGGCTATTTCATCTGCTGTACTGTAGCAGCGATGGACTACACCTGAGTAGATATATAAGGGTTTATGGGTTCATGTTTGAAGAACGCTACAGTAATCTTCCAGCCACATCGGTCCCCACTGTTGGGAGCAGGCAGTGTGGAAACATGGGGAATGTGCTGTCATACCTGCTGCTGTGTGGAGCCATTTCATGGGAGTCATTAGCATGATTATCACTCTGCATGGCAACACCTCCAGCCATGGGACACAGAGCCCGGTTTGGGGAGCAAGTGCACGTGGTGGACCAAACACCATGACCGGCTTTCACAGGCCAGTTTGTGTCATACAGCGTTGTCAGAGTCTGAGGAGAACGTCAGCGTTTGGGTTCACTGTGAGAGCCACTGAAAGAGCTGAGAGCGCGGGAGGAAAGAGCAGAGAAAGAAAAGAATGGGACGTGTCTCAGTTGTGTGTCAGACAGTCGGTAAGCGGCGTGCATAAATCACACAAATTTATCGCTGGAGGTGCCCCCCCTTTCTAAACCTATGAAGGTTTTCATTTTATTGTATTCTGCTATATTTTCTCTCACGGCCCATAAATCCAGTCACAGAGAGAGGGAGGAGCATGTGCCCCCCAGCCCCAGTTTCTCCAGCTCTTCAGATGGGTGCAGCTCTCTGTCTGGCCTGACAGATGTGTGTGGCACAGGAGAGAGAGCTCCACAGCAGCATGGCCCACCCAGCCTGCTGCTGTGGGCACTGACACAGCACACTCCTTCATTTAATCCATGCTACGGTCTGGTAGCAGGGGGTTGGGGGGGGGTGTGCTTGCATCACTCTTCCAGACGCCACACCCTCATAAGACAAACACAACAGAAAAAAGAACACATTACAAGGACATGTTCACTTGCCTCCAATTAAACATAAACTGAAAATCGTATCATGTAAGGTTTAAATTAACCGCATTTAGAACACAATTTAAAAAAAATCTCTGATCAGGCCCTGGGCCTTGTTTCATTAAACCACAATCCCCCCACACACACACTCTTACTGCAAACCATCTTAAAATAAGCTATTATTAAGAACTCAACATAATAATCCATATCTTTAACACATAATAATAATAATAATAATAATACTGCATGTTCATGGGGACTCATACCTCTGACAGTTATCACCTGTGTTAAGAGTTGATGCTGGTCAGCAGCAGCAGGGGCGGAGCAGCAGGGGTGGAGTAGCAGGGGCGGAGCAGCAGGGGCGGAGCAGCAGGGCTGGAGTAGCAGGGGTGGAGTAGCAGGGCTGGAGTAGCAGGGGCGGAGTAGCAGTGGCGGAGCAGCAGTGGCGGAGCAGCAGGGGTGGAGCAGCAGGGCTGGAGCAGCAGGGATGAAGCAGCAGGGGCGGAGCCTTCATGGTACTGGGCAGATCTCCTCTAGAGCATGGCTAATTTACAGCAGCATCTCAGTAATCTCAGTGCAGTAATGTCTCGTCAGGCCCTGGGCTTTCTCTCACTGTAATTGCTTCTGTTTTTGGTAATCACGGCTATGATAGCCCATGCTCTCTCACTCTAATTGAGGAGCCTTTTCACATAATTCTGATACAGGGAAAACCGAATTGCAAGCTTGTAATTATTCTTTCGGCCCCTGACTTTTAAACATGTTGTCATTAAAATTCGCTCATTGCTCTGAGAGTTAGTTTACCCACAAGCCAGTGTAGAGTCATGGGCAGAGAGCGGTTTAGTCAATGCAGAAAGAATAGAAAAAGACTGCAATCCCAGCCACCTGGGATCGCAGTCTTTAAAGGGGCACAAAGGGGTGTTAAAGATGAGAAATTCCAGTTTCATGAACTGGTGGTAAGGCTGTGACCTCGGCTGTGGTCTGTGCTCTGTGTACACGTGTCTTTTAGACCAGCTGAAGGCTTTATCCTATCACACGCTCTGCTTTTTTAATTGCGATCATAGAAAAGTTTTTGCTGGGGTTCAGAACTTTTACAAAGCAGCAAGGCTGGCTGTGAGCTGTGAGCAATGAGTGTCAGTGGGCTGGCTGATGTAATGTGTTCCTGGGAGTGGGCCGGGTGGCGGGGCTGCGCTGGCCGATGTAATGTGTTCCTGGGTGTGGGCCAGGTGGCGTGGCTGCACTGGCCGATGTAATGTGTTCCTGGGTGTGGGCCGGGTGGCATGGCTGCGCTGCATTTCCCTGCAGTAGTGCAGAGTGGGCCGGGTGGCGGGGCTGCGCTGCATTTCCCTGCATTAGTGCAGAGTGCAGGCCGGCGTGGGGAAAGTAACGGCTCCACAGAGGACACAGGCTCATGGACGCCCCTCTCTCTCTCTCGCTCTCCCTCAGTCTGCCACTGTGTTAATAATGGCCCCTGATATTGCCTTTGCCACAATCCCAGGCCGTTCCCGGAAAAGCTCCACCGAAACTAGCACCGCACTGTATTACATCGGATCAGCTATAGGGTGTTTCCAGAGCTCCGGCACAGCTGAGGAAAATAGCATCCGGTCTGGAGGAGTGTTTTTAAACTGGTGATCCCTTAGTCTGGCTGCACCTGCACTGTCTCCAAACCCCAAATCTCAAGGATGGCTCTCAGATCTCATTGATAGCGCTGGCATTGTGAAAGCAGAGCTGGGGGTACCCAACTCTGGTCCCGCAGAGCTGAATTGTGAGCTGGTTTTTGCTGTTAGCTCAGCTCAGCTCACTTCATTAACTGGCGGCGCTGATTACACACTTTCTCACCTCCCCTTAGTTCCCAGGGTCTGAATTTGTTGTTGATTTTAAGGTGACGGCGAACACCAGTGGAGATTGGGTGGGGGGCCACAGGTGGGGTGCCAGCTAAATGCCTCCCCCTGACCTTGAGAGACTCAGCCCAAGCCCCGCTTGTCCCCCCAGCAGATGCTGGGGAAGGAGGACTGCCCCTCGTCCTTTAAACCTCAGATACGTGCTCTGCTCCAGGCCCAGCCAGCTCACAGGCTCCCAGGTGTCAGTGAATGTGTCCAGTGCCCCCCAGGCCCTGATTAAATTCACTTACCCTCTCCTCATGCTGCTCTCCACCCGTTCTGATGTGATTTGCTTAATGCATGTCATTCTTCATCCACTCACACACCCATTATGTGTGTCAGAGCCCTCACTACAACTCCTGTATCCCGGCGACACTTCCTGTTATTCATGTATTAAAAGACACCTGAGGAAGCCAAAGAACCCCATCCTTACAGCCCAGCACTCTCAGAGCTGCTGGCCAGGTATTTGCACCGCAAATCCAAACAAACATTTTTGCTGTGGTTATTTCTATGATTGTACGATACCATACAAAAAATATTCAAACGGTAGCCCTTAGTATTCCTTTGGCAATCATTTTGAACATTTATTTCAAGAACCAAACACAGTCATCTTTGCAACACGTGGAGAGCGTGTTGGATTTATCATGAGCATTTTATCAACACTTTCCGTGTCTTTTTACACAGTGTATATGTGTCTGAACTGAATGCCATCAGAGATTGATGCAGTGAATGGACCAGAAAAGGTCCAATTTGATATCTTGACATCATCTTTGCCTTTCGGGATATAACAAGAATGCCATTTGATAAAATAAAAAAAAAAACACTTAATGTTTTCTTTTTGGCAGCTTCTGTAAGACAGTCTGATCCAGGGAGAGTCCAGTCAGATACATTTGCATTTCTGCCACTCACTGTGCACTAGCTACAGTGTATCCAATTACCATTCTCCCTCAGGTTCATTTCCAAATACTTATTTTATTATTTTTGTTCCAGATATGGCAAATTAATTTAAGTTTAGAGGACGTGTTAAAATAAAAATTACAACCTTGAAGAGCAGATTTTTTTTCAGGGGATAGTCCTTCTCAAGGTCCTGCAGGGAACATTTACATTCCTGGAACCAAATGACCAAACTGCTTTTCACAGGGTCAGGGGGCTGTTACACGCTGTTTGAGTCTCAGCCACGCCATTACAGGCTCAGGCTGGAGATCCACATCGCCGAGGTGGTGATTCACCCACTCCTCCCAGGAGAAAGCAGGGGTTCAGGCGGTGAAGGTTCATCTGTCTCACTGCTCTCTAGCGGCCACTTCTGGCCAGCCAGACACCTGCAGGCACGTTAACCAAGTATACGCTGATGTCATGTTACTATGACAACATTAGCAGTATGTGATTGGTGGTGTACCTGCTGTGTGAAGAATGGCGTCTGTGAAAAGTGAACTGCCGAATGTGATCGACCACCCTCCTCCCTCTATGGTGGAGCTGATGTTTGATTGAGGGGGTTAATAATGAAGGGGGCGGGGGTGAAAGCAGTGCAGCACTGTTATAAACTGAGAGCCAAAGCAGGGAGGAAGCCCATAGCCTACATGAAGGGCAGTGACCACACAAAGGGTGACGGCTGGCTGTGGGTATGTGGCCCACGTGTCGCGCGGGTCCTGGCCTCAGACCGTAATGAGGATATTTGTCCTTGTTGAGGGTTAATGGCAGACTGACAGGCTCGCCGCTGCTGCTGCTGCTGCTGCTGCTCGGAGGCCTCAAACTCCACCAGACAATTTCACACCGAATCCCCTTTCTGTGAGGAGGGCCTGTTCACCCGCCGAATGACTCGGGCAAATCCAATCGCAGAAAGCAATGGGATTTCAGATGGAGAGTAAATTACCTGGGGGAGTCTGGGTGGGGGGAGTCTGGCCCATCCACCCCCCCAAAAAGAACCTGCCCTCGTCTGCACAGTGAAAAGGGCCCTGCCGTTATTGTTTCTGTTAAACACGTTTATGTAATTGATTGGCTCTGAAGTACAAAGGGAGGTCAATGAAACGCTGTCGTCTCTGGTCCTCTGCGCGAGACGTTGATGAGGTCACCAGTTCAGGAAGTGGAGGAATGACCTCTATGTGGCGTCCTGCTGCTTCGGCTCTGCACAGGATGCCCGAGGAGGCGGGGCCAGGCTCTGCTAACACTGGCCGCTTTCCCAAGATTCAGCTGGATTTATTACATCACTGCGCCATGTTTGTTAGCGATATGCTAATGTAGCCCCAGGCACGTGTCTCACACCATGTCTGGTGGCTGCAAGTCTTTCACAGTGCAGCTCAACACACACACCGTCACCACCAGGTGCAACAGCTGTTTGTCTGGAGAAGGATAAAAAAAAAACAATAACTTGTGGATGAATCAGGATGAAACTTGGTGAAATGACTGCCTGTGAGACAAAGAGCAGATTTATTGGATTTGTGGGGCTGAAGCACCCAAACACCCAGCTAGGGCAGGGGCTTAAGCAGGGCAGATGTGATACATGGACAGGGCCATGCTGCTCTCAGCCAATGGCAACATTACATTCTATGGTGAAAAAAGCTGTAAAACAATGGATTACATTTTACAATAAAAAAGAAAACTTAATATCTTTCTGAGAAAAGGACAGGTTGCTATGGCAGCTCAAAGCCCCTGGGCTGGGCTGTGCATGGTCATGAAGGCCTCCTCTTCCCACAGTCTGGCTTCACACTCTCATTCAGCCTGAGTCACATGACACATGACACATGACATTGACCAGTATCCTTCGGAAATGGTGTTAAGTGAATGGTGTGGAAACTCATTGCGCTTGCTTGTACTGTAAACATTTCCATGTGAAAATACCATTGCCAGACAATTTGAGGTGCATATTTATCACATCTTACACTTTCAGAAAATTATTTATAAATTTCCTCAGCTAAATGAAGAATTTAGCATTTCTTGTTTTCAATTCTCTTGAAGTTTCTCTCTGCTGTCAAGACTGAAGTATAAATTATATAGAATGAAACATTGAAAAATGAAGTGCTTTGCTCTCACTTCAATAACAGATATCATATCATGCATCAGCAAATCATATATAACAGTATACATATACATATACAATACATAAATAACAGTAATCATGCCTAATATGATGATGTCACATTGGACCCTGTTAAATTAAATATGCCATAAGCATATTAATATGTCTGATTCAGGCTTGTGCCACGTTCATATGTGGTCTCCATTTCTGCTTCAAATGACAATTTATGTGATTTATGCTACACATTGTTTTATTTTTTTAAACCTGCATTTTATCCAATCCAGATATTATCTCTCAAGAAAAAAGAAAATCATTAACCAAACCAGATCATTAAAATAAAACATAAGGTGTTACAGAGAGATTAAACAGAGACATTAAATATCAGGGCTGCAGTAACTGCTGTTAATGTCACATTTCTGCAAGTGTGTGAGCAGGAGGCTTTGGAAAAGAAGTTAAAGTGAAGCTTCACGTGGTAAAAATCTGAGAGGCAGAAAAGTGACTGAATAACAGTGACTCACCTGAGAAGTGAGGCTCCAAGGCGACACTTTGATGAAGTGAAGCGGCGATGCGCACCGCCAGCGCCAAGCCCCCGGAGCCGGCTCCTCACCGGTCCGACCCGAATCTCATTACGCCCCTCATGTGGAGCGGCTCCGTGCTCCTTTCCACGGGGCCATCGCTGCTTCCCAGGCAGCGGCGCGGGAGACGTGCCGTATCAGTTCTTGGGGAAAAGGCGGCAGTCTAACAGAGAGGAAGGGCCCAAAGTGCGCCCCCCCCTCCTCAGGGCCTGGGGATCACCGTTACCTCTAATGACAGGTACCATTCAGCAGCTCACTGGAGTACGAGACCAGAACAGCACATCCAGACACAGCACAGACACAGTACTGTGTGGCCTGCAGTACCCCAGGGTGCAGGTGCGGACGCTCCACCTGTGCGCTGGATGAGGAGCTTTCACTAACATCCCCCGCAGAATGGGACAGGGTGGTGAAGGGACGTATGTGCGCTGCAGATAGATAGCGGTGTGTTTTTTCTGAAATATTTAATATTAAGTTTTGTCATTTTATATTCCACTGACACTGGCAGACAGGTCTGAAGTGCCATGCTAAAGTTTTCATTTTCTTTCATAAGGAAAAAGGTTCTGCCTCTGCAAAAAATGGTACAAAATGTCAGGCCTCGTTCCTCAATGCAAACCCTGCCCGGATGCTGCTGCGTTTCACTAAGCACATTTGGCTTTTTCAGGCCACTCAGGGGTCCATCACAAACCATGTCCATTTTAGCTTTTTCTCGTCCTATGTTAGTAAATGTAAACTTAAATAATGGTTAAAGTCATAACAATAATAGTTATTCATTTACTTTCATCATGATACTTTATAGAGGAGTGTGAATGACCTTTTTTGGCACACCAGTGCAGCTCAGTGCTCAGCGTTCAGTGTGGAGCTATGAGGCTGCACGTGGCAGAGGTGTGTCATGCGATTGTGTATGAGACGTTGCTGATAGCGCATTTGTGGCAGTGGCCTGGGTGTGAGTAAATTCAGCATTAGTGTGTAATGTGAGGGAGTGAGAGCGTAATGAATGTCTGCTGCTTTGTCCCAGCATCTCTCTGAGAGATGGCGGATCTCGTAAGGTCATGCCTGCCAGTCACGGGCGGGGGAGACGCAGGCGCTGTCCTTGAGCCTGTCAGTGAGCAGCAGCGAGGATGCCGTCCGGCTACAGTGCCTTTGCTTTTCCATGTACCCTCACACCTCCATTGTGTTTCACATATGGCCTTATTATTAACAATTACTGTTCTTCATTTATGCCTGTCTTTCAGCCATGTATATACATTTATAAATGCAGTAGCTAAGTTAATCATTGTTATGCGTGATTATGCATAATCTTTCAAATGTGGTTTTTATTTATATTCATGCTGCATATGAAGGTAGGTGTGAAGTCACTTCTTGTGTAGTCTGAAGCTACAATCAGTGAGTGTCTTGCATGTTGGAGGATAGTCCAGATGGTTAGTCACATGGAGAGTTCAGTCTGAAAAACAGTAATGAGGCATGAGGGTGAGTGTAGGCCGGCGCTGTCCAGTGCTGAAGGCCTCAGGCTCACCCTAACACCCTGAGAGATGCCATGGCTGCAGGGCTGAATGAACCAGAGGGATGGAGCCCCAGAGATCCACAGCTCCGCTTCTGAGAAAGCCTGTGATCCAACCAGCAAAGTCAGAGATTTGCCCAAAGCTGCAGCTTAAATCCCTGCCTTTTAAAGGGAGCTGGAGATCTGTGTGATTCATAAGGCTTTAATTCCACACACATGCCTGGGCTGTGTTTGTGTTTGATAGGGACCCTGACAGAGCTATCTGCAACACACACCGTTTGGATGTTGTGTTTGGAGTACGCAGGTCACTGCGGCTGCCTCTTTGAGGAGGCTCTTTTCTCCCTTGTGCTCCTGTTTTCCCAGCTTCCTCTGGGGCACAGAGAAGCGGCAGGCTTACTGCGTCTGTAACATGTTCTCGCTAAGCCTGACGTCTCTCTGCACCAGTACAGCTGAGAGATCTGAGAGGAGTGAGGTGTTGTGTTTATGGGCGAGTAAAAGGGGGTTTATTAGCCACAAGACAGAGACACCAGGCGAGCAGGTGTTCCAGAACACGCTGATGTCACGAGGCTCAAAACATCCCTGTACACACACATACACACACACACACACACACACACGCGCGGGCACACACACACTCATACGCACACACACTCATACACACACTTTTCCTCCTCTTTAAATCTTTTCGTAATTTTTTCAATATCTTCCTTTTCTTTAACCATTTAATTTACCAGAACCATGTATGCATCTCGCATATGACAGAATTGAGAGGTGCACAGTGGAGAGGAGGGAGACGGTGAGAGGACACACTCTCTGCACACTGACTGGCAGACACTCAGGGGCTGAGTATTCTGTGTGATGGTCACTGACTCTGAAATGTACCCTCACACTATATTCATTTTATCATCAGCAGAGAATAATAATAACTTCTCACTTCCTGTGATCTCCACGCTCTTTATTTGTCTGATCGGCTGTATTCTGTGTCACTCACGGTACGGTGAGATACGGGCAACATGCGTGAGAATCGATTGGAGAGAAACTACGGCAGGAGCTCATTTGTTACACAGTTTAACTGAAATTCTGTGCAAGATTAGCGTGGTTGGAGGAGGTTTTGCGGTCCAGTTTAATCTCCAGCTCCAGTAGTTTAGGGTCCAGTGGGCCATTTTGATTACCACTGTATTTGGATTGGGATTGATACATTTGTTTTTTTTCAATTTTCCCGCCAGCTTGAGGAGTGGATGAGTAACAGAGACACAAACTGTTGCTCTCGTGTGAACCATGCTGCGTTCACAATGAACTATAATGGCATTTCTGTCCTCTGTGTGCCCTCCTTTTGGTTTTCTGGTTTTGGTTTTTTTGTTTTGAGGGCTCTCCTCTGAACGGGTTCCTTTTCTATTGTCCCCTTCGTGGGTAACCGGTGGGGGTGGGGGTCCTGTGTCTCTTTTTAACGGGGTCTCAGATAAGGTCTCCATGCCTCCCTGGGCCTTCCTCCCAGCCTCCTCCTCCTCTGTCTCCCCCATTCAGCAGCGGGTATGATGTAATGGAGCAGTTGCCAGGTAACGGCCGCGGCGCGGGACCGGGCCTGAGTGAATGCCTCCGCATGGGCCGGCCCCATTGTTGGCACGGCCCCCCCATGAGAGGGCCTCTGTCATTCTGACCCCCCGCAGCCTCTCCATTAGCATACTTTCACACGCGCTGGAACAAGGCCAGGCTCCACCACTGATCCGCTGGCCTGGATGTGCCGCTCCACAGCCTGAGCAGAGAACAGGAGAGCCACCAATGGCAGCATCACACTACACCGATGGCAGCATCACACTGCATTATCTCACTGCACCGATGGCAGCATCACACTGCATTATCACACTGCACTGATGGCAGCATCACACTGCATTATCACACTGCACCGATGGCAGCATCACACTGCATTATCACTCTGCACCGATGGCAGCATCACACTGCATTATCACACTGCACCGATGGCAGCATCACACTGCATTAGCACACTACACCGATGGCAGCATCACACTGCATTATCACACTGCACTGATGGCAGCATCACACTGCATTATCACACTGCACCGATGGCAGCATCACACTGCATTATCACTCTGCACCGATGGCAGCATCACAATGCATTATCACACTGCACCGATGGCAGCATCACACTGCACCGATGGCAGCATCACACTGCATTAGCACACTACACCGATGGCAGCATCACACTGCATTATCACACTGCACTTATGGCAGCATCACACTGCATTATCACACTACACCGATGGCAGCATCACACTGCATTATCACACTGCACCGATGGCAGCATCACACTGCATTATCACACTGCACTAATGGCAGGATCACACTGCATTATCACACTACACCGATGGCAGCATCACACTGCATTATCACACTGCACTAATGGCAGGATCACACTGCATTATCACACTGTACTGATGGCAGCATCACACTGCATTATCACACTGTACTGATGGCAGCATCACACTGCATTATCACACTGATCACCCAACACTACAGGTTACCCAACACCACAGGTCACCCAACACACCCAACACCACAGGTCACCCAACACCACAGGTTACCCAAAACTAAAGGTCACCCAACACCACAGGTTACCCAATACTAAAGGTCACCCAACACCACAGGTCACCCAACACGACAGGTTACCCAACACCACAGGTTACCCAATACTAAAGGTCACCCAACACCACAGGTCACCCAACACGACAGGTTACCCAACACCACAGGTTACCCAGGTTACCCAATACTAAAGGTCACCCAACACCACAGGTCACCCAACACCACAGGTTACCCAACACCACAGGTCACCCAACACCACAGGTTACCCAATACTAAAGGTCACCCAACACCACAGGTTACCCAACACTAAAGGTCACCCAACACCACAGGTCACCCAATACTAAAGGTCACCCAACACCACAGGTCACCCAACACCACAGGTTACCCAATACTAAAGGTCACCCAACACCACAGGTTACCCAACACCACAGGTCTTGGGCATACAGACAGCCACCCATTTAGAATTGTAACAATATATTTTTAAGGGAAGTGAAGAGATTAAAACTGTTTAAATGGGCTTTTTTGAGGAGTGTTTCACATTTCAGAACAGCACTGTTGGCTATGGAGATTTATTGTAGAGAGGTTACAATATAACCCTTTAAGTGGGAAATAAAAGGAACTCCGATGTACTTAGTACACTTCAATATGCAAAAAAACCCTTTGCTGTTGAGAAGTTATTGATGTGCTCTCAAAAAAGTACTCTTAATATTCCCTAATGTAACTGAGTGTGCTGCTGCTGAATTTTAAACCAATCGCTTTCCAGAACTGCCACAATATGAGCTGTGTGTGAAAGAGCAGAGAGGACCACAATATGAGCTGTGTGTGAAAGAGCAGAGAGGACCACAATATGAGCTGTGTGTGAAAGAGCAGGAGGACCACAATATGAGCTGTGTGTGAAAGAGCAGGGAGGACCACAATATGTGCTGTGTGTGAAAGAGCAGAGAGGACCACAATATGAGCTGTGTGTGAAAGAGCAGAGAGGACCACAATATGAGCTGTGTGTGAAAGAGCAGGAGGACCACAATATGAGCTGTGTGTGAAAGAGCAGAGAGGACCACAATATGTGCTGTGTGTGAAAGAGCAGGGAGGACCACAATATGAGCTGTGTGTGAAAGAGCAGAGAGGACCACAATATGTGCTGTGTGTGAAAGAGCAGAGGACCACAATATGTGGACAGAGAGGACCACAATATGAAAGCTGTGTGTGAAAGAGCAGAGCAGAGCTGTGTGTGAAAGAGCAGAGAGGACCACAATATGAGCTGTGTGTGAAAGAGCAGAGAGGACCACAATATGAGCTGTGTGTGAAAGAGCAGAGAGGACCACAATATGTGCTGTGTGAGAAAGAGCAGAGAGGACCACAATATGTGCTGTGTGTGGAGGGAGGACAGAATCGACAAGAGACCTTTAAAAAGCAGCAGGGTGCACAGAGGATGAATGTGTATACATACTCTCGGGAGAAATCAATACTTCTGTATTTCAATTGGAATGTTATATTTGTATCCTACAAAAATCATACTCAATTGCTGTAAAGTTTTTTTTAACACAATGTACTGAAAATGCCCTTCAATTTACTTAAGAATCATTTTGTAGCAATTCATGTGTTAGTAGTTGGTTTGAGGGCTGAAACTGAAGCTGTGTGTGTTATGAAAGAAGCACAAATGAAAGGCATGCTTCCTGTTGTAGGTCGTAGCTGCTGCCTGTTTGCGTCCTGATAGGTGGAAATGGATGCATGCTCAAACCGAGCCATTTCACCACTTCCATCCCTGCCGTTCCACATACTCAGCTCAGCTCCTGAGAACCTCAGAGTCTTCACACAATAAGACTGGCATCATAGACTTGATTTGTTTTCATTTCCACGACAGCACTTTTCTATCCTGATCTGTTTTTTGTCCCAATTACGCCTGGATTACAGAAATTGATAAAGACAGCAGTTTATACCTTCAGTGATGCAGCGTTCAGTGAAGGAGGGCTGTGATATTTGGTGCAGCACACACACAGAACCCTGTGGGAAAGCTGATCAAACACTGCCTTCATCGTGATATTAAGAGTCAAAGGAAGCAGATGCTGAATCAACACAGGGATCGTGTGCAGTTAAATCATTAGGACTCTGTGATCGCTGTGGCCAGCAACATTTCTTACATTGTTTAAGCCCCATGCAATTCTTTTGGAAATGATTTTCCAGCAGACTTTATTTGCCATTGCGCTGGATAATTGAATTTTACTTTTGTGCTGTTGAATCACAGCTCTGACTGTCAGCATTCAGCGGGGCTGGGGCCGCTTTGTGTCCCTGATAAAGCCAGGCAGCCCCAGAGTGTCCAGCCATAATGTGCTTTGAGCACAGAGTTTGATGGGGGTTTCACTTTTCATTCTACACAAAAAGATGGGAATTGAGTTTTTCCTTTTGTCTTCTAGATCTCCTCCCATGTCATTTTCAGCCCATTTTGGAGAGAGCTTCTTATGACACATTTTCATACAGTCTTTTAAGATATGAATATTGGTTTTGGGTGTGTATGTGTGTGCAAGTGTGTTTGTTTGAGTGTGTGTGTGTGTGTGTGTGTGTGTGTGTGTGTGTGTGTGTGTGTGTGTGTGTGTGTGTGTGTGTGTGTGTGTGTGTGTGTGTGTGTTTATGTGTGTGTGTGTGTGTGTGTGTGTGTGTGTGTGTGTGTGTGTGTGTGTGTGTGTGTGTGTGTTTATGTGTGTGTGTGTGTGTCTGTGTGTGTGTGTGTGTGTGTGTGTGTGTGTGCATATATGACAGAGATTGAGAGTCTACTCTGCTGTGATGTAATAGGTATGAATAAACTCTGCAAAGGGCTTTTAACCTATGGTAAATATATAACATCAGCTGGCATCCTTTCCTCTATGCTCAGTCCAAAGTAATTCTCATTGTCCCAAATATGGCTTCATACCCTCATTCTGTGCACCTGAAATTGCTTGTGTTCAGAGATGCACTAGCTGTGCCAGATTCTGTCTCTATTGCAATGTTTATTAAGTGTTTTGTTATTTATTACAATTTATTCATGTATAAAAATGGCAGACCTGACCTTTGGGGCGGTGCAGTGCTTTAGTTTTGCTGCTGATGAATGTGGACCAGTGCGACGTGACAAGGGCAAGCTAAAAATACTTTTCAACTGCCAAAACCTGCCTCTGCCTCAGAAATTAATATCATAATTAAACAGTGGGGCTTCACATTGAGACTCTCTCATTTGTCATTTCCCTCCTCCCTGGTTATTTGCACGTCCTAATTGGGGATGCAGGAGTGGTGTGGCGTCTGCAGTCAGTCACTCTCAGGGCTGCACACTTCCACACTGACTTTGCAGAGAGGAGATGAACCGTCTCAGTCAGTCACTCTCAGGGCTGCACTTCCACACTGACTTTGCAGGAGGAGATGAACCATCTCGGGGTGACTGGGGTGTTCTATGAATTGTGCGTGACGTAAGCACAGGTTGTTACAGCCAACCAATTCTGATACCACTGAAACATACAAAAGTCCCAACAGGTCAATATATGAAAAAAAAGGCATGAAGTTTATTTAAGAAAAAAGGAGAAAACAATGTAGCGGATTCAACACATCATACAAATACACCACAATCGAAATGAAAATAAAGCTGTTACCCTGGCAGGGAGGTTGAGGGGTTTCTCTCACCTACCAACGGTGCGACCCCCTGAGGACGGCAGGAGCACCCCACTGTTCCTGATGGGCAACTGCGTGTTCAAAGAACAACAGGTCCCACTCCTCACCGTAACAAAAATACTGCTACAACGGAAATAGGCTAATGAAAACGTAATGAACATAAAGTAATTTAAACAATAAAGGAAACTCAGGAGCCAAGTGTGACCGTGTCCGTCCAGAGAGAGAGCTTCAGCCTTTTGCCGCCAACCTTTTAAATCAAAAGCTCCTCCCTCTGGATTACCTGCAGAACAGGTAAAGGGAAAAAAGAAAATTCGGAGTGGAGCGCATAACAAGGTGTAGTGATTGACTGAGGAGATGGGCATACTGTAACTCCAAAAAATGCATGGTCACATGGCCGAGAAAAACTCAGCCCTATTCAGAAGAAAATGTGCTTCATTGCCCATCAAAACGTTCACCAGACAGCAAAAACATTGAGAATGCATTGTGACATAGTAGTGCATCAACAAATAGGATACACCCATCTTACACTCTCGTACCATATTCCTTGACATTGGCATTCTTGCAGCCTTGATTTAATTTTGCAATCAGTAAAAAAAGTTACATTGATTTTTGTTGTAACAATAAACATGACCTCCCCCAGCAAAATCACACCACAGTCAGCAGTGCGTGTATATATGTGTATGCTGCATTTCTGAATGTTTGAGCCCTCATGTACAACATATCCCAGCCTGCTGGTGTAAATAAAGGCCGGAGAGTGCTGAAGCAGACGGCCTCATCAGTCAAACGCAGGGAATTAAACTGGCCTCTGATTGCACAGAATCAACATTTAATACAGCTCTGAAGGGCCAAAGAGCTCACAAACACTCGCTCAAACTCAATAAGTGGAACACAAATTCAGCTCCACTTCAAATCAATGCCAAGCTAAAAGCACTCCAGGACTGTGTTTAGCATGTAATCAAGAAACTGCTGTGTTTGGTTCAGTCATATTAACACCCCCACAGTGACAGAGCATTAAATGTTGAATCTAACATAAAAAATCCCACCTTAAGCTTATCAGATCTCCTTATGGGGAAGTGAGGTTTCATTTGACAAAAATGAGAGGAGCTACTGTAATCATTTGGGCTAATGACCACATTGGCGGTGGTGAGAAAGACATTTTTGATTGGTTCAATCAAGTCAATGATTGACAGCAGAGTCTAGCTCTGGCCTAGTGGGGTTCATGATGCCCCATTCCAGCCGTCTAGTTGCATCCTATTCCTGTATGTTTTATTTTTTCTTTTTGTAAATATTCCAGCCTGTGTGTCAGAGGGACTCAGGGGCTCAGATAGAGGGTTCAGAGGGAGAAATTCTCAGTCTGTCCTCTGAGATGAGGGAAATATGGAGGAGCAGTGAGCAGCAGGTCTGTGAGCAGCAGGTCAGTGAGCAGCAGGTCTGTGAGCCACAGGTCAGTGAGCAGCTGGTGTGTGAGCAGCAGGTCAGTGAGCAGCAGGTCTGTGAGCAGCTGGTCTGTGAGCAGCAGGTCAGTGAGCAGCAGGTCTGTGAGCAGCAGGTCAGTGAGCAGCTGGTCTGTGAGCAGCAGGTCAATGAGCCACAGGTCTGTGAGCAGCAGGTCAGTGAGCCACAGGTCTGTGAGCAGCTGGTCTGTGGGAAATATGGAGGAGCAGTGAGCAGCAGGTCTGTGAGCAGCAGGTCAGTGAGCAGCAGGTCTGTGAGCAGCAGGTCAGTGAGCAGCTGGTCTGTGAGCAGCAGGTGTGTGAGCAGCAGGTCTGTGAGCAGCAGGTCAGTGAGCAGCAGGTCTGTGAGCAGCAGGTCTGTGAGCAGCAGGTGTGTGAGCAGCAGGTCTGTGAGCAGCTGGTCTGTGAGCAGCAGGTCAGTGAGCAGCAGGTCTGTGAGCAGCAGGTCAGTGAGCAGCTGGTCTGTGAGCAGCAGGTCAGTGAGCCACAGGTCTGTGAGCAGCAGGTCAGTGAGCCACAGGTCTGTGAGCAGCTGGTCTGTGGGAAATATGGAGGAGCAGTGAGCAGCAGGTCTGTGAGCAGCTGGTCTGTGAGCAGCAGGTCTGTGAGCAGCAGGTCAGTGAGCAGCTGGTCTGTGAGCAGCAGGTCAGTGAGCAGCAGGTGTGTGAGCAGCAGGTCTGTGAGCAGCAGGTGTGTGAGCAGCAGGTCTGTGTAGCTCCTGTACAGGTGACTGAGGTGGGCTGCGCTGTTGCCCTTGGCCAGCCTCCCAGATCTCTGCCCCGTTTCTCTCCCTGTCAGCCGCGTGAGATGGAGCTGCCTCAGTGAGGAGGTGAAATGCTCAGATCTATCTCACAGGCCAGGGATGACACACACACAGCTCTCTCCCTGACTGAGAAAAGCCTTCAACTTATTTGTCAGATTTTACTGGATGATTTCCAAAAAAAATCACCCTGTAGCTGCACATAATCAAAAAAATTCTGAGACATGTTTGCCAACGATAAAGACAGGATTCGCAAAATAAAGCTTTCATTGACATCCGAGACGTGTGTGTGACTTTCACTGTGAAAAGCTGAGGGGGGAACGCTAAACATTAGCAGGGAGGTGCACTGATAGATGAGAATCAGTGCTCTCCTCCAGTGCTCAGAGAGTAGAATGATTAGACTGGAGCTGTCTGACAGATAACCTGGGCAACCTGGGTAACCAGGGTAACCAGGGTAAGTCAGCATCCTCACCCAGCTCTTGAAGCTTCGTCTGGAATGCTGAGAATGTGAGCCTCCAGACGACACAGCGCCCCGCCGATAATCACGACCTCCGAGTGTGCCCCCCTGCCGTGGCCCAGGGCCCCAGAACTCCCTGCTGAGGGGGTAGGCCAGGCTCTGCCATACAGCATCCAGTGACAAATGTTTTCTTTAACACCCCATTCAGATAAACTTGATTTGATTTGACTTGGACTTGGTATTAATTGCTCTTGGACGTAAAATCAAACATTCAAAATGAAAAGTGAATGGTTAGGACAGCATGTTACTCCCCACTCATGCTGGCGAGGCGTTTTGGCAGGAAGCGCGTCTCAGTGCTGTTTACTCTGCCAATCCCAAATGTGCTTTTTATTCAGTGGCAGCTTTCAGGATTTTATTGCCTGATATACAGTATAAATTACAAGCCAGCGAGCACAAACAATGTTAAAAAAATCTTCACATTCTCCTTGTTACCCAAGAGCAAAAACAAAAAAAATATTCAGTTTTATGTGTGTATGTATGTATGTATGTTTGTTATTGTTATTATTATTATTATTATTATTTCGCAGTGGAGGGAGAAAGCTGTATTCAGCCACAGGTTCAGGAGCCATTTTGTGCTCCACACCAGCTGAAGGAGAGGGAGGTCAATGCCAGGTACACCTGTTTGAACCCCACAGGTAGCCTCAGGTACACCTGTTTGAACCCCACAGGTAGCATCAGGTACTCCTGTTTGTCCCCCCACAGGTAGTATCAGGTACTCCTGTTTGAACCCCACAGGTAGTATCAGGTACACCTGTTTGAACCCCACAGGTAGTATCAGGTACTCCTGTTTGAACACCACAGGTAGTATCAGGTACTCCTGTTTGTCCCCCCACAGGTAGTATCAGGTACTCCTGTTTGTCCCCCCACAGGTAGTATCAGGTACACCTGTTTATACCCTACAGGTCGCCTCAGGTACACCTGTTTATACCCCACAGGTAGCCTCAGGTACAACTGTTTATACCCCACAGGTAGCCTCAGGTACACCTGTTTGTACTCCACAGGTAGCCTCAGGTACACCTGTTTGTACTCCACAGGTAGTATCAGGTACACCTGTTTGTACTCCACAGGTAGTATCAGGTACACCTGTTTGTACCCAACAGGTAGTATCAGGTACACCTGTTTGTACCCCACAGGTAGTATCAGGTACACCTGTTTGTACCCCACAGGTAGTATCAGGTACACCTGTTTGAACCCCACAGGTAGCAGCTGTGCTTCCGCTGGGCTCCCTCCCTCATTAGGCCTGTTTCACTCTCCAGCTGCACCATGAAGCATCGAAATGCGCTCTGTTTTTGTGAATGATGACGAGGCCTGTAATTAATGCTTATGAGTCATGAATTAAACTGCACTGACAAATAAAATTTTCCATAGAGGGTTCATGACAGTTTCATGAGAGGGTCTGCAGTAATGGAAACCCTCTTATTCCTATATCACTGTGTGGGGGGGTGTCTGCTGTATGAGTGTGTGCGCGCCCTTTCTTTCGGTGCTGGGCTGAAAGGTCATTGAAGCTGGCTCCCCTGCAGGGTGCTCATGGGGGAGGGGGGTGTCTTCGAGTTAAACATATTTTTATATTGCAGATTCTAGACCGGATTAATCATATTGGCTGTTTGGGATGGGTTCATTGTTGTTTTAAATACCCATGATTTGTGTCCCCTGCTTGTTCAATGGTTCAATATTGATGACATTTGGGAAGTCAGGAATATCTCTCTTCATTGAGGTGAAGAGAGACTCTCTGACTGATATCCTACATCAGCATCACTGGAAGAATAAAAGCAAACAGTTACCACAGAGGTTAAGCCACAACGCAGACATCCACAGATGGACTTCAGTTTGAGTGTCCTGAGGCCTGAAGTCTGCAGGCTAATGACAGAGGCGCGCGTTTGCTGTGTGAAGGCTGGGGATTGGTCGCTGTCGCTCCCTCTCCAGGCCAAGCGTGGTCACACATTCATCTCACCTGAGGAGCGGCGGTTTCCTCTCCATCAGCGGCGTTCATCTCACCTGAGGAGCGGCCGTTTCCTCTCCATCAGCGGCGTTCATCTCACCTGAGGAGCGGCGGTTTCCTCTCCATCAGCGGCGTTCATCTCACCTGAGGAGCGGCGGTTTCCTCTCCATCAGCGGCGTTCATCTCACCTGAGGAGCGGCGGTTTCCTCTCCATCAGCGGCGTTCATCTCACCTGAGGAGCGGCGGTTTCCTCTCCATCAGCGGCGTTCATTTCACCTGAGGAGCGGCGGTTTCCTCTCCATCAGCGGCGTTCATCTCACCTGAGGAGCGGCGTTCATCTCACCTGAGGAGCGGCGTTCATCTCACCTGAGGAGCGGCGGTTTCCTCTCCATCAGCCGCCTCTCCATCAGCGGCGTTTGGAGGCAGCTGCTTCTCTCCTCCATTCGCAGCACTTTCAAACACAGCTTTACTGGGCAATGTGCAGGAGAAAGGGCCGACATGAGAGGGTTCTTCCCTCATAATCACAGGGGAACTAAGCTACTGTGTGAAGTGTAGCAGTAGGCACTAACGGTTCTTTCTAGAACCATGATTTTAGAACCACTGGAATTTTAGTCACTGGCCAACAGAATAACACTTTCCAAAGGAACATTTGCTTGTGTCCTGTTAAGTGTGATCTGCTCAATGACACTTGTGTTGTAATGCCAATCGCACATGCCCTTAACTGGCCTCAGGCTCGGAGAGGAGAGCCCCCTGCGATATGTTAGCATGCTAAAGACCAGCGCTGATGACTTTTCCTCTGGGGGCATGAGAGTCCCTGGAGAAATAGGCAGTATAAAACACGCTATTTTATCACTCTGCTCCATCTCTTAGCACATCAGTTCTCAGATGATATATTGCAGTATTATGCATCTCTCTCTCTCTGTTATGAGCTGGACTATCTGCATATTAAAAACGCTTTACATAAACATCTTTTCAAAGATGTCATTTGAGGCTATTGAGCAGCCACTGGCAGAGAATTACTCCAGATGTACTGTCTGTCTCAGCCTCCCGCAGTCTGATGCAGCGTACAGTCATGACATTTTGTAAAAAATTGTTGTGATTGTAAGTTCTCTCTCTCTCTCTCAGTAAGAATTCTTTTCTAATCAGAAACGAGCACCTGGATTCGTAACTCTGATTCACCATTGAATGTAAATGTATGTTTTTCTTCCAAACCACAAGTTTGGCAAGCTGCTACATTTATCCTGCCAAACAGTGTTTTAGCAGAGGAGCTGTAAGATTGTATGTTGTTCCAGGAAGGCCAGTGTGTGTGCTGGTTTACACTCACTACACCAGATCATTAGCCAGTTAGCCCTGTGCACCAGTACCGCTTCAGCGGTAAATTAGATCACATACACATGTTTTTTTATAGGGGCCTGCGTTTTATACAGGTAAAGATCTGCAAGATCGGCCCACCCTGGCACACAGTCACTGATGAAGCATGAGGAAGGAGCTTGCATGGGGCTAGCAGACAGACTTAGCTCTTAGCATCCCTTCACACCCAGCACACTCGTCCTTTAAGCCCCTGTTCATCTTCATTTAACTCAAGGTCAAACAGCCTATTAGAGGCAGATGATGGTAAACGTACGGAGTGGGGTTGATGGAGAGAGAGGATTTCTTTTTTAACTTTCTTTCCCATGTCTCTGGAGATGCCAAAGGTCACCGCTTCTATGGATACAGGACACAAGGAGGGAATTCCACAAGCAAGTGGGGGGGGGGGCTCCTCCTCCTCCCCCTCCTCTTGGGGGGTTTGCGTGAGACGGGGGTGTGAATACGCACAGGAAGTGACATTCCCCATTACTCTGCTCATGAATTCAATCAGGACAGCAGAATAGAGTCTGTCAGGAACTTTGATTGCTTTTCCAGTCCTTCCGTGGGACCCACGCTATGTGCAACATAAATGCACACCTTCATCATTCAAAACCTCGCCGCTGGGCTCGCTGACGGGGTGACCTCCTCCGAGAGAGAGAGAAAAGGTGAATGGAGTGGGAAGTCATTGATTTTTTCCCATATTCTTCCCTGTCCAAGGTCTCCGTGATCAATTCCGTACGGTGGCTGAATGAAGACACAACAGCACACAGCTGATTGTTCATCTTTTCCTGAATTCCCTTGTCTCTTTATTCTGTCCTTTTCCTGTTCAGGTACGATTTCCTGTTCTCTTCATCTGTCACAGCTCCCGACTCCAGCTCAGCCAGCAGTTCATCAAACCCTGATGTCATATGAATACAGGCATTAAAAATGGACAATATAATTTCAGAAGTTGTATTTTTGTAGATAACCCAGTAAGTATGGGACGAGAGCAGTGACTGTGAGCAAGCATTTAATATTTATAATTTCATAATCCGTGAATTCCTGAACAGTTATGTTACATATCCAGAGTTCTTGGGAGGATGAAAGATTCTCTAATCAACCACTGACTTTCCCAATATACACGCACACACTCTCTCACTCACACACACACACGCACACACTCCCGCCCCTCCCGTTGAGCGAGCGTCCCCCTGAGAGACGCTATCGCTCGGCCTGATCTGGAGCTCCTCCACACGGCTCTCAGCAGGCTCCAGCGCTGGGCTCCACTAATGACATCATCCCCAAATCAAGGACTTTTCAATTTGCTTAAATGTGCATAAAGACTGCGGCTCTTTCATTTTTTTCCTAGCAGGGGACCTGAGAATATTATGTCTTTTTCCCCATCATATCTCTCTCTCTTCATCTTTTTCCTTTTTTTGGGGCCAGTGAACTCTTCACCGTTTGATTTTCATGCTGGATTTTCTGGAGAATGAGCATGCTGCTCCTCTAATGGAGCTGTACTGGGAGAAGAACAGCCAGCTTCGGCCCCACCTGTGAGAGAACAGCCAGCTTTGGCCCCACCTGTGAGAGAACAGCCAGCTTTGGCCACACCTGTGGAGAACAGCCAGCTTTGGCCACACCTGTGAGAGAACAGCCAGCTTTGGCCGCACAGTGCTCTCCCAATGCAAGGGCGTCCGCTTAGCCATCATGGCTACAACATCACATGTAGCTCCCATAGTCACTGTGTACATAACAAAGTGTGTTTGTGTGTGTGTGTGTGTGTGTGTGTGTGTGTGTGTGTGTGTGTGTGTGTGTGTGTGTGTGTGTGTGTGTGTGTGTGTGTGTGTGTGAATGTCTGTTCTGGAGCATTGTGTGTGTGTGTGTGTCCTGGAGCACTGTGTGTGTGTGTGTGTTCTGGAGCACTGTGCCGTGTGTGTGTGTGTGTGTGTGTGTGTTCTAGAGGCAGCAGTAGAGTCTTGTCTGCTTTATCTGGCTGTTTCAGCCCTCTCTGTCATCTGTGCACCATCTAACACATACATATGCAGGGCGGGCAGAATTCCATGTGTGTGTGTTTATGTGTACAGCGCTCTTTTCTGCTTTATCTGTGTGGAAGGGGCGTGCCATCAGCCCGTCTCTGTCATCTGCCTGCACCATCTAACACATACATATGCAGGGAAACATATGTGTGTGCATGCAGCTCTGTGTGTGCACGTGTGTGTGTTTATGTGTGCCTGCCATTGGGGATGTCTGTGGCATGCTGGCTTTGTGGCAGTGCCTTGAGACTGCACCCATTTTCCTCCCGCCATGCCAAGGCTTATCAGTTCAGCTGTCACGCTCACACAGAAAATTCACTCCGTAAATAATTGATCTGATTGGTGGACCTCAGAGAGCCGCACTGGAAGACCTGTTGCTCTGCTGCGGCGGTAGCTTCCGCTCTGTAGACGGTGTTTCCGGAGTCCCAGCACACTGCAGGTTACCTGTGAGCCCTGATCAATGAGTCCTCTCTCATACCCCGTTTTCTACCTGTTTTCTGTGGTGGATGCCACTAACCATGCGTGAGATGAAGAGATACTTTAGACCATTCTCCCACCTACAAGCAGGGCATGACACGGTACTGCTACTGCACCACGCGATCTGACGGGCCGCGGCCCTGAGCCCCATCTCTCCTCTAATGACAGGGAAGCGTTTGTATGCCCTGCACGGACACGCTCCGTGTCTCTGAAACACACCATCTGAGACCACCGCAGCGGCCGCCACCACATCGCTAATCAGGGCTGCTTAACTGCATAGTGTGCAACCTGTCTACAATCCAAGCAATATAACCGATGTGTAAGCCAGCTCTAGAAAAGAAAAACAGCTGGAAATACAGATCATTTTGTGGATTTTGAGTTTCCTCTCAAGCCCTGCACTGTGGGTACATTCTCTATTTCTTGTCAATTATATTTTAGCAACTGTTGATTTTCTAAGTGTACCCCCCACAGCAGGTAAACAAAACATTTTGTCTCAGAATTTCCAAAAAAAAACAAGTTATATTAAATGCTCATGCTTATAACATATTTAACATGTGAACACTGAAAGGCATCACATATTTACAACTTTAATTTGCATCTCCTTCCCCCTGCTGAAATGGATTCTGGGAAATGGCTAGCCTCTCGCTGTTTGTGTGAGTTAGGATGTCCCAAAGCTCTCGCATTAGGAAACACTTAAATGGATAAATACGGGGAAGGTACTGAAGTGCATATTTCATATTTGTGTGCAGCTGTTTTACAGCATGTAGGGGGTGATTAGGAGCCACACACAGTCCACTGAAAGAGCTCAGTGGAGTGAAGCTCAGAAATTTTGAAGCTTATTAGCCACTACTACTCGATTCTCAGCTGCGTAATATAATTTAAGCCTAAAACCGCTCGCTTGATCTTTCAGGAACAATTATGTACAACACTCACAGATATTACACCTTATATCAGCTGTGATTTATTATTATCATTATTATTAGCAGTTGTAATTATTATTGTCATTTTGTTGTCAACTGTAGAATGACTGCGCAGCTCAACTGGGGGACTGCTGTGTGTCTGCGCAGCTCAACTGGGGGACTGCTGTGTGTCTGCGTAGCTCAACTGGGGGACTGCTGAGTGTCTGCGCAGCTCAACTGGGGGACTGCAGAGTGACTGCACAGCTCAGCTGGGGGGCTGCAGAGTGTCTGCGCAGCTCAGCTGGGGGACTGCAGAGTGACTGCACAGCTCAGCTGGGGGACTGCAGAGTGTCTGTGCAGCTCAGCTGGGGGACTGCAGAATGTCTGCGCAGCTCAGCTGGGGGGCTGAGGTGTGACTGCGCAGCTCAGCTGGGGGAATATGTAAAATCGTGAAGCAGCTGGTAAAAAGTACTGGAGGGGAGCGCATGCGTGTCCAAAAACAAATGGAGGTAAAAACTGGTCAAATAAAACATGATAAGACACTGTTTTGTTACACCCTAGAGGACATTTCTGTCCCTTTCATTAATAGCAGAAGTATAACCTCACTGAACAGTTTAATTGAGAGGGGAGCTGTGTTTATGGGACGTGACGTTGGTGAAATTGGTCCCGTTAAAGTGTCCTGTCTGCAGCAGCTGCAGCAGTGCTGCGTGGGGTTCAGACAGATCTCTGCGGAGCTGCAGAGTGTGGAGAATAACCCACGACAGCGCAGATAAAACCGCACTTAGCAAGCAGAAACGGGCGGGAGTATTCTGAGTTCAGAGCAATTTGGTCAGATTTTGTTGCTGCAGTTGCTTTGATAAACAGCGTCCGCTGGCTTCTTTATATGTGAGGCCCTCATGGAGTACAGGAACCAATGTGCATTACTCGTGTTTTATATCATGGAGAGCTACAACACCTGCATCTATCAGACTTGTGATGTGCGGTTGGAAAAATCTACATCTGTCTCAAAACAGTAATTCCTGCTGTCAGTTTGTCTGCTTCAGAAGCCGAGGACCTGATTTATATAGATCTGCTCCTTATCCAGGCATCTCCCTCTATGATTGTGTACATGTGGGTTCAAATAAAATCACATTAGAACCAGCAAATTACATGTGTATTTATTTATCAATAAACGTATCTCTCTTGTGTCTCTCTTGATGCACAAACAATATGTATGTATATATAGTTACAGCCCAATTGTATGTTACCCTCATTCATGACCATGTGAGCCAGATTTTATTGAGTTCCTTTGGCATTAGCAATCATGCTACAGGTGTAGTGCTGTAGAATGCTAATTCTGTTAGCGGTTCCTGTCACAGAAAATGTTAGACCTGGGAGATTAAGTCATTTATTGCGCTCATTTCTGTTTTATGAGAGGAGAATTGCTCTCTGTGGGCCCAGTGCAGCTTGCGATTGTTTCGTCTGCACAGAGACTGTATGACCTCACAGAGCCAGCTCCCGACTGCATGCATCTTCTCACCAGTGTTGTCATTGCAGCAGCTAATCATGACATGAGTAACATGGGATCATGCAACTTCATCACAGCCAAATTTCCAGGTGTTCACAAAGTTAGAGTTCAGTTTCATAAACCCAGCGTTAAAGGGTACATGCAGCTCATTCAAAACTGACTGCTTTTTTTAAGGGGATTTTCTATTCTATTTTGGGAAAAAAAATTCAAAGGACATGTTTGCTATTCATCATATGGACAATTAAGACATAATGCAAAGTCTGTCTGTATTGATTTGCATGTTCAGTGCTCTCAGTGTGTGTGCATTTGATTGCATCCAGTGTGTACTCTTCCCTCCTCAGGTCCGAAAGGAACCAGGTGATCACATGTGTAGGAATGGGCTCAGCTGTGAGCCGGAGTTAGCCCAGCCTGTTCAGAGCTGCAGGAACCACATCAAAGCAGAGACCAGTCTGACACGTTCAAAAGGAATCACTCTCCTCTGCTGACAGGTGAGACGGTTCAGCTTTCTGCCTCTGATTCTGGAGCTGTTTTCTCACACCGATGGAGATTCTGTTACCATCGACGCTGTTCGGTGGGGTCTGTCCAATCATGTCAATAAGAACTGACCAGTGGAGCTGCACTTTGTCCATTTGCTGGCCATTGCCTTGCGTTCAAATGCGGAGAAAAAATAGAATGCTTTACAGCAAGCCAATCAAAACCTCTCGCTGCCTCAGAGTAGGGATCCACTGAGTGAGAATTAGTACCCAGATGGCCACATTTTCGGCAGGGGACACAAACAATGCCCTCTGTGTGCTCACTTGTAGAACTGCCGAAACAGAAATTCCTTTGATGTGTGAATATAATAAAAAAAGAAGTGACCAGTGCTGGCTCACTCTGGGCAGGGAAAGATCAGTCCATTTCCTCCAGGAAGCCCAGATATGCTCTTCAGTGGATGGGCCTTAATCAAATCTGCTCATTCAATATTGATAATACGGGATTTTTTCCCTCTGCAGTGGAAGGAACATTAGACAGCGCTGTGTTAGAGTGAAGGAAGGGAAGATGGATTCCCTTTCCCTCTCATTCACCGGGGGGTACATGCTCATGTGCGCTCCACTCTAATGCCGGTCAAAGGCACTGAGCAATTAAAGCTGCACACAGTCCAGCGAGATCAGCCATGATGTCCAGTGGGGGGCATAATGATGGACGAAATCACTTACAGAACTGAAAAACCTAAACTTGTTTTTAACTCATATGTTAATTGAATCTAGGCCATAAAGACCACTAGTTTTGTGAAATACTTTCAATCAGATGAGGTACCCAAACAAACGATTTTTACTGGATGATTATTTTTATATTTTCTTTTAAGTTATTTAAAAATCTCTTAATTTTGGCACATGGTACAACGCGTATTCTGTCAATGTTGTGTGTAAGTGAGGACAGCACTCAGAAACTATAAGTTTTCCCTGACGGTGTGTCACGTTGAGGAGGAAAAGCTCCCACAGACACAAAGCCTGACAGTGGACGTCCTGCCATGTGAGCAGCGCAGCAGAGGCAGGAAGTGTTTGTCCCTGACGCGAAAGTAAGCTGGGAATTCACAGGGACTGTGGATAACATTCTTCACCAGTTCAATAAGTAAGACATCTGTGGGTTTGATGCAGTCAAACTCAATTCACACTCTGAACTGTGTGTCTGCGCAGTTGTGTGCGTGTGTGCAGTTGTGCATGGCAGGTTCTTTTGCAGCTGTGCGCAGATCTCTGCGGCCCGGGGCAGGGTTTTCTGGGTAAGGACTGGGCTGTTTTTGGTTGTTGTCTCTGTATGAGGCCCTGTGCTGTGTGTGTGCAGGAGAAAAACACGCTCCACCCGTCGTGCTTGGCCAGTTTTGCCCCCGGCACAGATCGTCTATCCACCAAGATGACAGACATGCTGCTGAGCGCGCCGTCAATTAGCATCAATGGCCGTGAGCAGTGTGCCTGGGTGCCATCACGGGTAACCCCAGCTTTACCCCCCCACCCTCTGCGCCCCCTTCCCACACCCCCCCGTACCCTCCCACAGCAGGTGGGCCCCCCTCGCTCTTGCTGCCATGGCGATGTGAGCAAACCCCCCCCCCCATGGCAATGTTAGACAGCGATATTTCAGTGGTTTTTTCTGTGCTTTTTCTGTGTTTTTTCTGTGCTTTTTTGGTCCTCTGGGGCCTGAATGTGCTGTTTTTCTCCCCTGAGACGGGCTGAGAGGTAAACACACCCCCCCCCCCCGCTCAGGATGGGCAGGCTGGACATAATGATGGTGTGGGGTCAGACTCTGAACTTTACCGTCCTCTCACTGAGCCTCCCCCCCCCAGCATTATAACAGTCTGTGAGACCTTAAAAACCCAAACACAGCAGGTAGGAGAGGGGGCTGCAGACATCACCAAAGCGAGACGCAAATCTAAACTGCCATCCCCCCTCCCTGCACCTGACTCCCCTCAGACCCACAGAGCGTCTCCATTAGACATTCTTATGTAATCACTCACTTTTCCAGCTCATTTGTCCTGCCGGGGCTCAGAGCTCCGCTGCCCTCTGTGGTAAATGCACTTTTATCTGTGCTAGATTTTATCACAATGTGCAGCTTTTTTCCCATGCCATCATGTCCGCCAGCGTGTAGATGCGGTAATTGTCTCTCATGGACGGCTGCAGCCTCTCCAGACTCCCACCCAGCTCTGGGAAAGTGTGGCTTTCAGCACCGGTAAGTGCTGCGCACTGCCACACGGCCCTGGATAACAGAGCTGGACCGCGGCTGGGCTGGACTATGGCCCGGCTGCGGCTCCACAGACTGTGCGATGTGCTGTAGCAGCGGGCTCCACACTGTGCTCCCCTTCAGTTTTACATAACCCTTTCACAGACACCCTTATCCAGAGAAACTCAGCATTTTACACGCCATCCGTTTCACACTATCCTGGCTGTCCAGTGCACTGTGGTGCCAGAGTCATTAACTGTAATGTCCAGGATAAAAACATGGATCTTACTATGTATATTACTATGTGTGGTTCATGCACACATCTTGTGTCTGTATTCGGCTGTGCTGTTGCTGAACTCCCAGCTCAGGGAAGACCTCTGTGTCTGTAAAGAGCCTGTTTGTGTGCTGGCCAGAGACGCCTGTGGGTGATCGCATAGGGTTTATGGGGATGCCATGCCAGTCTCAGTTAAGTACCTGTACTGCCATTGGTAGCTTTAGTTCTTTATTTAACTGTTCCTTTATATTTTGAGCTTTGTCTGTGTGTGTGTGTGTGTGTGTGTGTGTGTGTGTGTGTGTGTGTGTGTGTGTGTGTGTGTGTGTGTGTGTGTGTGTGTGTGTGTGTGTGTGTGTGTGTGTGTGTGTGTGTGTGTGTGCTGTGTGTGAGTCTGTTTGCATCTATGTGTGTGCGCGGATGTGAATTTGATCAGGTTTGACCCAATAAAGTGCTTTTGTTACTAAGCTGATCTTGTCTGATCAGCAGGAAGCTTTGGTATATTACAGGACATTTACTATAGTAGTATCTTCATGGAACAGAGGATGATAGTATCCTAAGAATTAAACTGACCCAGCAGACTGTGAGAATACATTAAAGGGAATACAAAACCTGATTAGATTAGATATGCAATTCAACGTTTGTCCATTCCTGACTTAAGTAATTAATTAATGTTTGATTAAGAAGTTACCGCCTCTACATCAGTCAGGGAGATACTGCTGAAGACTTCAGTTCTCATTCGTGTTCAGACGTGTCTTAATTTAGCTCATTTTTAAGAAAGATTAATTTTCAGACAAAACAACATGACTAAATTGATGAGTCATGGGTGAGTGTGATGAAATTAATTGATGCAGCAGTTTCAGGATGAAGTAATTAATTCCCAGGTAATTAACCCTCCTAGTGAAGGAGGAAGCCGTGTCGCAAGAAAATAAAATCTGCCAGTTTTGACGTGATTTGTGACCCGTGTCGGATTTGCCAGAGAATCACAGATGTCCCAAAATCACCAGCATCATTTTTGTCATTTTTTTGCCAATGTTGGCTGGATATGGAAAGGCAAGCACTTGAGACAACGTTCAAGGCACATGGAGGAAACCAGGCAAACATAGACAGCAGGTCATTCGGCCGGGGTTAGGATCATTCAGACACACACAAGACCAGATTCATCAAAGCCTTTAGCATAAACGAACATTTTTTCACATGCAATTTCAGTGACATGATTTGTAAATGTCAGTACACATGCTGAGAGAATGTAATGATGCGTGTACATGAGGAAAGATCTGTACTGAATAAATTGCATATGCCATTAAAGAGGCTAAAGTGTGTCTGACTGAATCAGGCCCCAAACACTTATAATAACATGGGAGCTTTAAAGCATCAGGTGGGCCTGTAGCACCAGCACTAAGTGCTAATTTAACCAGGCTGTCCTGGATGCTGCCTGTGTGTGTTTTCCTGTGAACCCCAGAGGAGGCGAGCCTGTTCTCCCAGGGGACAGAGCTGTGATGTCTCCTTTCTCAGAGGGAGTGTGATCATGGAATATTAATGTGCTAATGGCAGTATTGTTATCTCAACATGTGAATGAATGTGCCCAGACACATCATTACAGGTTTGATCACACACACTCACATGTTGCTTGCTTTCCAAACAGTATTTTTTCCATCACACTCAAACTGTCCATAGAGTGTCAGTGCCAGCACAGAACTGATAACAATTTCCATAATTTGTCTGCTTAAAATATAATCATCTGCATAATCATATATCAGTAAAACACATCATCTTTAGTTATCATTCATAATTTCCCCTTATGGAGAGAGCTTACAAATATTAAGAAAAGTGTGTACAGTGAAAATGCCATTAAAATTCTTCATAACCTTTTCTACCAGAAATATGGGAGTGGTGACTGATACTATCAGCATTCTGGCTCAACACAGTCCCTTAAAAAAATCAGCGCAACTCCCATTTGTTACACCGCCATTAGCGGCACTTTTTTCAATGGGTTTCATTGCTCATGGCAACCATAATGATATTGCCATGGTTTTCACATGCTGTCTTACTTGCAGCACAACATGTAGCTGAAAGGGTTCATTCTTGATTCATAAAGAAAAATGACTGCAAAAAAAGGAAGAGGGAGCAAGTGGGAGGCTGTAGGCGGGAATGATTATTCCAAGGTGTGCAGGTAATGGCTGCTACATACACAGGAATGTGCTATTACTGACAAGCTCTCAGTTCCTGACTAACCAATCAAATAGCTGTGGCTCCACAAAAAATCACAGGGATTGGCTGAACTTAGTTTGGCACTGGTGGCACCGCCCCCTGTGGCATTCTGAAACCCCAGTCTCCATCATGGCCTCAGTCAGTAGTTTTGCACTTGTGCATAAATGCAGTGGCCACTGTTTTTGTTTGTAACTGCTGCTGCTTTCACAAAAGTGACCACCAGGAACAGCAGATGCTAACTGTACAAAAAAACAAAAAATAACAGCATAAAGAAGCATCTTTGATCAGGTGCCTCAAAAAACTGAGCCAATTTAAAAAAAAACATTTGGAACAATGTTTTATTCATAAAACAGTCAAAACTCAAACTGAAATTTGCCTGAATAAAAATGTGTTTACATAAACAATAACTGAAATTGCATGTGACAGAAATCTCCTCCTGAATAATGAATTTCCCCCAATAGGAGTGAAGAGGTGCTGCCATTCATATTATCAGTGGTTACCAAGAGATGTAACCCATGAACGACACTCAGGGGTTGGTGCTCCTGAAGTCCTCTGCAAAGTGAGTTAGGCAGTGATGTAGGTTGGATTTTATAGTTTGGCCTTCACTGATTTGAGCCAGCCAGGGCCCCCTGCTTTAATTACTGATCTATCCTCTCTCAAAGGCTCTGCAGGCTACCAGCTGCTGTCAGAGCCAGGTGTGGTTGATATGCTCTGTAGTGTAGTAACTGCCAGTGGCTCACAGGTAAACAGCACTGAGGAGGCCATGAGCGAGCCTCCCCGGCAGAGCTTCATGTGTGCCTGGAACAGCACCGGCTCTAAACACACAGCTCCAAACTGGGGGCATTTTATTGTGGAAATGGGCCTCCCCTTTTCCCCGCTGAATGTTGAAACGCAGCCCTGACGCCTGCTTAGCATTCACATCACAGCCATACTTCATTTATCGCCCTCACTCGAGCAAATTCATTTCCACCGCTCACGCCGCGAGAGAATGCAGCCAGACACGATGTGCTCGGCGAAGGGCTCGTAATGTGCTGCGTTATATGGAGACAGTGGGAGCAACAGCTTTCATATTCATGACCGTCACATGGAAATAGACACAGAGACATCTCTATGGTGCTGACAGCTCATCAGCTGACACAGCCTGGTGCTGGAGGTCTTTCCTCTCTGCACACACAGGGTCTGATCTGTTAGTAAATGTGAAGTCTTTACTTTATTCAGACTGCATCCCACAGAGTCCAACATCACACACTAAATTATGAGTGACAAAAACCCCAAGTTCACCTCTCATGAAAAGAATGGTGATGGCTAATATCATAACGATACCTGTGTGTCCGCATCTTTGTAAAACCTGTCATAAAGTGAATCATAACGTTATGAAGTTACGTGGTTTTTTCTGTGTGCCGTGGGCCAGACGGCATGGCGGGGCTCATTGCTGAGGGGTCAGGGGTCAGCTGATCAGGGCACTGTTTCAGCTCATTGAGCATATCCCACCGGAACAGATTATTTCACACACATGTGCCCCTTACATGAAGGGAAGTGAGGTGAGTTCTCCAAATTTCTGAAATACCTTAAATTCATCATTCCAGCCTGGCTGTGAGGCCTCATTAGGCGTGGGCTCCCCCTGGATTTTGGGATGATTCATTACGCAGACCAATCAGGGTTTGGGGGCACGTAAAGTGAGAGGGAGGCTCTGGCCACAGATCATTAAATTCAGTCTGTTAAGGCCTCGTTGGTTTTTTTTTTTTTTTTTTTTTTTTTGTGGTGCGGTTCTCTGGCGGGCAGCGGGGGAGAACTGGCTTAAGGCAGGGGTCGGGGGTGCAGATCGAGCAGGTCGCGCGTCGCTGGCTCGGTTTGCCATGCAGGCTGTGTCAGAACACATTAGTGGGACCTGGCTCTGCGGCACACTCACGCCATGGCCCCTGGCCCACGCCACAGCCTCAATTACACCGCCCCAGTCCAAAGCCCCTGCAGCGCTGTGGGATCACTGTGGGGTAATTGGTCTACTATTCCTCCCAGTTCCACGCCAGCTAGCCCTGTTTTACCAGCCAGCCAGCAGAACCCCATGTTTAACAAGCAATTATCCCCCCTGGCACCCCCTCCAGACCTCTGGAACAGGCCAGCCAGGGGAACGGTGACACAGTGTACCGGGAGCATGTCCTGAACATAGTGATCATTCATGGAGAATGGGAATACATCAATACATTTATCTTATTACATATTGCCTTTGTCTATTTCTGTTGTTGTTAGTGTATTGTATCACATATACTTCATTTGAGGATTCAAATACCTTCTTTCTGTCTATGCTTAACCAAGTGGAATAAAGTAGCTTAGTCTCATTTTACATATTATTTTTAAGCATGATTTGTTCGGATTAAAGTCACTGTTATGATTGACACCTCTTGTACAATGAGTTAACAAGCTATGGTGGATTATCTGCCCGTAACAGAGCAGGGAGCTGGGTCTCTCTGAGTGCTGTAACAGAGCAGAGAGCTGGGTCTCTGTGAGTGCTGTAACAGAGCAGAGAGCTGGGTCTCTGTGAGTGCTGTAACAGAGCAGAGAGCTGGGTCTCTGTGAGTGCTGTAACAGAGCAGAGAGCTGGGTCTCTGTGAGTGCTGTAACAGAGCAGAGAGCTGGGTGTCTGTGAGTGCTGTAACAGAGCAGAGAGCTGGGTCTCTGTGAGTGCTGTAACAGAGCAGAGAGCTGGGTCTCTGTGACTGCTGTAACAGAGCAGAGAGCTGGGTCTCTGTGAGTGCTGTAACAGAGCAGGGAGCTGGGTCTCTGTGAGTGCTGTAACAGAGCAGGGAGCTGGGTCTCTGTGAGTGCTGTAACAGAGCAGGGAGCTGGGTCTCTGTGAGTGCTGTAACAGAGCAGAGAGCTGGGTCTCTGTGAGTGCTGTAACAGAGCAGGGAGCTGGGTCTCTGTGAGTGCTGTAACAGAGCAGGAGCTGGGTCTCTGAGTGCTGTAACAGAGCAGAGAGCTGGGTCTCTGTGAGTGCTGTAACAGAGCAGGGAGCTGGGTCTCTGAGTGCTGTAACAGAGCAGAGAGCTGGGTGTCTGTGAGTGCTGTCACAGAGCAGAGAGCTGGGTCTCTGAGTGCTGTAACAGAGCAGAGATGGGTCTCTGAGTGCTGTAACAGAGCAGGGAGCTGGGTCTCTGAGTGCTGTGACAGAGCAGAGAGCTGGGTCTCTGTGAGTGCTGTAACAGAGCAGAGAGCTGGGTGTCTGTGAGTGCTGTCACAGAGCAGAGAGCTGGGTCTCTGTGAGTGCTGTAACAGAGCAGAGAGCTGGGTCTCTGTGGGTGCTGTAACAGAGCAGAGAGCTGGGTCTCTGTGAGTGCTGTAACAGAGCAGAGAGCTGGGTGTCTGTGAGTGCTGTCACAGAGCAGAGAGCTGGGTCTCTGTGAGTGCTGTAACAGAGCAGAGAGCTGGGTCTCTGAGTGCTGTAACAGTGCTGGGTCTCTGAGCAGTAACAGAGCTGGGTCTCTGTGAGTGCTGTAACAGAGCAGAGCTGGGTCTCTGTGAGTGCTGCAGGCAGTGTCTCTGTGAGTGCTGTAACAGAGCAGGGAGCTGGGTCTCTGTGAGTGCTGTAAACAGAGCAGAGAGCTGGGTCTCTGTGAGTGCTGTAACAGAGCAGAGAGCTGGGTCTCTGTGAGTGCTGTAACAGAGCAGGGAGCTGGGTCTCTGAGTGCTGTAACAGAGCAGAGAGCTGGGTCTCTGTGAGTGCTGTAACAGAGCAGGGAGCTGGGTCTCTGTGAGTGGGTCTCTGAGTGCTGTAACAGAGCAGAGAGCTGGGTCTCTGAGTGCTGTAACAGAGCAGAGAGCTGGGTCTCTGTGAGTGCTGTAACAGAGCAGGAGCTGGGTCTCTGTGAGTGCTGTAACAGAGCAGAGAGCTGGGTCTCTGTGCTGTAGTGCTGTGAACAGAGCAGGGAGCTGGGTCTCTGAGTGCTGTAACAGAGCAGAGAGCTGGGTCTCTGTGTGGGTCTCTGTGAGTGCTGTAACAGAGCAGGGAGCTGGGTCTCTGTGAGTGCTGTAACAGAGCAGAGAGCTGGGTCTCTGAGTGCTGTAACAGAGCAGAGAGCTGGGTCTCTGTGAGTGCTGTAACAGAGCAGGGAGCTGGGTCTCTGTGAGTGCTGTAACAGAGCAGGGAGCTGGGTCTCTGTGAGTGCTGTAACAGAGCAGAGAGCAGCTGGGTCTCTGTGAGTGCTGTAACAGAGCAGGGAGCTGGGTCTCTGTGAGTGCTGTAACAGAGCAGAGAGCTGGGTGGGTCTCTGTGCAGTGCTCTGTGAGTGCTGTAACAGAGCAGGGAGCTGGGTCTCTGTGAGTGCTGTAACAGAGCAGAGAGCTGGGTGTCTGTGAGTGCTGTAACAGAGCAGGGAGCTGGGTCTCTGTGAGTGCTATAACAGAGCAGAGAGCTGGGTGTCTCTGAGTGCTGTAACAGAGCAGGGAGCTGGGTCTCTGAGTGCTGTAACAGAGCAGAGAGCTGGGTCTCTGCTGTAACAGAGTGGGTCTCTGTGAGTGCTGTAACAGAGCAGAGAGCTGGGTCTCTGAGTGCTGTAACAGAGCAGGGAGCTGGGTCTCTGAGTGCTGTAACAGAGCAGGTAGCTGGGTCTCTGAGTGCTGTAACAGAGCAGAGAGCTGGGTCTCTGTGAGTGCTGTAACAGAGCAGAGAGCTGGGTCTCTGAGTGCTGTAACAGAGCAGAGAGCTGGGTCTCTCTGAGTGCTGTAACAGAGCAGAGAGCTGGGTCTCTGTGAGTGTTGTAACAGAGCAGGGAGCTGGGTCTCTCTGAGTGCTGTAACAGAGCAGAGAGTTGGGTCTCTGTGAGTGCTGTAACAGAGCAGAGAGCTGGGTCTCTGAGTGCTGTAACAGAGCAGAGAGTTGGGTCTCTGAGTGCTGTAACAGAGCAGAGAGCTGGGTCTCTGTGAGTGCTGTAACAGAGCAGAGAGTTGGGTCTCTGAGTGCTGTAACAGAGCAGGGAGTTGGAGGTAATTTAGTTTCAGCGTGTGTGGGTCTGGTCCATGAATGCTGTGAGCCATCTTTCTGCTGCATTCAGTGTGAGGGGCTTTAGACTGGGGTTTCATCAGGTCATTATTTTTTAGCAAAGCCTTTCTGATCGTAAGTAACTGCCATTTATGTGCTTTAAAATTCATTTTTTGACTGTCAAAATAAATATTCCACAAATCAGATAACCAAGCAGAGATGCATTGAAAAGCTATAAATGAAAAACTGTTTCTTGCATCCTTCATCATTACGGAAGCATAACTGTGAGTGAATGCACAAATGATTAATATTCAGAAGAATTTAATGTCACTGTTGTGAAGATTAAGGTCTACTGATGAAAATGCTGTTGCATGGAAAGTAAGGCCATCTTACTTTGTTCTCTGCGTGGTGCTTTGGCTACTGCTTCACACATTTAAATGGGAAGCTTTCCTTTAATTAGGACAACTGGAGGAAACTTTTTGTGTGTGTTGCAAAACTATTTATTTTCATTCAAGAAAACAGGGAAAAAACAGCTGTAATCATGATGTTATTGTCAAACTAAAAAAAGAAACCTGCCGCTTTGTTAAAATGTGGTCTTTACAGTTTTAATGCATGGTCTATGGCATATAGGACAGATCCATCCCTTTGAGTCTCACAAACACATTCTGGGATTGTGACTGTGGCACAGATGTAAAAGGCATTTGATTTTGTGGTTTAAATATGATAGGTGTGTCATAAATGTAATCACACAATTAGTCAATCAGAATGACATCTCCCATTCCTTTAGAAACTCCCTGCATTGTCACTATGGCTGAAGCTTCTCTGTTGGGAGTAGTAAAGAAATGCCTACCTGGGTATATCAGGTGTACACTACTCGATTTTAGCAATTATTAAGTCACAGGTGACTAAAATGTTCTCCAGCACTGCATTATTAAGTCACAGGTGACTAAAATGTCATCTCCACATTACCAGCACTGCAGTAGTGTTGGTCACGGACGCTCTCCCCATGCGAGCAGCTCTGCAGTAGTGTTGGTCAGTACGGACGCTCTTCCCATGCGAGCAGCTCTGCAGTAGTGTTAGTCAGTACGGACGCTCTTCCTGTGCGAGCAGCTCTGCAGGAGTGTTGAGCAGCTCTGCAGTTGTGTTGGTCAGTACGGACGCTCTTCCTGTGCGAGCAGCTCTGCAGTTGTGTTGGTCAGTACGGACGCTCTCCCCATGCCAGCAGCTCTGCAGGAGTGTTGGTCAGTACGGACGCTCTCCCCATGCCAGCAGCTCTGCAGGAGTGTTGGTAAGCAGCTCTGCAATCCAATCACAACCCCTTCGATCCAATTTCTGCAGCATCGCAGCTTCTCTGATTATTTGAAACATGTTGGATTTTTTTCAGTGACCATTTGTTGCCTCTTGTTTGGTGTGAGAGGCAATGATGAGAAGACAATGACTGGCAGGGGAAATGGGCTTTAAATGTGCAGCACTCTCTGAGTAAGACTCAGGACATGGTGCGGTGTATTCCGGGCAGAAGGAAAATTAACCATTTAAATGTGGTTTTATTTTTAAATGCACTGGCCAGCTTGCCCATAGGTTTATTATTTTAGTATCCCTTTTGACACAGTCATTTTATTATCTAATAGACAGTCACGAAGGTGTGCATGTGGATGTGAGCTCCAGTGTGGTGCTGTTCTTCCCTCATCCGTTCATAAATGCCCACTGAGTGCCTGGTGTGAGGCGTGTTCCCCAGTCTCTCTGTGAATAGTGATGGATCCCTGTGTTTTTATTCCTGGGTGGGTGAAAGGTTCTGGGGCGTCCAACAGATGCCTGACTGGGAACCTTTGGGTGTGCGTTTGCACATTTCCATTGGCAGGAGTAAAATATGACCGTGTGCCAGCCGAATTTACACCCCCTGCCCTTTGCTGGATCCAGGGCAGAGAAACAGGAAGAGACTACCGACCTGCTTGTGACAAACACTGACCTGGGGGGCTTTGCACTGGAGAAACACTCCTGACTGTGAAACAGGCTTCAATAAACAAGGATTACAGAATGGCAGCAGGTCACAGTGCCAGAGACACAGCTATTTTCAGACAAGTCATCTGAAGGCAGTGTATGACCCGGTCTAAATGGCACCACCGCTGAGATGCCTGGAGTAAAGACCCATAAGGTCGCCCTGCTCGCAGGAAATGGAGGGTGCTGCCCCCTCGCCCCAGACTCAGCCCACTGGAAGAACACGGCCAATGTCACGGCCATCCTGTTTTAGGCCGGTCTTATACCACCCCATAAGCTCCCTTTCTGATGAAAACATCTACCACGTTATAAATGAATAAATGGCAACAATAATAAAGATAACCAGCAGCAGAGTCAGCAGAGGGCCGTCTGTACCCAGGAGGAGCTCAAACAGCAAACACTTGGAAGGGGAAATGAGAGAGACACTGAGTAAACAGCTATGAATGAATGCTGGGAAGGCAGTGATCCATTTGGCATGGGCCAACCGTGGGGTGGGGGGAAGACTCTGCTTCTGTACTCTGGGGCAGAGGGGGGGCAGTGGCAGACTCTTCAGGCAGGGGGGGTTTGTAAGCTGACTAATTCTGCCGCCTCCCACCCACCCCTTCAGCACCAGCTTAAAAAAAAAAAAAACAGTTCAAGTGCACACACAAAAACCAAATAAATAAATGAATACATCAAAAAATCAAATGCTATGCTAATTAGTGAGTGTGACTGTTTGGAAGAGCAGAAGGGTAAACAGTAATTGTGTTATCATCTCATCAGGACGCGGCAAGAAGGGTAATGAGGAATTACTCCTTCAGGAGAGGCTCCAAAAGTCCCCCCCACCCAATTCAGCCCTCTGAAAACCCCCCCCCCCAGCCGCAGCCCTCTGAATCCCCCCGCGCAATTCAGCCCTGTGAATCCCCCCCCGCCCAGCCACAGCCCTCTGAATCCCCCAGCCCCCCTTTATCTGGCAGGGCTGCAGCGAATGGAAAGAGTCCCAGATCCAGGCTGTGGCCATCAGGCTGCCCCCTGCAGGGTTTCCTGCCAGTCATGCACACGCACATGCCCAGACAGGAAGCCACAGACAGCACCAGAGAGACGCCCACTGAGAGAGGCACGCTGGGACAATCCGCAGCAATCTGTTTAAAAAAGAATAAAATACTTTTATGAAATAAGGAAAAGACCATGTGAAATGGACAGACTCTCCTCTCCAGGAGTGTATCTGTGGAGGTGTTGGGGAGGTGTTGGGGAGGTGATGTTTCAAAAAGCCACAAATGGGAGGAGCTATTACATAGTATCAGTGATGGGACCAACGACCATTTTGGTTATAGAGAGAAAACATTTTTGAGTGGCTAAATCAAGTGAATTGAGTGTAGCCCCACCCTAACAGGATTCAGCACTCACCTGCACAGGTGATTCTGTGGCCCTTCGCTTCCACCTGAGGCGTATGAGAATGAGCGGCGCGTAGATATCAGGCCTGTTTCCTGATTATTCATTGATTCTTAATTGCAGTGAATGTGGGGATGAGGGTTACTGGGGCTGAACAGATATGCAAATGGGAACACAGCAAGCCAGGCAGTTAATTACTAATGTTAGGTATGAAGGTAGAACAATGACACCCCATAATGGGGAATATATTTATCTCACACTGTCATGCTGATTTTCATGGAGCAAATTAAATCAGCCAGGCTCACATCCAGCTCCACGGGGCCAGGGCCATCGCCCAAATCCAGTACACTTTTTTGGTGCACTAACATACTGCGGGCAGAAAGTGAAGTGTTCGCTGTAACTGTCGTGGTTCTTGTTTCTATGAAAATGAGACATGTCAGAGGAGTCTGTATCAGTGTTAGACACAGGAGCAGTCCTCTCAATGCCCAGACGGTCCCCAGCCTCACTCGGTGACCATATCACTTCAAGCACTTTTCTGCAACATGGTCAAATTTCTCACCGATCATTATCTGTTTTCTTTGGCTCTTTGTTTGCCTGTATATGTATTAAAAGAAACACTGTCTCAGATCTCCAGGAATACTTAATCAAGCCAGACGATATGTCCCCCCTCTCTCCTCTCGCTCTCATCCCCCCCCCCCCCGCCGCTTCGCCTCTGTTAGGGAAGGAAGGATCCGTTGCCATGGAAACAGACGGGTCACATGACTGCGGCTGCTGGCTTGTCAGTTATGATTGGCCTGTGCGCGGCGGCCCCCGCTGCTGACATTCCCTTTTATGAGCTGAGCTCTATAACATTTGACAATTAAGTAGTTTTGAACTGCAAATTAGTGCTCTCTTGTTCTGGCAAAGATCAGCACAACTGTGTTTTCTGGGGCTTTTGATTGGGGAAGTTTGCACTTGTAGGCCTGTCTGTCACATCCCATTAGGCACAGGGCCAAAGAGGCAGCCAGGCGAATCACAGTATGGGTCCGATGGCAGCTGTCAGTCACAGGGCTGAGAGCTCAGTGCGAGCCCATATGAGCCGCATTCACTGCTATGCACTGCAGCACATCAGCTGTGCAACGACTGTGTCACTTTAATAGTTTGGTTTATTGAATACTTCCACAGCTGAAAAGATTATTTATTAATTGAATTGTTTGCATAATAATCACTACAACTGTCATGTTTTAAACTCTGATAGTTTCAAAACTGAACAGTTAGAATGGAGTAAATCAGAACTACTTGGACTGAATGAACACATTTGTCTCAGACTTGTTAAATAGCCATAACAAGACTCACACACAAGAGAAAAAGCGTGTGGATACTGAGCCCCCCTGCATGTGGGGCTTTGATTGGAGGGGAGGGGTAGAGTTTGTCTGGGCTGGAAAGGTGATTGGCTGAGCATTCTGCAGTTCTTCCTCACCTGGTACGACTTTCACAGATCCCAGAGCCGACACCATTATACATTCTCTCCGCTGCTGCATATTTTTACATAAATTACTGAACTAATGACTGAAAACTTCATTGAAATGTTCTGCTATTTTTGCACAGTGCAGCAGGTTGAGCTTAAAGTGCAGGGGGTCTCGGAGAGAACGGCAGAGCTCTCGGAGAGACGGGTAAGATAGCGGCTCAGCGGGACTTGCAGGAGCGATTGCGCTAATCGCCAGCGGAGGATGGTCTGTATGTCAGTCTAAACCCCTCCACACTCTCTCCATGACTCATTGCTGACCCATTCTTCCACACTAATTAACATTTTCAGTGCACAGCGCACCAAGGCAACCTGCCCTGACTACTCCTTCACCGAGTTTGTGTGTGAGACCCAATCAAACGCTAAGGGGGCTATTCAGACATGCGCTTAGCACAGCTTCAGCACTTTCCTGAGCCCTTACACACACTTACCGTGCCTACTCTTCTTCTGACATCATGCTGTTACGTGTGAAACCTGCGCACTCAGGGAGACGATTTTAATTCAGTAGTTTCAGCTTTATCAGAAACAAGCAATCATGTCCTTTGGAATGAGTTGCTTTCATTGTAAAGCAGAATACCGAATGGCCATAATGGCCGTAATGAGACTAAAGTTTGTTTGGCGCTTTTGATTGAAGCTGGTCTTATGTTAGTTTGATTGGGTTCTGGCCAGGTTTTTGCTTGTTTGTTTGTTTACTTGTTTTGTGTGTTGACTGTTAAACTCTGAGAAAAAGATTTTTATTGACGTGTGTCAGAGCAGCAGTACTGGCGGAGGGCCCTGCTTTTCACGGTGCTCCCTGCTGGAGAAGGACGGGGGATACACCACCAATTTAAATGACAGACAGGGACTAATCTGCCAAATCCCTCACTGACAGATAGAACAGCAGAACCGGTCAGGCAGAGGCTGGGGTGGCCATGGCAAACACAAACAGGAGACAGACAGCGTCATGGCTTAGCGGCGTCAGAGACTGCTGCTGTTTGTGGAAGTTTGTTTTGCCTAGTTGCATCACATGCATACACTTTTTTCCTTGTTGGTTTTGCTGTTTATACTTTTTTATAAAAGCAAAAAAATATATATATTTTACAGACCTGCAACAAACAAACAAAGCAAAGAAGCACGATGTGAGAAATCACATGCAGCAGTGCATGTTTTTACACATAATATTTTTACATGTGAAGTAGCGATCCTATTCGCAAAGTTACTGGAGAATTAAAGGGGCTGTACCGTTTCTTGCTAGTTCAGTGAAGTTTGTGGTAAAAGCAGGATGTTGGTTTGGCTGGACTGGGCCATGCTGCTCCAGCACTGAACTTATCGGTCCTCCAGAACTATCAGTGATGAATGGACTAATGGTGTAGTCATATTCCAATCAATAACGTATAACCTCAAAGCCAGTTAGTCTGAGGTCACAGGAAAACCCGATCCCAAGGATCCAGGTGAGGAGTGGATTTTTTACCAGAGTTTAAAGAAGTGACTGATATATACTGGTTTTTGCAGCTGATTGGACCGCCACTCCTTGGCTATACTTGTTGGAAGAACACAAAGTCAATGTACGATCAATGCACAACCCTGCAGATGCCCGTCTGGCCAAAAGAGGCCGCTAGAGTACAATGAGACTGCAGAGTTACACTTACTTAACACTTATCTCTCCTGAGCCAGGTGTCATCTGGCCAATGCAGACCTCTGGTCATACAGTATGGGTATGGGAAAAACACAGCCATGGTCATGTGCTTTCTCCCTCCAGAGAAATCTAAAGGCCCTCGAATGTAAAATGTATAATTTTGCTTTCAGTGTGTCGGAGGTGTACATGGAGAGTGTACATGGTGGCATACGCTGTTTCAGCTGCAGCTCAAAGCAGAAGCGTACCTCTGAGACTGCAGTAAGCCATAATCTGATCTTCATCCCCTGTACACCTTCATAATCAATACCTTCACTTTTCAGACAGACCTACAGTCTTAAAACAGACTTAGAGTGCTCCAGTTTCTATCTGCTGAGCAGAAAAACTGAAAGGGTGAAAGGCTTTCAGACTGGCAGTCTTTGTGCCAAGAGGATGATCTGGATAAAAGGTAAGGTCCTGACAATGACATTAGAAATAATGGAGAGATTCATCTATCAGTTTGAATAGGAAGTTATTTTTAATCTCTTACTTAATGGAATGGTTTGGTTCCCTTATCGTTGCATTTCAAAACTCAGAATTTACCACTAATTCATTATCTGATGCCAATAATTATTTTTCACCTATTTGGAGTTTTGTTTGAAGCTGTAGCCCTGAACGTTTCCAATGTTAGATATAAGCATATGGAAAGTACTTGTTGATCCTCTTAGTATGCATTAATCTGATGCCTCTAATCAGATGGTCAACAATGCCTACAGTTCTCCCTGCTGGGGAGAGAGGGGTGGCTTATCCCCTCCCAAGCCCTGCCCCAGTGAACTGTATGAATCAACAAAAGGGTGCCATCTCCCAGGGATTTGTGTACCAGAGGATTTTGGGACTATAGACCTGTCAATATTGCCTGATACAGCTGGCCCGAAACAGAGCAGCAGGCAGGTGTTGGACAGGCAGGTGACACCCCTGCCCCGCAGGTCTGTGTGAGGGTGAGGGTGAATGAGGCTCCCCTAATGGGATTCGTTCAATCCTCTTACAGATGTCCCCTGACTGGAGTGTTACTCTGCTCTAATTCCCACCCAGTGTGGCACATCACTGGGGACCTACTTAAATCATTGGAAAAAGACATTTAAGTTTGTTTTAATGTACTCGGTTTGTTACAGGGAATAGTAGTTCATTACACATAGATGTTTTGTTGTTCCACAGAAGGCGACATCACTCATAAGTCACAGCGCAGGCACTCGCTGCCTCGCGCTTAGAGGATGGTGTACGGCTCCCACTCGCTGTTCCAGTGCGGCTGACGCGCTCTGACAGTCGCTGACTGCGTGCTGTTAATCTCCTGAGATGAACACAAACCTGTGTGAGATGCAGACGGCTCTGAGGGGCGGTGGGTTTGCTTTAGAGAGTTCAGGTATGCAGAGCTGCGTCTGTCACAGCATCTCCGCCCCCAGGGGCCTCCGGCAGCTGCATGGAGTCAGAAATCCTCATATCTTCAGAGGCAGGCAGCCAGTTTACTCCACCCCGGCTGTTCCTGACTGAAGCATTGAGACATGGACCACAACACTCCCCGATTTTCAACATTCTCTGACACAGTACCCAAACGTTCCCACAATGCCACAGTTTCCACAAAACATATGAGTCCTGTGATGTTTCACTTCAAAAAGCAGTTATTTACACAAGTGCTACAGCATGCATTCAAACTAATCACAGATTTCTGCCTGTGGGCATCACAGATTGGTTCATTTAGTTTACATTAATTGGGGGAGAGGAATACTGAATGCCCTTAGTACTCTACCAAATAGATTTATTTGATGCATGTCACTGGCTCTCTGACACACATCAAACACATGACTGATGTTTAATGATTAGGAGGCAGGCCTTGGGACTTAGAGGTTATCGTGGTACGAGACTTTGGGATGGTAACAGGGATGGTAACCCAGGGGGTGTTTTCTTATATGTTAATATCTAGATAAATTCAGGGCTGCCAACTCTCAAGCACTGAGCACCACACCTCGTATTTCCCATGTATTTAATCACATATTTCTATATTTGTGTTTTCCATGGTAACCCCCTATTTTTGGACTCATTCAGATAGTACAGATTGACATGAATAACTTAGCATGCGTTTGAAAGGAAGCCTGTTTAATGGCAACTGGTTGACAGGTAACACCAGTTCCCGCAGGTGGATCTCTGTTTGAGCTAGCAGGTATGGGAAAGGTATGGGGAATGTGATTATGTCAGCATCCCAGAATAGCATCTACTACGCGTGATGGTATCTAAAACAACGGCTAGAGATCAGGGCTAATCTGCCCTGCACAATGTCCTCTGCCTGTGGACCTACACTGGCTATGTGTGTGCCCTAGCGCATGCTAACAAATGCTGATTCCTCTGTATTCATTGCCCATACTTCTACTATGCAGAGTAATAATCTGAATCTGAAAAATTTAATTGCAAAAGTTCAAATGCAATTGAAACATAACATGAAATTATTTTTTTTTCATTTGGAAATGCTCAGTTCATAGTATTTGAAAATGAAAGTGAGAGAGCGAGATGTGGATTGAAATCACAACCACAGCAGGCTCTGCTTTTGCTGAAATGTCATTCATTGTTTCCTGGAACAGGCTGAAGGGCTCTTTGTCTGAGGTGTCTGTGAGCTGTGATCTGTGAGCTGAGTGCTGTGAGCTGAGATCTGTGAGCTGAGGTCTGTGAGCTGAGTGTTGTGAGCTGAGGTCTGTGAGCTGAGTGCTGTGAGCTGAGGTCTGTGAGCTGAGTGCTGTGAGCTGAGGTCTGTGAGCTGAGGTCTGTGAGCTGAGGTCTGTGAGCTGAGTGCTGTGAGCTGAGGTCTGTGAGCTGAGTGCTGTGAGCTGTTGTGAGCTGAGGTCTGTGAGCTGAGCTGAGGTCTGTGAGCTGAGTGCTGTGAGCTGAGGTCTGTGAGCTGAGGTCTGTGAGCTGAGTGTTGTGAGCTGAGGTGTGAGCTGAGGTCTGTGAGCTGTGAGCTGAGGTCTGTGAGCTGAGTGCTGTGAGCTGAGGTCTGTGAGCTGTGAGCTGAGGTCTGTGAGCTGAGGTCTGTGAGCTGAGTGCTGTGAGCTGAGGTCTGTGAGCTGAGGTCTGTGAGCTGAGTGCTGTGAGCTGAGGTCTGTGAGCTGAGGTCTGTGAGCTGAGGTCTTTGAGCTGAGGTCTGTGAGCTGAGTGCTGTGAGCTGAGTGCTGTGAGCTGAGTGTTGTGAGCTGAGGTCTGTGAGCTGAGTGCTGTGAGCTGAGGTCTGTGAGCTGAGGTCTGTGAGCTGAGGTCTGTGAGCTGAGTGTTGTGAGCTGAGGTCTGTGAGCTGAGTGCTGTGAGCTGAGCTGAGGCTGAGGTCTGTGCTGAGCTGAGCTGAGGTCTGTGAGCTGAGGTGAGCTGAGAGGTCTGTGAGCTGAGGTCTGTCTGTGAGCTGAGTGCTGTGAGCTGTGAGCTGAGCTGAGTGCTGTGAGCTGAGATCTGTGAGCTGAGGTCTGTGAGCTGAGTGCTGTGAGCTGAGGACTTGAGCTGAGGTCTGTGAGCTGAGTGCTGTGAGCTGAGGTCTGTGAGCTGAGGTCTGTGAGCTGAGATCTGTGAGCTGAGTGCTGTGAGCTGAGTGCTCAGGAGCAGTGCAGGTGTGGAGGCATGGCGTGTAACTCAGTCCTGAGGTTTGACAGTTTGTTTTTAATACCTGTGATGAGCGATTCTCAGGAGGGGGATGCAGGGGATTGTGGGAAGAGCGTGAATGTGCGCCCCCTTTATGTTACCTTTTGCGCACCTGTCCAGAGCACCCAGGACCTTTTCATAAAGATGATTAAACCATTGATAAAGATGATTAAACATACATTTATATGATTAAGCACACGTTGATATGGCTCTGAGCCATCATGACTTTTCCATTCTCATTTCCCATAGTGATATTTGAAAGGTGAAGAGAATTAGGGCACATGGAGAAAATACGCAGACTGAATTAAAGGTACATGTATTTCAAAGTATGTGTAAGTTTATTTCTTTTCTAAATGCCAGTTGTTATTCTTATTTGCTAGGACTCACCGTGAATGAACAGTGAATGATCATGATTATGTAGTGGATGTTTTCTGGTGTGGTTCTGAACTGGGCTGCTCACAACTGCTGATGCAGGTGCTTAATGGACAGCTGGCTGTGAGCCTGCCCAGGGCAAGAGCCCATAGTAACCAAACAGAGAAAAAATACACACAATATACACCATTCAGAGAAACAATATACACAATGTACAATATACAACACACAGAGAAACAATACACATGATATACACCACACAGAGAAACAATACACACAATATACACCACACAGAGAAACAATACACACAATATACAATATACACACACAGAGAAACAATACACACAATATACAATATACATCACACAGAGAAACAATACACACTATATACACCACACAGAGAAACAATACACACAATATACAATATACATCACACAGAGAAACAAAGAAATAATATACACAATATACACACAGAGAAACAATACACACAATATACAATATACACACACAGAGAAATAATGCACAGATGAATAATAATCATATGAAATAATATACACAATATACAATATACACCAAGAAAATAATGCTTATGTGAAGAAGCTTGCTCTGGATGACAGTGCCTGCTGAATGGGTGTAAAGTCTGGCTCCTGGTCCTTTTGAAACTGTGTCTGTTTGGCTGCCAGTTACAGGCCTTTAAAAATGATTCAATACAAACATAAATCATCATTTACAAAAAGACAAGCAAAAAAAATGTTTTCAAACCACGCCAGTTGATATGATACAGTTTTGCAAAACGTCAAAGCAATGTATCAAAGCAAAACAGTGTAAGTCTCTGCCGCCACAAAGCCATGACGCTGTCTGTCTCCTGTTTGTGTTTGCCATGGCCACCCCAGCCTCCACCTGACCGGTTCTGCTGTTCTATCTGTCAGTGAGGGATTTGGCAGATTAGTCCCTGTCTGTTATTTCATTTGATCCCATAATTGTGTCTAAGGGGGCACCCAAAAAAAATAATTCAATTAACATCATTTTATTAAATTTAAATACTCAAAGCCTTTCAAAATTAAGCAAAATTTAATGGCATGGCACAATGCCTGGGTTTTTGATGCAGTTTAAAATGCAGTGTCTGGCTGAAAGAAAATGACAAAAGGTGAGAACTTCAATTGGCCTGCTCTCTCACCAGAGTGGCTCATTGGATTAAAATTTCAGATGCATTCTATACAATTCTCAACCAAAGCAACAGGAGAAATAATTTATAAGATTTATTCCACTGGGCTCAGGTTGAATTCTCACTGAAAGTCTCCATGTACTGAATTCAAACTTCAACACCTCACACAGACAGGAACACTGATCATGTCTACAGCAGCTAATGTTCCAATACCAGACCAAGCATTCTATCAATCAGGCAGACAATGTTGGAGATAAAAAGGTTGTACAAAAGAATTTACGTGGATCATATTGATGCATGGTTAAACCTGTGGAGCCTGTGGAACATGGTTAACCTCATTTTGCATGGACAGACCAGTCGATGTATATAGGATGTTATGATGGGTTTTCAATCAATGACAAGAAAATATATGGGGTAGTGATGGATAAATCAATGCGGTGTCGGTTCCTCTTAGGGCAGGGAAAGAAATGCCACATATTACATGTGTGGGCCAAACACAGTGTGGACCAAACACATTTTAGGTGTTTACATAATACTGAAGGCTGAGAAATTATTTTCCAGTATTTTTACAGTATTTTTAACTGAATTTCCCTCATGCTGAAAATAACAAAAATACTTGTTTTTAGTGGGAGATTCAAAGAACTGATAATGAAAAGAATGACCTTGATTTAATGCAATGTGTGCGCGTGCGTGTGTGTGTGCGAGTGCGTGCGTGCGTGCGTGCGTGTTTGTGTGTGTGTGCGTGCGTGCGGGCGTGCGTGCGGGCGTGCGTGCGTGTATGAGTGGGTGTGTGTACGTGTGTGTACGTGTGTGTGTATGTGTGCGTGTGTGTGTATGTGCATGCGTGCGTGCGTGCGTGCGAGTGTGTGTGAGTGTGTGTGTACATGCACGCTACCTTATAGAGGCAGTCTGAAGCTTTGGGTGATTGGCTGAAGACTCAACATTCACAATGAATGAGAAAGTGTCATTTTGGATGTTAGATTTAGAATCATTTCAAAATGATTCACCTGCAGCTCTTACTTTCCATGGCGGAAAGGGTACTCCATAAATAAATGGCACCCCATGGTACTCTCAAACACTGGTGCCTCTCAGAGTTACTGTGGGCAGGGTGCTGAAAGTCCCTTCTGAGATAGGGGCTTCCATTCTTCCTCTGTCCAGACCTGTGCTGATCTGAGCCCATGTGACTGACAGATAGCCTGGTTGCTTCCATCCATCATCACACCCCCATGTAGTATGCCCCCCCATCCAGTATGTTCATTATGGGGGTGAGGGCCATCACCTGAGCTGAATTGTGGGATTTATCTGAGAGCAGTCAGAGCAGAGGGCTGGACTGTAGTCCAGGTCAGACTGTTTAAGGAGCGCCCTCACGCCATTATTTACAGCCATCAGCAGCACACTGCCAGCTCCTGCTTATCTAATCACACAACCCAAGCCTGCTTATGCACTCCGCACACACTGTTATTTCATGCATCAAAGCCACTCTTTCTCACAGTCATGCCAGCGGACCCAAAATAATACAGACCTCTCAGCTTATAGATTGTACACAATACAGAACTTTCACAGTGAGTTTGTCCTTTGCAGAACCCATCAGCAAAATTTTGGTTAGAATCTGAACTCGCTGCTTTGGTGGCCCTTGTGCTCCAGCAGGACAGCCAGGGGAGCACAACCTGGGGGGGAATGGGGGGGCTCTCGCTTTTGGCAGAAGTGACAGTAAGATATATGAGGCGAGCAATCTGTGTTTTTGTGTGCCAAATGCCAAAACCCCAAGACTGATTATCTGCTCCTGTAACTGCGCTTGAGGGACGCGAGTGACAAACAGCTTCCAGGGAGGGGCTGGCAACAGGAGGCTATACATTAAAGAAGGGTCACCTTGCCGCACCACCGTTGTCTGATCACAAAATAATGTTGGATACCTTTTATTGAGGACACGGCGATACTTTATGCAGCCATATTTTCCCTGGAGATCGTCCTCAGGTTTGTCTGAACCGAGCCATTTATCATGCTCAATGCCGGCTCCAAAAAGGGAGCTTTCCTTTCAGCATGGGCCACAGATGAGTGTGTGATCCCTACTGCCATATCAGTCACCATATCAGTGCTGTCTGCTTTGCAGTCCTGCACACTCTTAACTGTTACTAAAATTAGCAGTAATAAAACAATTATGCATCTAATGGCTTTAGAACCTGACTTTCACTCGGTAAAATCAGTGCAGCATGGGTAAAATATAGTTTTTTGGAAATGGACAGGGACGGGGTCCCAATTCCAGAAAGCCACAATGGTCACCGGTGTAGTCCTCAGTAATTTGCTTCATTCCATTACCCATCATGCATTACTCCCACCTTTTCCCCTCATTAGCAATTTTTTTCTTTTTGATGTTTAACAGTCTTTAATCTTTCCACAGTGAACGAATCAAACCAGATTAGAGAATTTAAATTCTTGATTCATTGGAATTTGTGCTTACTACCATTATTATTGCCAGTATTTTAGCATTTTTAAAATGTTTTATTTAGAAGCAAAATTATTCATTACAGTTAAAATAATACCTTTTTAGAGGTGTTCTGTTATGCCACCTGACAGGCGTTATGACTCATTTGTGTTTGTATGTGACAGGATCCACCCAGGTGCATGGAGGTGTGTCCCTTCTGGAATTCAGAATTATGATGCATGTTAGCAAGATTGAATTTATGCATTTCTGTGGGCTAATGCAGAGTGAGAAACATGGAAGTATCTGTCAAATTCTGGACATTTTCCCATTAAATTTCATACACACACTGCACCCATTTTGCAGGCTCTTATATGTATGTGATTCTTTTCCTCTGTATGAAAAGTGCTCAGACATCATATGTTCACCCCAGAAGTAGTGGTTATAATTCAAAAGCTTTAGCTTATCTTTAATATGCAGAACCAATTGTTTTCCAATGTCTCCTCACATGCTGAAGGTGCATGCTCAGTTTTAGCTCCGTTAGCCTCACAGTTTTATCTTAAAACAAAGGCTGGCACCTGATCAGACGTACTCAGTCTCTATTATTTACAAATTATTATTATTATTATGATTGTTATTTATTGTGACAAAGGTAGAGAAAGATATATGAAAATGAATTATACATGTGTGATTTTGAGCAGAACAGTGAGATGAGATATTTGACATGGTCCATTTCTATTGTAAACAGTCAGCTGTTTCACAAGAGAAGAGGAAAATCAATTAAAATGTACCCTTTTTCTGTAGAGATATTGAGCCAGTCTGTGTGCAGACATTGTTCAGTTAATGTCCTTGTTGATAAGGTCCTTCTTTCCGCAGCCAAAAGCATCCCATGCTGTGGTCTGACTCACATGTCTACATACCCACTTTTGTTGAACGCATAACAAGGTAATGGGTTCAGATTTAGCCTTGCTTAATTAGATTAAGAGAGAGTCATCTTAATGAGTTTGATGCCATTCAGCTAATTAACGTCTTAAACTGAGAGCTTATACAGTGTTAGAGAATTCTAACAGCTTAATATCCAAATATAATACATTGTCACATTTTTCGCTCCCTCTATTTAGGGGAGTATATAGCTCTTTCTGAAGCTCTTTCTTACACACACAGTGGTTACTCATAGTGGATGCATTACTCTGATGCAGTCATCATTATCAGGTGTCTTAGATACACACACTGTGTGAATAGTGTCATGTTCTCCTTCTTCACAGCTTGTCTGAAGTCTGCCATAATGGTTTTGTCTAATTGTCTGTCTGTTAATTATATGTTATATTATATGTTGATATGCCGATTATATGTTAATTATATGTGGTGGTTTCTCTCCTCCTCCACCCAGGAGATTCAGCATGTTCCCAGACTGAGATTCAGGCCACCCAGGGTGCTCTACGCACTGACAGCGCAGAACATCAGGTGAGTATCGGGTGAGACTCAATCTGCATATCCAATCAAATCCAGAGCTACACTTAAGTGTGTTTAACACACTCTCACCGTCGAGTCACCGTTGAGTTAGGAGTAAAATGAGCTTAAGCACGGGTCAGGACTAAGCTCTTAGCCTGTCTGTGCGAGTCAAACCAACTGCAAAATTAAAAGCACACGTGCCTGCTCCTCTTCAATACAATTTAACAATAAAGCATTATCACCATTTGTATGAAGTTACTTTGCAAATTTTTTATTTGTTAGGAAGCACATGAGTTAAAAACTTTTGTGAAGAAAATGGATGACTAACAGTTGTTATCACATATTTGAGTTCAGTGGATAGCCATTCATGAGTATGTGTGTTTATGTAATCCAAAATGACTGAATAACACAGTTATTTAAATAACTGTCAGATTGACTGATTCAGAACATCTTATTATAAATGACTGAATGACAAAATGTGGTTGACAGGTTTATTTAATTGATGTGGATCTTAATAAATGCAAGGGAAAATGGATTACAAGTCAGTTAAAATGACTTATCCAGCCAGGAAGCAATAAAACATGACGTGGTCCGCCACTGACGTTAAACCAATAAACTGCATCACTGTTTATGAAGCGATTTTTGGGAATTTAAACACGCAGAATGAGACCTGAAATGTGAGTAATTCATACAGGTAAGAAGCTGCACTGTGGGTGAGGGTACGTCACTGAACACTATAGACCATAAACAGAAATGCTCGCCATCGTCAGCTGATTACACATCTCCAGAACACAGACCAGACACACTCAGGCCAGGACCACATCTTATGGGTTTTGCCTAAAGCACACGTCTCTACAAGGGCATACGCTGTTCTATTTTAGAAAGAAAACAAACAAGGACATATCTCTGTTTTTTGATTTTCTGCTTTGTTTTTTTTAAAATGTTTTTTATGATTGGCTTTTCACAGATGAGCAATGATGAAAAATGGTAATAGTGGCCGTTGAAAACGAGAGACGGCGAGGGGACCTGGTGGCCATTCACATGACTCCCAGCCTTTGTTCAGCATTCCGCAATCACACACCTGCACCTGCGTGACCTCACAGCCCACCTCTCTATGACGGAGACATCAAGGACACGAGACACATGACTGAGGGCTCTGTGTATCCACTCAGCTTTGACTTCATGAAGGAAGCCGAGGTAGGACATAAAGGAAGCGTCTTTTCTGTGCATGTTGTTGAATTAGGGTGAGCTGCCTGCACACCCAGCACACCAGCAGAACATCCACCTCAAGCTGTTCATTATCGCAATTTCAGAATTTAAAGCTACGAGGCGGAGTCAAATTGGTACTGGTCGTAACAAAATTTAAAATGCTTTGATTACTATAAAATAGATAAAAAAATTATTTAAAAATCCCAGTCAAATTTACAATAAAAGAACAAACCAAAGTCAACGTGAGTTGTTATAAACAAAGGCATCACTGTACTAAGAGCAGGGTTGGCTCTGTCACCAGAGTCTGTAGCATCATCAGAGACAGGACTGGCATTACCTTACTGTTGTACTGGTCTGTGTGTGTGTGTGTGTGTGTGTGTGTGTGTGTGTGTGTGTGTGTGTGTGTGTGTGTGTGTGTGTGTGTGTGTGTGTGTGAGTGTGTGTGTGCTGGCGTGCATGCGTGCATGTGTGTATTCATGTGCATGCATTTACTTGTGTGCAAGAGTGTGTGTGCAGGTGTGTATGCATATGCATGATTGTGTGTTTGTGTTCATTTCTGTGTGTGTGTGTGTGTGTGTGTGTGTGTGTGTGTGTGTGTGTGTGTGTGTGTGTGTGTGTGTGTGTGTGTGTGTGTGTGTGTGTGGAGTTGCACAGTGGTGGAAATACATATTTAAATTCTATTTTGAGTTTGTCTTCATTCCCACCTCCTCATTCTGACCTCTTCACCCCAGACCGAGAGAACCTGCATGTAAAAGAGTTTATAGATGGAATTAGGCCGGTGGCACAGGCAGTATGTATGCGATTTCCCTTCCATCCGTCTGCCTCCCAGTGGCCTGGGCAGCGTTCCACCACGCAAAGTTTAAATGAGAACGCTCAGAGGAAACAGCTGCTTTAGCATAATGGATATCTGAATTCCATATGGCTCAAGATGAGCTGAAAGGTTCTGCAGATCCCCATTTGTACTTTGCAAGTCTTTGGAATAGTTTTTCCTTTTTTTTAACTTGCGCAGCTTCATGTGTTGTAGGTGTTGCCGTTGTTTAGGTGTATCATGTTCATAGCAGGCTCAGAAACTTCACTGCCTGCCGGCTGCAGCCCCACAGGCCCCATGCCCACCTGAGCCAGCACTCGCTCAGCTAATATTTATAGTACAAGGTCATTTTTAAAGTAGTTTGGAATAATGACCTATGATGATTATATTGTACCTACATGCTACCTTTTCTTCAATGTGGCAGATGTCTTTGTAGAGTATTGTGTTTCAATATTTTAACATCAATGGAATCTCTTTTACCTCCCTTTTGTTTTTTTAACCAGTTTCATCATATCCATTTCTGAATCATACACCGCAGTTTACTGACAGCCACAACACTCTCAGGGTTTTCCTCTTGGCTCATGGCCCAGAGCTATGGAGATGAAGGCCATGACATTGCCCGGATTAGGGCAGCAGTGTCCTCCGGAGGTCTGTGGGTTTATGTCCTTCACTCACGCTTGTATGGGTCTGTGTGTGAACTGTCAAACACACCTGCTGCCATGTGTCAGTAAGCTGCCAGTCCAGACCTCTCCTGACCCCAGAGTTACCCCAGAGCAAGTTACCCCGAGCAGGCCAGACCGAGACTGGAGGGTGCAGAGTTACCCCGAGCAGGCCAGACCGAGACTGGAGGGTGCAGAGTTACCCCGAGCAGGCCAGACCGAGACTACCTCTGCAGACCAGTTTTGATTGACTCCTAAATTAGACCACAGCAAAGCATGTGGACACAACAACAATATGTAGTTGTCACCCAGGGGTTTTGAGAATGGTATCTAGCATAGCAGATTACACAAGTGACTGGGCCCTGTAAATAACCAAGCATGTCTCCTGGCTGGAGACCCAGAGGTAGCAGAGGCAGCAGGAAGTGGCCTCCAGCCCTTCGGCCGTCCCATTCTCATCTCAAGCACTCACCTTCACCCCATGCCTCATGCATATTTCATTTTACAATCATATTTAAACATTTACAAATTCATGTCTTGAGCTGAGCATTGACATGCAGAGTCTAATGCTAACATCATTTTCAAAGACAAACCTGAACCTTCAGATCTCGCCACACTATCATCAGTGGTCATATCGGTTTTACCAAATATAATGGCCTACAGGCCTTGTGCTTGTTTTAGTCAGTCTGGAGAGTAATCATTTAACTGCACTTTCAGTACACCAGGAGAACATGATCCATCGGTACTATCAGAGCAACATGAGTACTGACAGCACACCGTCTTATTCATTTTATATATCATATAGGCTCAAGAGGAGGAAGTCAATTTCCATTACAACGAGCTTCTTACCACATGCAGTTCTGACACCTCTCCCATCGTGCTGGTGAGAGGAAGGCCTTTTTGACCCTCATACTGCCTAATTTCCCCAGTTACTGCCTTGCTGTGCACCACAGGCCAAAGCTGGGCATGGCACAGCAGGGTCTCGGTTACAGAGGGGCAGGGCCCATAGCTGCAACACCAACAGGTGCTTTAGGTGAGATACCCGAAGGTCTACCTCATTAAAGTCTTGCAAAAAGAGGTACAGTAAACATAATCTGTCTTTACTGACTGTCTAGCAATGGTTTCCACTTAGCTGCTCTCAGACATCACACATACAGAGTTGCAGCAGGGTGAACCCGCGCTGAAACGTACTGAAACGTACTGAAACACACTGAAACGCGCTGAAACGGAAACTTGCTGAAACGCACTGATACGTACTGAAACGTGCTGAAACGTGCTGAAACGGAAACGTGCTAAAACTTGCTGAAACAAACTGAAACGTACTGAAACGCAATGAAATGCACTGAAATGTACTGAAACGCAATGAAATGCACTGAAACGCGCTAAAACACGCTGAAATGCACTGAAACGTACTGAAACACACTGAAACACGCTGAAACACACTGAAACGCGCTGAAATGCACTGAAACGTACTGAGACGCGCTGAAACGCGCTGAAACACGCTGAAATGCACTGAAACGTACTGAAACACACTAAAACACGCTGAAACAAACGTACTGAAACGCGCTGAAATGCACTGAAACGCTGAGACGCGCTGAAACGCGCTGAAACGTGCTGAAACGTACTGAGATGCGCTGAAACACTCTGAAATGTGCTGAAACACACTGAAACGCTCTGAAATGCGCTGAAACATGGTGCTTTTCCAGAATCTGCTCTGTAGTTCAGGGGGTGCTGGTTAGATTTCATTACAGGAGAGGCATTGGGTCACTTTTCTCTCTCTCGTTGCTGCTGACAGACTGAGCTGTCTGAGCCTGTGTTCTCATCAATGTTCTGAGCTCTCATCAATGCATTTGATCAATCTAAACCCCACATGGCTCAGAAAATGAGCAGAGCTTCCTGTGGAAGAGAAGCAAATATGAATAACAATTAAGCAAAAAATGTAAAGGCATTCTGTAACCTTTTTTTTGTTATTGAATAATTTGTTTAATCCTTATCTTATCTGATATAGTGACCTGCTCTAAACACATGGGCATTTAATCTGACCTCACCCTTTTCCACACTGTCCAAACAATGGCAAACCCCATTTAGGGGCTTTCAGGTGACTCACAGGTAAAGATACCTGCTCATGGAGCAGAGTCCTGTGATTGGTGCTCCTGGCCCAGCCATGCCACGACACCAACAGCCAGAGGTCTTCATGGGGAAAATATTATTGGCAAAGATAAGGGTAAGATAAGGATGAAAGCAGCTCAGGGTCTTGAGTCTTATTGCTCTCTACTGGCCACTACTGGCCAGCCAAGCATTTGCAAGCATGTGCACAGAGCATTGTGGACTTGTGTTCCTTCAGTGACAAAGATGAGAGTGCTGGCATGCCTGCAGTGTGAAAGGTAGCGAGCACCTTGAGCTGGGGAGATCACTTCATCTGCCGCTCTCTGTGAGTCAGAGGAAGAGGGTTTGCTTTGATTAGACTGAGGAGTTTGGCTCGGATGGGGAAAAACAACCAGGAAGATAAAACAAAAACAAAACACATTCATAAGCCACAGGACACAGAGCTCCTAACAGCATTTGCTATTTAGCTTTAGCTGCTGCAGGCCCTGTGCCCTTGCAAAGTCCTCCCAGAGGTTAATTTCAACACTAATGATTTTAATGAGGTGTCCATTTTCAGAAATGGATGAACTTAACTGCATGCACGACTCTCTTCTGCATGTAGCCGTTACTCTGCGCCCGTGGGAGTGAGAGGCACCCGCTCTCCTCTCTGTCTGAGCCCCGAACCGCAGATCAATGCCTTCCCGCCAAGTCACCGCGGAAACCCGCTGCTGCATGGGGGGCTTTCACAAAGAGATCCTGTTACTCGTCTGGGAAACGGGACTCTCTGCCTGCCACCGAGCCTCTTTTCTTCTCCTGACAAATCCCTCCTTTTCCATCTCCCAGCGCTTTTTGTGTGTTTTTTTCTCCTGTATTCAGTTTGAAGGCCCTAATGTAGCTGCAGTCCCAAAGCTGTTTGCCTTTCAGATCCAGCAGGGCGGCCTCTTACCGCTCTGTCAGGGATGCTGTGGCGTGTCCCAGCCAGCCCTGTGCTCCCACATTCAGGCTGCAGCTACCGCTGCTGGCTTTGCTCCTTAATGGAGCATGTTGTTGGTATTCTGTCAGCCTGGGGAACTTCCTCTTGTGGGGCGCTGCGGAACTTAAAAAATATATTTAATGTTTACAACTTTTTCACTGCAATGACATCATTTGTTGAGCTGCTCACCCTGTTTGTTTGTTCTGCGAGGGTCTGCTCTGATGTGTTTGCTCACTGAAAGCATTGCTTTCTGTGGCAGGAGTGCAGAGCAGGGCTGGCTTTTGTGCTGGGGGAAGTTATGAGGCGCAGGGTGTAAAACTGGACTGGCAGGTGAGCACAGCTCTGCGAGACGTGACAGCACACCCAGCTGGGCTACTGTCTGAGCTCTGCCAGGACGTCGTGCACATTCTCACTTTTGGATATAAAATTGCTCTTTATGCATCAAAAGTCATTGATAAATTCGGAAGCCATGATCACACTGTGGATGATAACAGTACCATAATGCAAAACAATATTTAATCCAGTCTGATTTATTTAAGTATTCGCATGATGGTCGGATTTACTGATCCACAGACAGTGGACAAAAAATAACAAATTACAAATATTGTGTCATCTTACTGTTCCTCAGTCCTCCGTTTTGTATGAAACTGTATGTGTGAGGGGTTTTTTCGGGGCAGGGCTCTGTAGTAGTAGAACAGCAGACAGGTTTGGACAGGGTGACTTTGAAGGGTGCCAAACATTTGACATAACTACCTGAGATCGATTTTACTGGTACAATAGATTATGACAATCGACTTAAGAGGGAATGTCAAAGAAGGGCAAAATTCTCCTCTCTGAAACTTAACATTTTAAAAGATGGTAGGAAAGTCTTACAAATTATTTCAGAAAATTAGACACTTGATTTTTACATATTATAGGCAGTAACTACAAATCATAATGTACCCTGTGACTATCTGTTTTGGGAAGCAATGTGCAGTACATAAGTGACATTTAAAGACTATGTAGATCTTCACATTGATAACTGAACTGAATAATCAGCTATGTATTATCTTACCTGGATCTGGCCATAAAGGACTACACTTGCAAAGGGAGTATAACCACTGAAACTTCATAGAGTCAGTCAACACTCATCATCAAGTTTTAATCAAAATTATATGCCAGTGTTAATTTGTCTCTTCACACACGACCACATATCACACACTCTCATCTGGAACAAGTTTTGAAGTGCAAAGTATGTCAAGTTTTTATCTGTGATTTCTATCCTCACCATGCATGTGAATCGAAATGAGCACTTTTGATTGACAGTCAAAAGACACGGAGCTAAACCTCAAACTGTCAAAAAACAAAACACTCCCTCCATGTGACTTCTACATCATTATCATCATCATCATCACCATGGTGTGAAAGTGTCTTCATCATTCTCAGTGTGACTGGGTCGTCTGACTTTGTCGCTGCTCAGCAGCCGCGTTGTATTCCATGCACGTTTTAATCTGACGACTGCAGGAGCACAAAGTGAATTCACGCTGTCTGCAGTGAGTTGTATGAAAGTGAAATAATTACAGCGTGCTTGTCTCTGGCATCACAGCTAGCGGTTATAAAGACGCAGAATATGGGAGCGTGGTAGCAGGGCGCCAGCTGATTTATTAGCTGGCCCATGCCATGCATCACCACGCCCGCTCAGGCGCTGCCCGTGGTCTGGGGGAACGCGTCCGGGGGAACGCGTCCGGGGGAAGCGGGGGTGAGCGGGCCGCCGTGTTTTCCTGGGCAGTGGGCGGAAGGAGACGGAGGGCATTAACAAAGTGTGAAATTACAGCAGCAGCAGCAGCAGCCTGAGCGCCCCAGCGCCCCCCCCACAGAGGGTAGCAGGGCCCTGCCATCTCACAGTAATGATCTGTGCAGGGACTGGGGGGCTGCATGTGGAGAGATACTAATCACAATTCCCCCTGTGTGGGGAGGGACCCCTCAGAGCCACCGGGGTTGGGGGGGGGTACAGGGGATGCTCTAGGCAGGTGGCTCATAATCAGGTGGGTAACAGAAAAGTTATACCAGACTCCTGCTCTGATTGGGCAGGCTGTGGTCGGACTCCTGCTCTGATTGGGCAGATTGTGGTTGGACCCCTGCTCTGATTGGGCAGATTGTGGTTGGACTCCTGCTCTGATTGGGCAGGTTGTGGTTGGACTCCTGCTGTTATTGGGCAGTTTTTGTTTGGAATCCTGCTCTTATTGGGCAGGTTGTGATTGGAGGCTTTAAGGGAAGGGGGAGGGGACTGAATTTCCCTCCTTCAAAAGTTAGAGGTGCTAAGAGAGTCTGAAGGATTGTTTGCAGGTTAGAAGAGTAACACGGGATGACCGTAAAGGAGCCTGCTTACAGGTCACTCAACTCTGCATCATCCAGGACTGACCCAGAGACTGAGGTGCACAGAGGCGGACTGCACTGCCGCATGCATTGGGGGTGGAATCACTAATGCCGCTCTCATACACTTATTCTCTTAGGCAGCACAGATTGAGACAAAGGAAACGGGAGGGGGGCAGGAGTGGGGGGATGCTATTTTGTTTCCATGGCGACATCCATAAATGCCTGATTGTTCCTTTAGATCCATCAAGCAATAACAATCAAACGGGCTGAGCTTGAGGGAGATTCCGCTGCTCTTGTGCTTGAGTGTTGATGGGGGATAGAGGCTGTGCCTCACCGCTCTGTTCACTCCCCTTTTATCTGCCTCACCCTGCCGCCCCCTCTGAAATGCTGCCGCACCGTGTGCCCAGCTCCAGGGAGGCGGCGGGCAGGCCGCAAAGCGCGGGGCTCCAGCGGGAGTGCGCATGGTGGATAAATATGTGACATTTGATTATAACCAGGTTCTGCTTTCATCTCCTCAGCCACTGACAGTCATGGTGAAGGGATTCCTAAAGCTTCCTTCCTTCAGGCCACCGGATTCGCTCCTGAATCCATGTTTTGCTAACTGGGTTTCAAAGCAAATTAGGGATGAGCTATTTTTACCTGCTCTGAGCCAGCGTGCACGTGAGCTGCCCATAGCAAAGCATCACTACAGCACTGAGGGAGTGGGCAGGGGAAGAGGAGACAGAGGGTGGCATGACAATGACAAGAGATAATGACTGAGGATATTCAGAATCCTTTATCACATGCAGTGGCTGTTTCATCATGTTCCATGAGTGAATATTGACAGCTCAGTGAGTGTATGAATATTTCAGACGGAAAAATCCATTTTCTAACTCGTACTCATAAGTTAAGACATTCCCATGTGCTATGACATATGTTCTTGTATGTATTACACAGAAGGTGTGACCGTCCTGTTCACGAAGTTACTGAGCAAATGGAGCGGTTTTGCTCTCCAGCTGGCTGTGTGAACTCCTGTGTGCCACTCTCTGCTTCTGTTTCTCTGCCAGTCAAGTCAGGACATAAGCTTGGCTGTCTGGAACGCGCCTTTCAACTCCTCTCTGGTTCCCCTTCCAAAAAAGTGCATTTTCAATCTCAGATCTTTTTGAAGTTGTGGATGAATGTCCACACCATGACTAACATCCGAGGGAGATCCTTTTCTCATGTTATGATCCTGTCTGTGACGTTCCCCACGGCGTGTGATTGCATCTTACAGCATCTTATATAATCCCCATTAAGCACAGTACAGCACAGTACATATGGGCTGGCTGCAGCATCAGCTCGCTAAGGGGAAGTGTTTTATTTTCATTCAGCACACCAGCCTTTCAGCATGCACCCATTAACACACCCTCACATATGCTATTTACTGATAATAGTCTGGGAGAGCAGAGTATGTGTGCTGAGGTGAGAGTTATGTCACACACACTCCACCAATTATCTGTATTGAGCATCGCAGCGTGCTTTTATGATATAGAGGCTGATAATGCTGCGTTTAAACATCATATTAATTATGCAGTCAAAAACATGCTTCTGACCAGGGGTTTCACAACGCTGCGCCCTTCCATCAGACGCGCTTTGGACAGCGGCTAGACCAAAGATGTACAAACCTTTTTTTTTGGAAGTGACATTGGTATGGTTTTCAGTGGAACCGCTCCAGATGGGTTCATTGTCATGGAATTTCACTGAGCAGTCACAGGCTCACCTGTCTGACCGTCTGCGTTTGATGGTGATATTTTAAGGTGCTGTGTGACTCACTCTGATTAATCGGCTGGCCTTTGCTGGTTAACCTGCGCATTATGCCGTCAGCCATGTCAGCTGGGTTTATGGAGGCAGCAGCAGGTGTCAGATCTGTGGCGTGATGAGGAGATGAGCGGTAAGGAGGGGGAACAGCTGCTCGGAATACAGCGCAAGCCTTATGAAGTGAACTTTACTTTAGGGGTGACACAGGCTTCCTGCACACAGCCTTTATAAGGCTTCATTAGGGTTATTCCACTCCTGCTTTTATATAAATCCCCCAAAGCATTACAGCAGATATAGCAATGTCATATAGTGTCACACGAAAGGTTGCATAAAAAGCCATAGTCATGAAGTGGCATTTCCTGACCTTTTTTAAATCTTCTGGAATGTGACATTCCATTCCACATTTATTCCAAGCATGATATACATGTGTAATATATTCTTTATGAAAGCTGTTATGAATGTTTGTCCCAGCCTTTGTGTTTGCGGTATGAATGTTTCATATCAGCCGTTATGAATGCCAATGTAACTCCTGACAAATAAAGTGTGACGAACATTGCAGGAGAGTGCTTCCGTGAGTTAAATGATATGCAGTGAAGTGAATAAACACAGAAGGCAGGGGCTTCTGACACAGAGACATTCAGCCAGTGTGAGCTTATTGCAGCTCAAACAATAACAAAAGGCATCACCTTAAACAACCTTAGGACTGGATCTGCCAATTCCGGCTCCTCCCAGGGCTCTCAGTAGACTTTTCCAGGATAGCAAACGTGTACCCCCTCAACACAGCCTCATCCAGGATAAATGCGAAGTACAAATCCACAAATCCATGCTAATAGCATTTTTGAATGTACGCAAATGTAATTTTGCTGCTTAGTAAATATCCCTAGACATGCATGCAGCACTGATTGCCTATTTTACACATATTAAAGCACCCTGTAAATGTTTGATTAATCTGCCCCAGAGTCTATTAGCTCAGCCTCTACGAGCAGAGATGGGGAACGAGTCGCTCTGCGGTTTGTGAAGATCCAGCGCTCATAGCGGGGTCCTCCTGGTTCAGTTGATCTCACATCAATGCTGTGCACGTGCAGAGCCCCCAGGGACTCGCATATAGCCTTGGCCTCCTATTACTGTCATATAAATAAGAGTTGTATATTTCACTACAAAAATGCTTGTTTCATGCTAGCCTCTTTCTTGCCAAGTGCAAGAAAATTGATTAAAGTAGAGTGAATTTCTCAAACCAAGAACACCTGACATTGGTATTTGTTTATAAATTATGCATACATTGAATGTAATGTGTCAAGAAATTGTTGTAATTATCTTTGGTCTTTGGTTGAGGCCCAAAGAAGAAATTAAACCTGTCCAATGGGATGCAAGGATGTTGATTCTGTGGACAGAAGTATGAAAATCAAATGTTGACAGGAAAAGATTGCGATGTGGAGGATGGATGTGCAAAACAGCTGCCAGGACAATCACTCAGAAATGTGTCTGTATTTCTGAACGATAATGAGAATTAATGAGCAACATTTATATTTTAAATTAATATTAAACCCATTTCTGGTTTTCACGTTGAAAACATGACCATGGAACATAACTCTTCTTAAAATGTAATTACTAGAAACATATTGGGGGCTAGCTCGAAAAATGGGATGAAAGAAACTGACCTGACTTGAAATTTACGGCAGAATAAATGATCTGAAAAAATCACTGTAGAACCGTGTACTGCTGCTGCTGTTCTGCTCCTGTTTCTTGTGATTTAACCCTCTGACGAGCGTTTACTCCACAGTTTTTATATCATGTCAAGAAGTATTTCCACCATCTGCCTGCGCACGCATCCTCTGAAATGGCCTAAAATGTCTAATATTAGCCCGATTTTTGTTCCCTCGCAACATAAATCTTTTCGGAAGCAGCCTTTTGCATCCCCTGCGGGGCGCAGACCATCTGCCTGTGAAATTTTGTATGTGGAATCACTGCTGAGCATGGCTCTCCAGTCCCTCTCATCACTCGCTGCCACTATGTGCACACACGCTCGGCATTCTGGGAGTTTTGTGCGGGTGGGGGGGGGCTGTTGAGATGGGTAGTGATGGAGGGGGGTTGATCTTCAGGTGGGGTCACAGCAGAAGAAGACATTTTGAAGAGATGAGAGATTTTCTTTTTTTCCAGATATTGGCAGACATGCAGTGGGAGTTAAATAACAGTGACACTGAAACCTACACCCCTTAATTGCTTGAACTGAAGGATTTTTTTTTCGCACGGACAGCTGAGTGTTTCTGGCCCAGACTCAGAGCGTGTCATCGCTGAGGGAAACAGACAAGGTGTTTGCCGTCACTTCGGCTCTTCCGCTACATTCCTTGCTTGCCGAGCTCTGAGACCCTGCTCCTGGCAATCTCACAATGTCACCACTTTACACATGGAGTGTGTGAGCATCAAACCCCCAGCGATTACTGCTGTCCTTTTCAACATTACACACTCATTATCATATGCATTCACCCAAGTCTCAGTAATTAATAGCGCTGAAGCAATGTTGGCAGTTAAATGTCAAAAACAATGAACTATGATGTCATGATTAAGGGAGTAACACGGTTGCAATAAACAGACAGCATGTATTTTTGACTCATCTGATCTTAATATATAGCCATATATAAATGTCGCTCTCCCCTAATTCTGCAAGGGCTGTGGATTTTGTCTTGCGTAGACTGCTTTGAGATGTGAGGGGAAAAGCATTATTTTTGCTGCATATTTTTCACAGTGGAGGGCCCAGAAGCCGGGCATGTTAATGTGGCCCATTAATGTCCCCTGTGTGAGACACATCCAGCGCAGAGAGCCGCTGTCACCAGCTATTTACAGCGTCTCATGCCGGGCTAATGGAACATCTGAGTCAATAAACATAATCATCTCCTTCATTTGCAGGGACGGCCAGCGACATTTTCCCAGTCAAGAAAAAACACCCAGTGATCATAAATCTATCTATCAGGATAGGGCTTGCTCAAAAAAAACATCGTCGGCCTGCGGGGGGGGGGGTTGGTCTGTTTGCCCTGTGGCCAGTAGTCTGCTCAGGCTAGAGCTCGCATTGAACTGGATTAGCTGTACATAAAGCGAATGGGTTTAGCTGTGTGACATTACTGGGGCATGAATCTAGCAGTTTATTTACCATGTACAGGACTGAGGTGTGATAAGAGGGAGAAATATCAAAGTGTCCCACAGGATCAAGTCAGAGGAAGGAGGGGGACATAAGCAGGTCTGCCACTCTGCTGGCCATTGGTATTTATCATGTCCCCCCCACAGCTAAGAAAATGACAGAAAAATAACCCCCCACTGGGCTTAGCTGGATCTTGCATGATTTCGCCTTCAAAGAGGCTCTGTCTACACTTTCAGTCTGAAATGGAGCAGTCAATAGCTGGACAGAGTGTCTCCGAGTGGCGTGTGTTTTTTTAACACATGGCCTTAATGGCACTCCGTGGAGACCCCGAGATCCTTTTGTGGGGTCCCCCGGAGACATCAGCTGTGATACCTAATCCAGGCCATTAGAGCTGAGCCTATGAAAACACCGCTTTGCATTCAAGAAATTAAAAATTAACCAGCTAATATCCTTTTGCGCAGCCTTCCTCCAGCGTTGAGGGGAAAAAGCAGATTCCCTCAGCGCTGTGAGATGGCAGAGGGAAGGCTGGAGAAACCCAATATCTGATGAAGTGCTGACTGAAATATCAGGAATGAGATGAGAGGATGCAGTCAGTCAGGAAACCCGAGCTTCTCCAGCCACCCTCCACAAAATGGCTCAGAATTTCAGTAGAGACTGGCCCTTGGGACTCTAAACACTGAATAAACCAGAATGACTGAAATTACCAGTGAATTTAAATGTGACTGGTTCACTTGGAATCGCAGATTAATGTAGAAATACATGCCTTGTGTTAATAAGAGAATCTATGAATATGTAAAGAGAGCAAATTCATCGATTAGCTTTTTTGTCATCCTGAAAAGCACTGGTTTTGTGCTCCATGGTTTGCAGAGTCTTTTCTCCACTTATAAACCACAGAGAAATAAAAGGTCTCTTGGCTTCAAAACAACAGTCAATATATAGAGAGAACTCTGCTGCTAAGACACAGCAGAGCTGAATTATTTAAGGAGAATACGCTGTGAAAGTGTGATGTGAGAGCCTGCGGCTAGACAACACAGGGGTGGATATCACTTAGACTGCATGCTTGTGCTGTTTGTGTGTGAAACAGTTCAGTTCACAGAGAAAACAATGTGATTTTATTGTGTCAACTGCAAACATCAGGAGCTACGCTGATGTAATATTGTCAAGCACCGAAAGCAATGATCCGTTATTCATACAGCATCTTAGAGACTGAGTGCTGCGCCGAGATCAGGTTTCCCAGAGTCTGTGTCCTAACTGTGCATTATGTGCTAAAGGGCTAAACTGATCTTAGATCAGCACTGTTTGGTGTTTTATGTATATGGGCTCAGATGCACAGGACTGGCAGTATCCTGTGACTCAAATGAGTGTTTCATCTCTGACATGACAAGCTTCTGTGTCTCTTTGAGGTAAATATTACTTTCACCACATGATGAGTAGATGATTGATACTGACTGTTTTACAGGGACAAAAAAAACAATATAGCTAGAGGCACAACACCTGAATGTCTGTTGACCTTCAACCACAAATAAGAAAAAAGGTTCAAATTCAGGTCACAACTGCTTCATGATATCAGATTCTAGGTTTAAGAAAAGGACATATTATTCAACAGTGTGACCACCATAAGCTGATAAATTGACTGATTCTAATTAATAGTGAGTTTCTCTGTGGAAAGCCACTCACACTCTCCTCCATGTCCTGAAGGTGAGCTGAAGTTCAGCATGCCTCTCCAGGTATTTCCAGGTTGTGGTTCAGACCCCGTTACCCAAAGGATCAGCTGCTGATCATCTCTGTGTCTGACTGCACTCTTATGGCTCTTAGGTACTCATCACATCCTGTAGTCTGGAAATGGTGTTGCAGAGCGATTCAAAGTGAAAGTCTGTGCTTGGGATGTGAAAAGTCTTTTTTCTGCACTTTCCTCCTGCAGTTTCCCACTGCAGTGCCATGCGACATTCGCTCTGGAATTCACTCATGTTATGGATGTGAAAGAGCAACCCGTCTGTACAGTTATTCAGGAACTGAATCTGGCAAAGTCCTGCATTGCTCCTCTCCCATTTCATGAGCATTTCTCCTGGTGAAATGAGGAGATGCTTCATGGGCCTCATACAGCGGTCAGTCAGTGACTCCTTTACTCAGTCGAAGCTGAGGGCCTTCCTCTCTGCAGAAAGGTGCAGTGGGTGGCTCTGCTCAGCCAGGCACCAGCAGCATGCAGGAGCCAGCAATGGGTGGCTCTGCTCAGCCAGGCACCAGCAGCATGCAGGAGCCAGCAATGGGTGGCTCTGCTCAGCCAGGCACCAGCAGCATGCAGGAGCCAGCAATGGGTGGCTCTGCTCAGTCAGGCACCAGCAGCATGCAGGAGCCAGCAGTGGGTGGCTCTGCTCAGCCAGGCACCAGCAGCATGCAGTAGCCGGCCCAGTTGGTGGTTTTGATATGGAGAGCGCAGCCCGTAAGCCCTGAAGCACATTCGGAATCAAAACGTTTTGCTGCTGCTCACTGCAGTTTTCTCATTGAATGATGCATTTCCTCCATTTGGTGGAAAACACTGTGCGGCAGCTTTCAGGAGGAGTTTGCGCCGGTTTGGGTGGCGTGCCGGGGGCGTAACTGGAAGCATTGTGATGAAATTGAACGCCAGTTATGTTCCATCCTGTTTGCTGAGCGTGCTGGGGGGTGAGATGAATGACATTAGAACACCTCTTTATGCCATATATGGTTGTCCATGTGTTTGCAACAACAAGATCAGTACAGGCTTGCTTCTGTTTTAAAACAATGATGAGGCACCATTTTAGGGGTGCTGAAAGTGGCCCTGGTCTTCCACCCCTTAGAGCACACTCTCTCCCCAGTTCAGCACTGCAAACAGAATCTACATGTGAACAGTCTTCTCCCCTCCTTTCCTCCCCACGTTTATCCTCAATAATATATCTGAGTAGCTCCTCCTGAATTGAGATTGACCATGAATCAGAGAAATGGAGGTGTCAACTTGCAGCCTACTCTCTCTCCATACAATAAGCACTTCCACAGTCTATTCTCAAGTTCTTTGGCCTTCTGGCAATGATTTCTGTCCTGCTTAATCACAAACGCCCACACAATCCACTCTCAGTTTCTCTGATAGTTTCAGGTAATGGCCATTTTTTCCCCTGCTTTTCGAAGAGAAAAATAGGAAATAGCAAACGCGATATTACTGTGTATGCACATTCTGTATTTTCTCTCATTAGGAGGTGGTTGCGGTCACACACATTTTTCTGAGCAGTTGTCACTTCAGCATGGGTATTCCTGCCTCCTCTAGCAGCTCTATAGATGTCCATTGTGTTAATGCTGTCAGAACAGATATTATCTCTGCACACAGAGCAAGAGGCCTACCCAATGACAGCATTTTCTTTCACTATGGAATGACAGAAGAGAAAATTATGGAAAAGTTTATCTGAAAGAAAATGACCCTAAAATGAATGTTTTTTTCCATCTTTTCTCCTGGGTTAGAGAAGGCTGCACAGTCAGAAATTCTGAATATTAAAACTGTCAGCAGAAATTTAATCACCCTAATGCAGGGCACCAATTGGCAATAACCTCTACTGTTATTAGAAAATATTGTTAAAACTATTTCAGAAATTAGAATATGCAAGTGCAGCCCGCCTGCCTCACAAGCACCCTCATCTGTTAAGGGATCGGTGGCTGTTCTTTCCAAAGTGTGACAGAAACACAAACACATCGGACTGGAAATTAAGCATGCAATTAACGTATACTGTCTAAGGAGGTGGGCATACTGTAACTCCAAAGCCCATATGTATTCATGGTAATAAGGCTAATAGGTGGGTATACTGTCTGAGGAGGTGGGCATACTGTAACCCCAAAGCCCATATGTATTAATGGTAATAAGGCTAATAGGTGGGTATACTGTCTGAGGAGGTGGCCATACTGTAACTCCAGAGCCCATATGTATTCATGGTAATAAGGCTAATAGGTGGGCATATTGTAACTCCAGAGCCCATATGTATTAATGGTAATAAGGCTAATAGGTGGGCATACTGTCTGAGGAGGTGGGCATACTGTAACTCCAGAGACCATATGTATTAATGGTAATAAGGCTAATAGGTGGGTATACTGTAACTCCAGAGCCCATATGTATTAATGGTAATAAGGCTAATAGGTGGGTATACTGTCTGAGGAGGTGGGCATACTGTAACTCCAGAGCCCATATGTATTAATGGTAATAAGGCTAATAGGTGGGTATACTGTCTGAGGAGGTGGGCATACTGTAACTCCAGAGCCCATATGTATTAATGGTAATAAGGCTAATAGGTGGGTATACTGTAACTCCAGAGCCCATATGTATTAATGGTAATAAGGCTAATAGGTGGGTATACTGTACCTCCAGGCTAAATGTGGGGGTGAGAGCACCCAGGACATGTGTGTATACTCTCCACTACACTGTGGGTTTCAGGGTGTATGTAAAGCATTTGTTTTGCTGTTAATATTGCCTTTCTTGGAGGCTTTAAACTTTGCTGTCATATCATTGGAAGGCTTCAGGCCGCCAGACTGGCAAGCTGGTTTGTGAAAAGCACTTTCTAGTCCGCTGTTGCAGGTAATCAATAGAAACATTAATTACTGTACAAAACATCAATCCAGCTCTTTCATGAAATGTTCCCATTCGAGCGTTACGCAGGATCTTCTAGCAGCTCTGCTGGCACTGTAGTGATGCTGGCAGTTAAATATGATTCTGTGATTCTGAGTTATCTACCTCAGACATGAATCAAGGATTTCCTCCAATCACACAGCACCACTTCATGAATTAACATCAGCAATTACCAATGATTAAGGAGGGGAGAAAGTTCATTTTCAGGGACAAATGTTGAATGAATCATGGCCGATATGTATTTGTCTCAAACACAAACGATCATCTCATAGTCTCGTCTCTTTTATGATTTGTAATTTTCAGTCTACCCAGTCAGATTGTTAAGGTGTCTGCGGGTTCATCTGGCCTGCTGTTCAGTGCTTTGTGTAGTTTTGTATGTTTGGCTGCTGGCTCACACTGAGGGAGCTCTCACGCTATGCTTCCTCTCTCAGGGAAAGGCCTGCTGCCTTATATTTTCCCTAAGACCAGCCTCAGGTTTAATTGGAATCTTCCTTTGTGAGTAATAGAGCAAAGAGAATTTTGCCTTGTTGCAAAGGCAAGTCCCAGCCCAATAACCGGGGCCTAAGAGTTTCACCAGGGCTTTGGAATCTGTTCCCGTCAGCAACAGCAGTGCAGAAACGGAAACCTCTGTGTGTGTGCTGAGACACTGTATCCATCTGAAGAAACTGTCCTGATCGGTTCATTGAGATCCAGAAGCCCAGCCCACATCCAGAGCCTTTCAGACACACAGGCATCACAAAGACCAGCTCTCTTCTGCCTGTTAATGGAGTAGGACGTAATGCTGGTGCCTTACAGCACCTGTTATTTTTCTGCTCACTTAGAAAGTCAACCCACCCACCTGACATTATACACTGACACATACAGAAGACTATAGTCCACATAAAACAGGATGAGTTAAAATATTTTGGTAATTTTTCTTACTGAAATGAAGTACTTTGGTTTTATTGTTTCATGCTTGAATTATCAGCCTATTTTGTGACATTTTCAGGATTTCACAGACATTATTTTGTTTCATTGAATCCATTACCTCGTTACAAAAATGTTGGTGTTATAAATAACAAGCCTGCCTAATATGAAAACAGAATGGAAACTCAATAGTGTTTGAAGGTACAATGAGCAATATGGGGTCCATTTAAATGATGCAAATTAAGTACAATACAAACTGCATTATTTCATTTGAATGAATATTACTGACTTCCCTCTGGCAACAATTTCGAAATACTATGACAAAACAGAGCCAACAAAAATAGCGACAACACAAAATAATGTGAGGCTACAAAATACGGAAGCAGAGCTTCTCAAACCCATCTGTGGAGGGTTGCACAGTCTGCTGTGGTGACCACCACCCCAATTACGTTGTCAGCTGATTCATCTGGTACATTTTTTAACCTTATATTAGACAGCATCAATAGTTACCATTTTGTAGTATATTACAATAGCAAACTAATAGGTAGTCTGAATCACAGGCTCATATGTGGGGCATACATTGTTTTTATAAACATTTTGCTTTACTATGATGACTTATGTAGGCATATTAAGATCAGCAATCCTAAATGCCAGCAAGAGGGGCTCATACAACAGTCCCCGAGTTACAATGGTCCGACTTTCAATTTTTCGACTTTATGATGGTGCAATGGCGTCACTTTCAGTACAGTATTCAATAAATTACATGAGATATTCGACACTTTATTATAAAACAGGCTTTGTGTTCATGATTTTGCCCAACTGTAGGCTAATGTAAGTGGTATCAGCACGTTTAAGGTAGGCTAAGCTATAATGTTCTGTGTTAATGATTTTGCCTAACTGTAGGCTAATGTAAGTGGTCTAAGCACGCTTAAGGTAGGCTAGGCTAGGCTATAATGTTCTGTGTTAATGATTTTGCCTAACTGTAGGCTAATGTAAGTGGTATCAGCACGTTTAAGGTAGGCTAGGCTATAATGTTCTGTGTTAATGAGTTTGCCCAATTGTAGGCTAATGTAAGCGGTCTAAGCATGTTTATGGTAGGCTAGGCTATGATGTTCGGTAGGTTAGGTATATTAAATGCATTTTCAACTTACAGTGCTTTCCACTTATGATGGGTTTATCTGTACATAACCCCATTGTAAATTGGGGTCCATCTGTACAAAGAATAATCAAAATCTACATCAGTTGACACACCAGTGATATTTACAGCAGTGTGTAGTTAAGCAAACATGTTGCAGAGACAGGATGCACAGCAGATTTCCCTCTGTCATCGGTGCAGAATCAGAATTTCATGCTGTGGTCTCACTACAGAATGCCTGTAATTAATTTCTGCACAGCACTTTTACACATTTACACCAATTATCTGTGAAGGCTTCCTCCAAAGACAGTGCCAAGAAGAGCCTCTTGTGAATAAACTGGGTAACAGGATTAAAGATCAGGAAGAAAATAGTCTATACTTACAAAGTGCAATAGCAAATGTGTAGGTCAATAAACGGTAATTTAGCATTGCAGTTATGAGTTATGAGGCCATCCTCAGCACAGCAGGGTAAATCTGGAAGCTCAGGAAGAGTGAGTCACATGTTCTCGCCTGGTCCAAACTTTGATATGGCTAGTTAGGACCTTAAACTATAATAATAATAATTTTTGATTGTCATTATTATTAATAATAATAATATTATAATAGAATGGATTTGTGAATGATCACATGACAGGGACCATACTAAATAACCCTTATAACTCAAAGATGATAGGAGAAATTAAGTGTCAGTATTTAATTATGAAAATTATAATAATTTTTGCATTTCTGGTGCAGAGAAATTGATCCATTTGCAAAGATAAACTCTATCTGCTAATTCAGGTTGAGTGTTTAGAGTTAAATAGTTGTACACGTTGCTGTAGTGTTTGTTTTGCAGAAAGTAACAAGTTACAGCAAGGACATTACCCCTGCTATGAGTATTTTAACTGTTAGGTTCATAATTGTGTTTCCATGGTTACAGCACCCAAAAACACTCGCCATATGAATTGCCCAGTCTGTCATTTGTAAAATGTGAACTGAAATTGTGGGTAAAGTACTGACTGAAGTCATGTCATGTTTTCCTATGTTCTATGTTTAAAGTCATCTGAAAGGATTGGAGGAATCTGCCTGTCTTTGAGGTGCTGCTTTTGGTCTTTCAGCTGAAGGATGTGTATATCAAACAACTCTACACTGGGGAACGGGGGGTTACTGAGAGGGCAGAGGGCACCATGTCTGCCTGCCATTTAGAAGTTGCCGATTAACATTGGATGAGGGGAAACATATTGAAACTACAAGCCCATCTCCGACTTGTCTCCTTTCATGTGAGCTGTAGAGACTGCTGGTGAAGCAGGTGTGATGTTCTATGAAGTTCACTTGATCTCTAGTTCTTGGTTCCTGGAAACACACTCATTTTCCCATGGGGGAGCCATTCATTTCCAGCAAGAGCCCAGGCTCATTTAAATCAGTTTTTCATGACACAGTCCACCAATTAAATTGTAAATTATCAATAGAAATGTAATAAGCAGAAACAATAATCTCACCTGTGATGATTTGCCTAAAGGATGAGGAGTAAGTACATTTTACCTTCACAATGCCTGAATGAGACATCTTTGTCTTTCTCAAGTGTCTAAACTCATAAGGAAAACATAATCTGAAAAATCTGTATTATAAGTGTTTGTGATATTTATACACAAACTCAGGCACCATAATGTTTTTGTTTTTATCAAAATAAAAACATTTTATCTAATGTTATTTTTTTATCTTTGAGCTGTTGCGTATTGTACTCACATTATATCAATTTACCAGAATTCTGAGACGGAGGGCCTCAGTACAAACACCACACCGTCGTCTGTTGGGCATGAACCTTAAGCAAAATTAAAGATTGATATTTGATAAGTGGTGCACTCACCGGACAAAATCTCTCATGTTTTTTTCCCAGACAGGATCAAATTCCTGAAGCATTTATATTGAATGAGGTCAACATTAATAGGCTATCTATTGCATTGTTGCACAGTTGTTTCAAGAAGGATGGAGAATATCGCTGTCTCATTTGACCTTGAGAGGGTTTCCTCTGGGCGAGCATTTCTGGCAGGCATGCTTGGGATTGGTGCAAACATGCATTTGAATAAACAATGCCTGTGAAATCTCTGGCAAAAGCATGGCTGGGTGAAAGCTGTTCATCACAATTTGCCCCAGGATTAATGATGGCTGATGGGGACCAGGGTTTCTCAGGGCCTGATCTACCGAGCCCTCATTATCCAGGGTCACAGCCGCGGAGTTTGGGAGCTGCAGGTGCGTCGCTTGACCGCTCAAGCACAAAGAAGCAGGATGTAGCGGAACTGCAATGACCCACGCCTCATGCGGCTGACCCTACGCCACCAAAGAATCCTGCTTCCTGTGTCGCACTCCACCAAGTGCATCATTACCCACACAGGAGCTGGTGAGCTGTCAGAGCAGTGAACAATGATATTCACGAATCGAAAAAGAACACACATATCTAGTCATGTGTCTGTCACAATGTCAGTCCAAGCACATTTGATTACTTGTGAAGACATATTATAGCCTGATGTTGTGAGAAAGTTTTGTATTGTTCTTTCTGTACAAAATGACTTTTCCAGAGTCTCTTGATTCAGGTTTAGTGCCGCTGTGTTTTCCACTATATCTCTGGCGCAAGAGGAAAGATTTGATAGAAAAATACAATACCCCCAGTCATAAATAAGTGTCTGAAGGACTTAAAAAAGGTATTTTATCATTGAAGGGGATGAAATCTGTCTGCACACAATGACGACTCTCTGAAATTTGAAAACCATTCTGAACTACAGTGAATAGATTAGTGTTGGCACCTGGAGCAGCAGTGATGCTGGGTTTCTAGCTCATCATTAGTGACTGCACACCGCTAAGGAGAACGCTAGCACTGCTGTCTTCATGGTATGACTGTTTGTTTTTTCCTTCACCTGAGAGTTTTTTTTTTTTTTTAGCGTTTGTGTGATGTTTAAGTCTGAAGCCAATTTTTTAAAGAATATTCAGGTTTGATTGTGCAATACCAATTAGAGTTTATCTGATAAATGATCGGTGTGTTTCATTTAGAATTTCTTGATACTTACAGAGTCTCATTTTCAGTCTCATCTGTATTGATCAAATCATACTTTTATGATGGTTGAAAAACAGTTTACTTGGAATCTGCAGGTTACTCATCGAATAATTTTCCTTGTTTTACTGAATATTTTAACTGTTATTCGACTGATGTTTTAATTTACTTCGGAGTTACACCTATCACAATACATAGTTTATTACTGTGCGTGCAGGTCAGTCCTGAGCTCTGCAAATGTGTTTTTATCAACCTGTTTGAGAGGAACACATTTACAAGTTCTATTTGACCCCTTTTTATCGCATGCATGGATATATTATAAATGCACTGCGTCATGACTGTAATGTAAACAGAATAAATATGAATAAGGTAGGCGCATCATAGTAATATGAGGTGACGTACAAGTAAAAATTACGGTGGATGGATTAGCAACTACATCACAGAGCGAAAAAAATGACAAATTAAACTTATCACCTCACATAGTCTTCTTCCTTCCCGCACGTTCATCCGATTAAGCATGTCCAACAAAATGTAGTAAAGTCCATATACATATACAGATAAATTACATATCTAACAACAAACAATGTTATTTTAGAAATAATATAAACCTGAAAAAAATCATTCCCGATTTATTCCGAGAGTGACCGAGCGGACCCGAAAATCCCAGCGAGCAACCTGTGCAACTGCGAGAGAGAAAGAGCGTGACTGAGTGAGTGAGAGAGCGAGAGAAGAAAGAGCCAGCCGACTGCGAGCCTGCGTGTGAGTGGGAAACTCGGAGACTCGCCGCTACATCAGGGGAAATATCACAAGAGCAGACTTCTACAAAACAAAAACGATAAACATTTATTCATCCCCAGGATTGTACCAAAATCCCTGTGTGGTATACGACGGGCACCTTTAATTTTATTTGTGGAATCAAGGCTGGTTTACTGAATTGGAAGTGGATTTTTTTACGTTACAAAGTGAACCGGGAGAACGAAGAGGTTGAGAAGAGAGAAATGCAAACCGCGGAGAAACGGTGAGTGTACTTTCCGTTCTGTTTTCTTTGAATGCTTGCTAACTATTCATTATGTGTTGTGCCGTTAGTTGCTGAGCTAGATAACCAACTAAGAACCGTCTGGCTTCAGTCTAGTTGCTAATTAACGTTCATCCGCTATCTCTGTGTCGCTAGAGTAGACAGCCCCTGTGCAGATCGACGTAACACCAGTTCAATTCAAAGTTGAAGCATGGGTTTGAGCACTCCCGAGCCAAGTTAGCGTCAGTAAGATGTTTGTTAAGATCGCTTATATTACTGGCGTTATCTACCTTGTTATGCTAGCTCGTCGGCTTGGCTAGTGGAGAACTTATCATTAGCGAACTCTTAACTTCATTAGATTGTACCGTTAACGTTCGCGAGGGCAGCTGGGTTGCTAACCGGTTACCATAGTTTCCCTGGTATCCCGGCTAGTTATCTAGCTAGAAAGCTGCGCTAACAACACCACAACTTAAGTTACCGATAGGCAAGTTGTCGCATAGGTTTGAGGAATTCTAGAAATAATTCACCAAAAAGGCAAACGGTTACCCAGTTAGACAAGGGGCAGAACATGTTTGAAAAAGCTAACGGTAAGAAATTGAAATGTTTAAAGTGTTTTTGGTTAGTTGCGTGGTTATTGTTTGATAGCGGTGTTTGGGAAGCCAGCTGGCAAGTGCTGTGGTAAATGATGTCGGAATTTTAACCGAAAAATCACCCACCTTGATAGCTAGTTATGTACCGAGCTGGGTATTTACCCAAGTTTATCACATTGCTGTTTGTTATTTGACTATCTCGGAAGCTCACTGACGAAATGACAGTTTGGCTAACTGCTTCACTTTTATTTTGCTCATGTTAGGCGGTTATACAGCTAGGGAACGTCGGATGACGCTAGTTAAGTTAGCGAGCTATCACTAGCAGCGTTAAATCGGTCGGTTGATTCAACTCGAGCCAGTCAGTAACACAGTGAGCAAATTTTTCACTGTCGCTTTTTAGTAACGGTTTAATAACAGTTTTGGGTATAGTTTAATGTGTATGAGCGCACTTTTTTATTTTAAATTATTCATTTACAGCCGTCATGCATTGATCGTGAATAACATCCGAACAATGGCATTTTTGCCAGCTGTCCTAAATGAATGTCTGTAGACAGAGCTCATCAGTTCACATTGGCTAAACATTACTGGCGATGCGAAATATTAGCTGCGCTTGTCTATCTCGGTATATAGCATACCGTAGGAAACAAAATGAATGGGTCTTCAACCTTTGACAGCCTGCTATGCCTCACGTTCAGATTTTAAGAACCTTTTCGGTTCAAGTTTAACATTGACATTAAAAGAGCCACAGGAGGTAGAATTGAACGTTTTCTTGTATTTGCATCTGTGTGATTTATTGGGGTCTTCTACCCACTGTTTCACAGTGATTTTGCTCGGCTTGTGGATCTCCGTTTGGGAAAACAACTAGGTAACTGCCAGTTGGCTGTAAAGCATGAGCTAGCTTTTGTCAATCCATTGCGTCTTGGATATGTCGTCTGAGAAGCTCAATCTTCAAGAGAATCGCAAATAATTCTGACACTGTTTTTGTAAATGTATGCAGTGGATAGTTTTTCATTAGTTCTCATCGTGGGGCGTTTGGCGTGTGTGCCGGGCATTTGCTCATATGTATGTGGGTATCTATTAGTCCGTCAGCCAGCTTGGGTGATCCTGCTTCGCATTCTTCCAAGTTGCGAATGCTTGCGACACCCGTTGAAATAGTTTCACAAACGGGAATGATTTGCTTTCTCACAATAAACCGTTAATCCAGTTACAAAAATAACAATGGGAACATTTTTAGTCAATGGACAGAATGAATTCCTTTATTTAAATGATGAAAACGATGCATGACCTCGCGCTGCAAGTGCTGAAAGGACAGCTGTGTACATAACCACAGGTTATGCGGAGCTCCTCTGAGACTGAGGACAAAATGTGTTGTTAGCACAGACCCTAGGAACTGTAAAAAGGAAAAAAAAATGTTACTTATCAGAAGGAGGCAGAACTAAAAAATGGGATTTTTTGCAGGCATTGTGTCGTTTTTGTGATCTCTGTTAGGAGCGTGGAAGTATGTTAGAAACGATACCCGCTACCCTGCGGTACGAGTTGGCTGTGCATTAAGCATGAATAAGACAGCACGCAGCTGAAGATTTCGGAAATCGGCTCAAATCATCAAATCATCTCGCTTTTATATGTCATCGGGTTTAAGGCAGAGCAGTTGCTATCGTAAGATTGTTGTTTTTGAGAAATCCGTAAGCGTCTTGGCTATATTGCCCCAGGGCTACTAATACGCCCCGTCCCTCCGCGAGGCTATTTTAAGATGAGAGATGTTCGCAGGGGCGTTCACTGTCATGCGTGGGGCATACAAGATGTCATAGCCGAAGCAACACCAGCAGTCCAAGTAACCTTAACAACGGCAGGTTTTTTTCACAATAATAATTGCTAGTACTACATACAGTGGTTACACATGACTATATTGAAGTCGTGGATGTTTTTGGTTGAAACTTGTTGAAAGAGACTGCTGCTATTCAAGGGGAGGGGAAGGTTACTAGGAATTGCATCAGAAGTCAGAAGAAGTTAGAATAGGGTTCATTTACTAATTTCAGGACATTTCAGAATTACAGTCAATTAAGTGACACTGTAATAACAGGGTTGGACCTTTACTGTACTTTAATGCTCTCAAAATTTAGACACAAAAGGAGAGTAAATGATCTCAGCCTTGTCAAACTGCAGGCCATGAGCCAGTGTTTCCCAGAGAAGCAGCACAAATAAAACATACATACGATAAACATACTTAGAGAAACATAACGGACTGCCTGCTGCAAGAGTTAAATGCCAGTAGGCTTGCAGGATGAAGCGACATGGGTCCCTTCCTGCATTTCCTCCCACTGTTGCATCTTACCCCCCATCTCTGGCAGTGCGGCGAATGAGCTCGTTCCCTCAGACCACCTGCCTGCCTCCCAGCTGACACTGCCAGCCGACGTCGAGTCGCTGCAGGGAGAGTGAAAAGCGAAATCATGGTACACACACCTGAAGCACGTTTGATCAGATCCTGCTCCGCATCAGGGAGCCATATTGCTACAGCAGTGTTGCATACTATCATCCTCTGCCTTGGAGGAGAGTGCAGGGCTCAGAGGAAATGGCAGCTGAGTCATAAGCAGAAGCAGACCCACACACATGCGCGCACACACACTCACACACACACACACGGATGATATTATGTTAAGGCCACACTCTCTGGTGGGCACAGTGACCTTCAATGTGTCTTCACAGGACTGCCGAAGTGAGTAGTTGGTGAACAGTAAATGTAGGGAAGTGGAGAGCAATATCCAGACCCTCTTGAAATCTGAATAAGGACCACTCATGCATGTCTTCACTTGTGTGTGCAAGAGTGGACGATGGTCCATTTGTGGTCAATGGAGGCTTTTATGCTGAAGAGGTGGTTAAGGCTCACTCACTCTCTCAGGCTCTGGATTGTGGAGTCATTTTCGGCCTGTGTAATGGGTTTCTGGTCCTGGCCTGCGGTGAGTGTGAATGAGCAGGGAGTTTATCTGCAATCGCTGCTCTGTGTGGCTGTGAGTGAGTGTGAATGTGTGAGATTATGTCCAAAGGCCTCATCCACAGCATCTCTGCTGCCTTTCCCGTTGCATTCCTGGAGCACCCCACCATAAACGGCACCTACACATAGCTGACACTGAGCGGTAATTTTGCTCTCAATAGCTCACTATTATCATAAGGTAAAGACCAGCTGCTCACAAATCATTTCCAGCTGATGCTAGCTTTTGGTCACAGTGCGTATGTGAAAACTATTGTTCTAATAAACGTTAATGGTTCTAAAAATGTTTATTAATGAACAGTAATGTTTTTTTTCTTGCAAGGCTAAGTGGAACTTTATGTATAGCCTTATTTGTGTGTTTTTTAAAAGGTTTCCTCTTTTTATCCGCTCCAGAACACTTGAAATGAACACTTGACTCACTTCAGTAGCCCTTGCTCCTTTCCACACTGTAGATGCACCCATTGCATACTGCCTGTGTCGTTGGAGGATGACAAAGTGAGCATATAGTTAGTTTGTGCATCCACAAAGGCAAAGCGGACCAGCAGTGACAAATAGAGAGTGATGAAACTAATGATCTTCACTGATTTAACTCCTATTATTCACCAGCGTGGCCGAGCCAATTGTTGCTTTGCCACTGTTGACCTCAGGCCATAGCCATTAATGACATGGCTGGGACTCCCAGTTGCAAAGCTCACTTTGCTTCCTGAACATGCATCAGAATACATGAGCCAGTCAGAGGCATCAGTCATGTTAAATGATTCTCACACCTATGTTTTTGAGAAAAAAGTAACCTTTAACACATTAAAAATCTTTTTTAATTATCATTTTCCCATATGTTTGAGCATAAAATATTACCCATCTCAGTTATTTTGTGAAGCTTTTTTGTTCATCACAATCAAGGGTGCCAGTGTTGTTTTCCATAACAAGATTTCCAGTCCCTATCTGACAATTTCCTCTTCAGTTTGGAATTCCTTGATTGTATTTGTAGGCTTTGTTCCCTCCTCTGGAGCATTCCCAGTCGGTTTGGGGCTCTGGGGCTTAGACGGCCAGCTGTCCCTTCTTTTCACACTGCAGTCCTCTAGTTTAGTGCTGGCCAAAGGAGCCATTTGCACATGATGCAGGCATTTGACTGGTACAGTTATATGCCATTTTTTAAAAGCATCATTTCGGAAGCTATTGTCCTGAAATCCGTATTGTGGTGGTCATCTTGAATTTTTCTGCTTTTTGGGCCTTATAAGCTTTTGTAGGCACACATGTTTCCCTCTGGAATACATGAATACATGTGTCATTCAGGATTCTTGGTCAAGCTACAGATGAAATCTTTATACCCTGTAACCTCCTGGGTGATGCACAGCAGACGTTTTGAATCTGGCAGTTTGACCACAGTGGTCGTCTTGAGCTGGATTTTAATTAGGTTAATCAAAACTGGATGAATGAAGGCACTAGGATGTGAATTTGGCCTGCATGTGACGAAAAGGGTTGATGGAAATATCTCTGACAGGCACTGCTTTTCTACACTGCCCCCTGATGGCAATCAATAACACATCCAACAGGAATATGCTAATCTGCTTTGTCCACTATCTCCTAAGTACTGGCCATGCTTGGCCCTGCTTATCTTTAGCCATTTAATGAGAGAAAGCTGCAAGCAGGTATCACTGCTGGTGGAGTCTAAGCATATTAGAGAGGAGGCCTGGCTTATTTAAGGCTCCTTTCTTGGCATGCAGTGATATTCAGTAACGTCACAGCAAGTTGCTGCATACTGTCAGTGCGATTGAGAGATTTGTATGGTAGCAGACTGCTGGCTGTGGAGGTAATTTGACTGCTGATTGAAACCAGGTTTCCTATTAAGCAAGCTGCTGGTGGCATTATAAACCATTTACACCGATATTTTACAAGGTTTGCCCGTATAACATAAAGTGGAAACAGAACCCAGGTTCAGAAAATGCCTTTGGCTCTTTGTCAGATCTCCCAGGCACTTTCCTTGAGAGTAATGGGGTGTGCTTCTCTCCATTCACTCCATGTCTTAGGCAGAGAAGATGCAAAGTCACTCTGTTCCATGACTAAATTTGGTGTTGATAGAAAGGTTGGCCTAACTCTGAAATGAGTAGGATTCAGGTTGTCTTGGGCTGAAATGGCCAATCTGTTATCTGGGTATGATCAACAGCAGTGTCTTATCCTCAGAAACCCTTATGGCACACATGCTGCTTCTATTGAATTGGCAAAACAAAATTTAGGAGCTCATGAAACAAATACAGAAAAATAAATTGGACCCATGTCTTTCCACCTTCTCCTCTCTGCTTTTTTGTCCTCCCTAGCTGTTCATGAAAAACATATCTCAATAGTGTGCTTTCTCTGGTGGTGGACTCAATCAAAAGAGAAGGTGGAGCCTAGTGCTGACGAAGACCCTTTTATGAGCAGAGAGCACTTACTGAAACGACAAGTAGCCATTCATTATATTTTTCCATTTAAAAGGAAACTCTGCAATGTTTGGACATTATTTTAAGAATGGGTTCTTACTGCATCATATACTCAGAAAACATGAACAATGTCAGAACAGTGTTCCTCATTTGTTGAAATCAAAGCAGAATGTTTCTCAATATAATAGATTACTTTTCTGGGAAACAGTTTTAGAGGATTTAGTTCTTTGGCTCTATCAGTATAGAGAGTAAGCAGCTGTTTGCTGGTTCAGGAGCGTTTACAGCCAGCACACGCATATGACCAGTTGACATGTGCTTGATGCCATCCAGGACCATGCAGACTATTTGCACATAGTTAATCAAAATGCAGGTTTTGGCTTACAGTGAGTTTGTAGGTTTGATATTACAAGGAAGCCATACTTTACATACTTGCTTGTTTCTTACCTTAAATGAGCGAATGGTAAGCTCCAAACACAATTATTTGTTAAATTATGTTTTATTATTGATTCTTTATTTAAATAGGTAGTCCCACTGAGTATTGCATCTTGCATTTTGCAGGAACAGTAAGCAGTGAACACACAGTAGACTGGAGGTGTACACAGCTATGTGAAAATGCTGACATGCATCATTCGGGCAGATTTGGATCTCAAGGTTAAAACATCACTCACAGCATGTCCCTGTTTGACCGCCGTTTCTGTCAACAGTGGTTTGTACAGATAAGATGACACGAGAAAGCTGCTGATTCTCCAAGTTGAAGTCTTGCTAAATTGAAGATTTGATTATGTAAAATTATCCCATGTGAATCATTAGTTGGTAAATTTGACCCCCATATCATGGAATCAACAAATCATCAGTAAATAGGCGTGAAGTTGAATGAAATGATTTGATTTGAAGCATTGCTAGCATTGGTTAAAGTAAATGAAATGAATAAATAACTCGGCACATGCTATCCCTGTGAAGCATATAAAATTCACAACACTTGCCTTGGCCTCACGGATTTCTCCAAAAATAATTTCCTCTGAGCTTCAGTTTGGTGGATTGTCTGCTCTAATGTTGAATTGAACAGTAAGCCTTCATGCTTTGCACACATTTAATTTTGATTCAGGCCAATTTTATATTTGGTCATTGGATGATTATTTTACTGCATTGGGGTGATTTTTCAGTGAGTGGCTTGAGAAGAGAAGTGTTGGGAGTAGAGACTACTCACTACTTTCATAGCCAGTACACAAATACATATCTCCAATATGATGTTTTTTGCTGTTGCCCAATGTTTTTCATAGAAGTTGGATGGCATACAGGTTGTGCCTAATTCTTGTATTTGTTTTTGCCTAACACGCTCGTGTGTGTGTCTGTGTGTGTGTGAGAGAGTGTGAGTGTGAGTGAGAGAGTGTGTGTGTGTGTAGTGAGAGAGTGTGTGTGTGTGTAAGTGAGAGAGTGTGTGTGTTTGTGAGTGAATGAGTGAGTGAGTGTGTGTGTGAGTGAGAGAGAGTGAGTGTGTGTGTGTGTGAGTGAGAGAGAGTGAGTGTGTGTGTGTGTGTGAGTGAGTGAGAGAGTGAATGTGTGTGTTTGTGAGTGAGAGAGTGTGCGTGTTTGTGAGTGAGTGAGTGTGTGTGTGTGTGAGAGTGTGTGTGTGTGGTGTGTTAGGCAAATACGAACACAGAAGTTAGTCATGTAAAGGTTAACATGTAGCTGGCTAATTGCAATATTCTTTAGAATGCAGCTTGGACTTTCAATGATGGCTATTTAATTTGCACACGTCACACTGTTCCAACATACTTGCAGCCTGAAAGGACAGCAGGCGAAGTGGAGAGAACACTCACTGAGGGCCATTGCTTGTTGCGATTCCTGCCGGCTCCATGGGATGGCGCTGTGATTGCCAATGTGACTGTTATCTGATGAGTGAATTAGTCACTGTGCCCCTCCCCCTTAAGTAAGGGCCCGCAGAGGGGAAATGATGGATGTCGCTGATCCACATGAAGGTGACATCCAGCCCTCTCGCCCCTTACTGCAGGCTCCGTCACGTCTATCGTGCACAGTGATGTCACCCACACCCATGGCAAACAAATCAAATCAGCCAGCTTCTCTGGGCACACATATGCAAATTGGTGTACGTGTCAGCTATATGGAAAGATTAATCTGGGTTCCAAGAGTGTGTAATTCAGTGATGCTTATGGTGTCTCTGTGCTGCTGTGTTTTTATATTTTACTTTATCAGAAGCATGGGTGTGAATTTGCTGTATGTTTTCATTGTGAGGTACATGTGGCTATATCAGTTGTTGTGTCTTATTTATCTTTCCCTAACCAAATTCCTAATATAATAAATGTGATGACGTCTATACAAACAGCTGATATTAAGACTTGAATGTTTTGAAAAGTGCAGATCAGAAAGGATGCAGATTTGCTGTAGTTTCTTGCTGGTGGAACAGAAATCAGGCAGGCAGTTTGTAAAGCTGACTTTAGCCCAGGCTCTTTCATCTTGCTGTCACGATCCTAAATTAAAAATGAGAGTAGCGGCCCTGAGGAGAGAGGAAGCAAACAATGGTAGGAGGTAAAATAGGCTGGGCTCCTGGGACGAGCCCCACAGAGACCTGTGCCGATTCATGCACACTGAAATGAATTACAGAACTGTGCTAGGTTTGTTTTTCCTCCGTGAGGACGAACGCTGATCATGAGCCCAGGAGGGTGCCGGTGTTGTAATCAGCCTTAATTGTTTAATTGTTCCTGGAGCTCTTGTGTGAATGAAGCTGGTGTGTGTGAGTCACTGGCTGCTCCAGGCATGGAGTCTCTGCACATCCTCAGGTCACCGCCAGAGGCACTGCATTTTAATACATGAAAAAGTCACTGTCCTCAGGTGATTAGCTTAATCTGTAAAGGTGCACTCCATGAGTGTGAACTGCCATTTATGAGCTACGCTTAAGCCTGAGAAGTTCATCAGCTGTCTATAGTGGAGAGTCTGCAGTAATGGGACAGTGGTGTGGTTTAACAGCTCCACTCCTGCCAAACTTTCTGATTTTATTAGAACAAATACTCAGAAAACAGAAGCAGAAAGTGGAGACGTAGGACTGCTCCGAACAGGTTGGAGGGGTAAAGCTCCCTCTTTTCCTCAGTAATATTTTGAACAGGCTAGTGATGCCACTGTTATCCATTAAAGAACATAGGGAAGGGCACATTGGAGATAGCTATTTCTCTGTTTTTTTGTATTACTTCCATCGCTTTCTCTGACATGTTGGTGTTTGGGCTTGGGTCATTATGTGGCACAGGATGTGATATGCAGCTAAAAAAGGCCAGGTGAGTCAGGATGAGTCAGAAGGGCTTCAGTGCTGCGTTAGTCCCTCAGAATGCTGCAGCACCAGCTGGCAGTGAGGTATACACTTCTCCACCTGTGGGGTGCTGTTGGTCTCCTGTGCGACTGTGAGGTGTGCAGTGTGTGATATAGCCCCAGGCTAATGGGTGAGTGCATTGGAGGCTTCGGCCATTGTGCACATTGTATGGGGTAGAGGGGGCACAGCTATAACAGGCAAAGGTGCAAATTGTCAAGACGGAATTGGCAGAAAAACATTTATGTTACAAAAACTTGGAGCTTGATTCATTCAAATGCACTTAGTCTCAAAAAGGGCATGCACAAATTGGTCATAAAAGATTTTTCAACATTACATTACATTTGCACAGAGTATTTTCCGTTCTATTGGAGATAAAACAAACATGTCCTTTGGAACGTTTGTAATCTAAAATGCAATAATATGTCCCCTTAAAGGAAGTAAAGTCTGTTTTGACTGAATTGCATATGCCTTTATGGAACCTGAGAGGCTAGCCCTAGCTCCGCGTGTTATTTCAGTGGGAATGGGAGAAGGTGTGGAAGCATGTGGCAGAGGCCATCCTCCCTGCTCAGCCTCTGAAAATCCAGCTTGGCTAATTTGAAAGGTGATTATTTCAACACAAGGCCTTTTTTACGGTCCCAATTTTGAAGGCAGCTGTCCTCTGATCTAATATCCTACCGTGAAACGAAATGTCAAGGTAAAAGAATAATCCAGTCCTGCAGTGAGGGCTGAGATTTTACTGCATCACCTCTAATGGTGATCATTATGCCACTGCAACGATGCTTTGATTGACACAGATGGAAAAGTCAAAGGATGCATCTGATTGTGCAGTAAATGAATGGCGTTGTGTGCTATTTGTTTAGCCAGGGCAGTAGGGTTTGCAGATTGATTGGCAGTGTGGTTGTTTGGTGGCGCGGTTGCTGCGTGTCCTATGGGATGGTGGCATGGGGGAGGGAAATGGCCTGAGGAGGCCCAGCACACGCTGCCTGCCCCTCTGCCCCATGTCCCACCGTCCATCTGCCGCACCAAACCCCCACAATGGGCACGCTGCAGCCTCAGCCCAGCTAAAGGGCAAACACTGAGGGCTGGCGAGGTTTTGCATTTTGCGCACGGCGCTGTAATTTGTCAGACGGACTGTTATTGTATCTCCCCAGGCTGAATCTTCTAATTGGAGCAGTTTTGTGGCTTCATCTAGAGGCTTTTACTGTACGATGAAGGTCACATAAAAACACGTTTGTCTGGGGAATCGCCCTTTTGTTTCACACAGAGGCAGGTTTTATTGCTGTCGTCTGAAGAGTTCAAGCTGACGGATGCACAGGGTCCATGGGATTACATCATTAGACGATTAAACAGAGAACCAAGTGGCCCGAGCCCGGCAAAATGTTTCAATCACACAGTGTTTTCCTGAAAGACTGTTTCTGTGCTTTGAAGTGAATGCAGTCTCCCAACTGGGGGAGGGGAAAAACAATGATGGCACTTTGTACATTTTCAGTGTGACGTTTTTAAAAAAAAAAAATGCCTAACAGGAGTGCCTGTACTGAAATGCCATAGTGTGCTTTGATCATGTGCCAAAACTGCTGCTACTGGGGAGTTTTTAAAGGCTCTGCTGGTGTGCCAATCTCACACACACACACACCCGAATATACACATGCACCTGCATGCACATGTGCACACACAAACGCACACACATATACACACAGCTTGGCTGCTCTAATTTGAAAAGCAGTGCTGCTGAAAAAGCAGACTGCCATGGTATGCTCACCTCACAGAGTCTGTGCATCTATTAGGCTTACAGGATGTCAGCTCAAACTTGTGAAAAGAGACAGCTGTCATGGTGAGCTCAAATGGGGTTGTTTTCTGTCTTTCTCTTTTCTAAATCCCTCTCCACTTTACTGAATCAGGCTGCAACAAACAGAAAAGGATGGTGGTAAAAATCGACGAGGCTGTTCTCGGGGAGCACAGACCCTCCCTGAGGGTGCTGGAGGATGGGCCGGAGGGGGGGGCCCAAAGGCTGGAAACCCTGTGCTAGTCTGTGGACCTGATCAGAGAGACATTATTTAAAAGGAACAAATTTGACATGGGAACATGAAGAATTGTTCTGTTCAGAAATTGTTCGGCTTGCATTTTAATTTGCTGGAATTGCGAGTGGAAACCATAGCGATCTAAATGCTTTATTTTATTGTTAAGAAACTGGGATGAACGTAGCGATACAGTCTTTCTCATGGCCATTGCACATTGAAATGAAGAACAAGATCCCTTTACATTGTGAAAGTGCTCTCAAAGATCTGCACTGATAACTCCTACAAATTATGTGTGTGATTGAAGTAAAACTGAATTAAAAAAATAATTTGGTCCATCTGGCGAGGAACATTAGAATATTTTCAATAAGCTGTGTGTGTGCACTGCATGTTTCTAGATCATAATGTTAACATTGTTTTTTGTAAGCAGGGAAAGAAATCAATTCCCATCTGTTGACAACAAAAATACACACATTAGTTTTCAATTTAACTGTTTCAGTGTGCAAACATTTATAGAAGTAAATGTTTTCGCTCAGCAGGAAGAAGTTAATTGACACAACTCGTAAGCTTTTGTGAAATTGCTTTATACTGCTGGACTTCATTCCCTCACAGTATATTGATATTTATTTGCTTCAAAAAAGCGCATGTGATTCTCTGGCAGAGAGACAACAATCAATTTCCATCGGTGTGAGAAGCTGATAAAGTCCACTCCTGATGTAAATTGATGCCTTCTGCTTAATTTAATTCCACATTAGTATTTATCCATCAAAGCACAGTAAAGGTCTCTTCTCCTATCTTTCATTTGCTGAGAAAGAAAAAACCCTGATCTTTAGAAAACTGGAGCTGTTGTGAGAGGAATTACATTTCCGGTGCATTTTATTTTCTCAGGATATGGACTCTTCTCAGTTTTAGTTTTTTCTGACCTTATCTCACAGGCATTAAGTCCTAGCACTATTGGCAACCAATAATGGCCAATGACTCAGGGCTATCAATGTTGGCTGAGTGGACAAGTGTTTCTGCTGGCCGTAGTGCTTTGTTATATTCTGGAACATGAGGCTTTTCTGTAGGTTTTTCGGAAAGCGGGACACCTGGCTCTCAATGAAGCTCAGATGGGAGAGGGCAGCAAACTAGGCATGGACATCGACTCCAGTGCCAACTCTTGGCGGGGAAGGAGGCAATGCATTATGGGACTGCGGGTAAACGCAGGGCTACCGTTCGGTCCTCCTGGGAGGTGGCAGATGGACAGGGTGAGAAGCCTGGGGGAGAGGTGGGCTGGGTCCTGGCATCTCCCATGCTCCTCCTTCCGCTGCCTTCTGGACCTGCCCTCCATCTCTCACCCACTGCACATGCTGTGGTCCAGAGCCCCCCCCCTCAACGGCTGCAGTGCTGCTGTACCTCATTATGTTAAAGCCCAATACAAACTGGAACCAACTGACTCTCATAAAATGACCCAATAAGCAATGAATAAGAAGTGAAGCAATAAGCTCCAGCAGGCCTGAGATGACCCTGTTTGTACATGCAGCCATGACAGAGCGCTCTGCACTCAGAGCTGCTAAAGCAGTGTTAGCGTTGTATTACAGGGATTTCTATTATTTAGCCATCTGTCTTTTTTTTTTTTCCAACTCTCTTTCATAGAGATTTGTGGTAGTTTTACAACAGGTGTGCTCTCTTTTAAATGATGTGATCTGTCATTTCCTCTTTTTAACCGCAAATAGTTTGCTTGTTGCACTTTACAGGGGAAATATGGAAAATTTGAGCGAGAGATTGAAAATCAATAGCCAGCAGCAGGATAGAGCATTCCTACAGTTCTGTATTGTTAAGAATTTCTAACACTGAGGTAAATGTGGGTACATAACAGTTTTTTTTTTTTTCAAGTAAATTGACATAAATTTAGGCTGTAACAGGATGCACACAGCTGTACCACGGTAAAAACCACATTCATATTTGAATGACTTGGTGGGACCCTACAGCAGCACTTCAGCAATTTTGTGTGTGCACTTTGTCTTCTGTTCATCCGAAAGGGAGAGGCCACTGTGTGTGTGCCAAGTGTTTTTTCTTAAAAACGTATTTTAGGTTTGCAGTTCATTATAGAGTTTCCACATAGAATTAGTTTTGTTCTGCATTAATCTCAACTATGCAGCAGCTGAGAGGTGGAACTGTTATGGAATCACTGGTCTAACTGAATCGAATAAAATCCTGGAGGTAGCATGCTCATTACTCCTTACCAATCCCAACCTCAAATACAAAAAAGCATTAAAACAAAATCATGTCACACTTACAATAATAAAAAAAAAACAGAATAGAACCAAAACGAGACGAAGGAGTAAGTCAGCACTTTTACTAAAGAATGTAACCTGGCAGGTATGCTTTTGAGAGAGTGCCTGAGAAAGCAGCTAAAAAGCAATGGAGAGATAAGGTGTGTGGGAGGTAGCCAAGAGAAAAGCAGGTAACTGCAGTTATGCAGGGAGAATACAGGAAAATGTATTATGTGGACACATTCAGAGGAGCTTATGACATGCGGCAGCAAGCTTGACATGCTTTAATATGCATACTGTGTGACATCTATAAACTATGACCAGCAGATGTGCAATGTGCATGTGTGGAAATTGGAGAGTCCCTCAGAGTGAGTGTAAGAGAGAGGTAGGAGGAATTAATGACTAATTAATTAGTTAATAATTACAATTTTAGCTCCTCTCGTGAGGTTTGAGGGATGATTTCATTTGAGAGGAATTTCCCCCCTTGAGACAGGAGTCCTAGTGTAATTGGCTCTGTGTGTAAACAGCCTAGCGCTGGAGCCGTGCGGCGGAGCGTGTAATGCGCCCTGTCGTTTTGCACTGTGCCATCTGGGAGGCCAGGAGAGGCCCAACTGCCCCTCCTGCAGCCTGCTGCCCCTGCAGAGGGCAGGAGGGCGCAGACTGTTTCGGACATCAGCATCCGCCAATGTGGAAGACAGCCAGCTACATTAATGGCAGTATGTGCACATGCAATAGTAGTACTGTAGTAGAGTGGTGAGAGACCTGGCCAATAATATAGATGGATAGAGTGTGTAAAACTGAAAGTTATGAGTCAAGGGCAATATGTGAGATTTCAACCATGGTAAATCAGAAGCTTGTACAGAATGAGATGCAGTGAGAGAAATTCAACATCACAGCTCATGTTTATTTCCAAAAAACAAACACATTGTCAAGGGTCGTTCCACTGACCCCAACTTCACATTTGGTCGTGAGCAGCAGGCCGTTCAGTCAGTAACATCTGCCTCCAATCACCTCTCACCCCCAGGGCAAACAATACTTCAGTCATCCTCAGTACTGCTTTGATTTTCATATGAATGTTGATACCACGAGGTTGAAAACTTCCATGTTGCCCCTTTAAGCACTTTACGTGGTCCCTGTGCTCTGAGCTATGAGCAGGGTGGGCAGCAGGTGACTCGGGAAGCACCAGGACCTCAAAGAGGATGTCACACCATGATCATCCCTGTGTCACTGAGCACTGGAGCGGTAAAGAACAGGAGCAAGGTAACCCAAAGGAAGTCCCATGAGGGCCTAGTGGTGGTGGTCAGGGTGGGTGGTGGATGCCTTTATCCTAGCAAGTTGAGAGCAATCCGGCCCCACTGAAAGAGCGGTGATTCATGAGTCTGGCGGTGGTGTAGCTGCGCCTGGAAGGAATCACTGGCATTATCTGGTGCAAATGGGTCTGGAAATGCACTTGGTCAGGTCGGCGCAGCGTTGATTTATCGGAAAAGATGTTGCAAATAGGTAGTCTCAGTTCCGGCAGAGATGTATAAGCATTTTCACGGCCACAGTTCAAGTTTATTTCGGCCATATATTTGAAAAAGGTGTCAGGAAAAAGGCTGGCAGTGAATTTATGAAGCCACAGATGTTGTTTTGAGTCACCAGCAGGAAGCATTGTTTTAATGTGTCATGGACAAGGATAAGCACTTTTTTGTTTTCTTATCTCTCTTTGTCAGAAAGTATATTACGGATCTTATCCATGTGCTGTGAGCACACACTCTGTTCCTTAAGAAAAGGGGCTCTATTTATATCCTGACGTGACTCACCCCCTTTGTTCCAGTGCTGTGCAATTCATTCCCTCAAGGATAAGCAATCAAAAACTTTATTAATGTTCTAAAACATGTACAGAAATTTATGTTTGGTTGTGTTAGACTAAACAAGGGTAGAGGCAATCACAAATGTCTTGAAAGAACTTTGAAGTTTTTGACAGCAGGATATTTGACAGAATTGGTCTTCCCTTTGAAGCCCAGTGCTTTCAGTCAATTACCGGAATGGATGAACCAGCGTGGGGGAGCAGCCTTTCCGTACTGCAGCGAGGCGATACTAAGTTTCTGGAGCTGCAACTTTTGAGTCCTGACAGTCTTTGAGTTGTATGACTTGGGTGTCCTCAAAAACATTTATTACTTGAATACCGAAGCTAATCTTTTTGTGGGATATCTGTGGATTAATTAGGGCTTGCGTAACTGGGCCTGCTTCTCATAACTGCGTTTCCAAACTGCAGACTCCTGGAATGTTGCTGCTGTCTGCAGTGAGGCTGCTGCGCGTCTGCATGGATGCACATGCACCTGTGCTTTATCTGTCTGCTGTTGGATCACGGGTGGAAGTTAGCCGCATACATTCATAAGCGTAGTGGATCTGTGGTTTGTACATGGCTATAATGATAAGCTAAACCAAGTAAGACCTACTTTTATTTACCTATTATGTCACTTTTCACCATTGTCTTAAATATAAACATTAGTGCATGAGACAGTAACAAGCTTGTTTGAATGTCATGTTTGAACTATGTTGCTTTTTAATATCTCACCATTGACAGACTTTATAATTTAATGAAAACCATTGTTGATGCTTACAATTGTAAGTTATATTTTATTGAAGAAACATTAATGCAAAGTGTTTTTAATGTTCCCAGAGGAGTTTTATAATACCTAACTGTTCGACTGACAGCACCTCATGCACACTCTTCCTTGCCACAGCTAATGGAAAATGGATGGAGCAAAACAAATAACTGCTTAAAAGTTACTGGAAGTTTTTTTTTTCAACTGAAATTGCTTTTTGTTTTTCCTGTTATTCATTTTAGTCTCTCTGCTTTATTGAGTGCTAATATGTTCACATCGCAGTGATGCCGGACATTAGCTTTGTTGCTAGCCTCACTAGACTAAAACCGATGGAAGGAAATCCAGGGAAAAGTGCCCTGCAGTGTATTGATTTTGGGATTGATTGTGCATTGCAGAATCAGATGACGTGAAAGGGCCTTTTCTGTCACAATGTTTTGTGTGTAAAAATGAAGTTATGAACATAAGTGTGCAAACTGCTTGAGTAACTCAGACGAGACTTTCATGTGTCAGCTGACACAAGGATGGGTCTTAGTTTCTCTACGCTTGTCCGTTGTTAGACTTTGCTCCCTAAAATATCTGATGTGTGGCGTAAGGCGGAGCAGCCTCAGAGCTCTCTTAACTGATATTCAGACGCATGACCCATGAATTTCTCTGCTGACATTCTCCAGCTGCAGTTGTGTGCTCCGTTTGCAGCGTATTAATTCCTGGCCCTTGTAGGGCCCTTGCAGTTCTCATCAGTTCCTCACCTCTGTGATGCGGATGTTCGTATTTTCAAATGCTCATTTACAGGAGGATTATTTCAAAGGCTGCGTGTCAGCCAGATCTTTGTCTGGACATTTGGCAGCTTGACTTGGATCTGTTCAGCTTTGCATCTGTGTGAATATTGATTAGTTTAGGATTTGCCTGTTCTTCTTGGCAGTCTGTTCTGTTAACCCTTCTCATGTTAGGTTTTTTTTTTTTCGTTTTACAAATTCTATTTTATGAAATTCTCACACATGGGTCTTGTGATCTGAGTAAGTGGTTTGTCAGAGCAATTTCCCTTGTGTACTTCTAGCTTGCTACCTCACCTGTTTTGAGGCTTGACATTCTAGTACATTTGTAGCTGGTCCACTGGGCTTGTGGCTTTAAACCTTTGCTGGCCCCAATATAGTAAGCAGAGGCCCAGATCAGTGAGTTCTGCCTCTACTCTCACAGATGCACAGTGCCCAAGCCTGTTCCATTTCTGCCTCGGTTACCATACTGCTACTGATGTGCTGCGTGTGGTACTGATATGTGGTTAACTTAGTTCTACAGTGAGGCCCATCAGCATTTCTTGCTTCATCCAGCATTTTGTTTCTGTTGCTTTTTTTTATTTACTTGTACATCATCTAGTTTTCATTTTGACAGCAACTAATAATTAAATACAGTGTAATGGCATGAACAGATAGATAGATGTTATATGACTGTTGACTCTAATCAGTGATGAAAAGCTCCATGGGAACATAACACAAATGAACAGATGATCTTATAAGTAATATATTTTTAAGAGATTTATTCTGGAATGATACGCATGGGTTTTTCCCCCAAAACTCCACATTTGTGAGGATGCAGAATGAGCTTTCTGTGGCTACAGATTCAGACACTTCCCCTTCAGTAGAGGTGACCATTAGTTGAATATTTTAGCGAGGAAGTAAAAGTGCATATTAATGCATGTGGTTCAGAGTCATCATTATTTGCTCCCTGTCCTCAGACGTGGATGCGGAGGGGTGCTCTGGCTAACTGCATCAGCGAATAGTTTGCTAATGCGCTGAGAACTTTGTGAGGATACTTAAATAAAATTGAGGTAAATTATGCTCTCTCTCATTCTCCACAGAGGTGACATTGTTTCTTTGGTGCAACATTATCCGTCTCCAGCATTCTTTAGGCCGCGGTGTAGCCTAGTTTTTCTGATTTAATTACACACGTTTGCTTCCTTGACATGCCAGTTGGATGAATATCTTGCTTTTATGGCTATAACCTGTGTAGGATGGTGAAATTATTGGCATGATGTCTGAAATTATGAAAATCACACAGTTGCTTGCTTGAATTTTTAGAACCGTGATGAATGTGTGCACAGTTGGATGTCACTCTACATTAAGTAGTATCGTATAGAAACCCATCATCGCCATTGTCTTCTGCAAGAGCTAGAAAATGGAAAATGTACAGCCCAAAAAACACCAGGCGTACAGCGCCTTCAATCACTCTTGCAGGGAAGCAGTATTTTTCCAAGGTGAACCATGCTTAAGATGGAGCACTTGACAGGGCATACCCGCATTTCAGCTTTGAAATGTATCTGCAGTGTTTGTACTCATGGCAACGTTATGCAAGCGGCTTTCACTGAGCCATAATTAGATATAAAGTGAGTACAATTTTTATGCAGCATGGGGAATGCAGTGATTGGTACTTTAAGTGTAGACAGCAAAACAGGCTATTTGTTGGAAGTAGGTGGAGACTCGGGTTTGATGCTGATATTTTTTTTTTAATATGAAAATACTTGAGTTTTTTTTGTCCAGTGTTTGTTTTTAAGAAGGCTGGTTCCTGGAAGCTTTCCAGTGTTTTTACATATTTTTTCCTTCATGGATTTACATTTTATATAATCAGTTTTGATCCTGAGCTGAATAATAATTACAGCAGTGCTAACAATGAGTGCTATCAAACTCTTGCATTTCCACAGCAGGCTGTGGAATGAAGTGTTTGAAGTCCTTTTAAATGTCCTGCACAATAAAGCAAACTGTTACGGTTGCTTTTGAGCAATTTTTTTACTACAGTGTGACAAATATAGAAAGACAGCAGAATGTGTTTATGACTGCAACTACCAAGGGTGCTTGAGATGTCATTAATTGACCTGATAGCCTTGACTACATTTGAACATTTTTTGCAGCACTCTCACATGAAAGCAAAAACCATATCCTGTGAAACTGACAGAAATTATTCACCACACTGAAAAGATCATATGATGGTTGGCATTTTCCTTACCCAGGAAATCATTATAATGGTGTTGTACAAGGCATCGTTAGTATGGAGAGGGGTTTCAGCCAACATTACAAAGATAAATGGCACAAGCTTTGACAAGGGTATTTCTGTAATCCCTCATACTGCTGGTGAGAAGATACAGCGAAATATGTCAGTCTGCCCACTGGAACAAAGATGTTTGTTGGAGTTTCAGGCTGGAATTGAATGTCATTTGTGCTGGGGGGAGGCAGGCCAGGATATAAAAGGTCTCTTTCACAGAAACACGTCCCTGTGGAAGAGGCCTGTCTGCAGATTCTGTGGTCCTAATTAATCCTCAGTGTGGCACCAATGATTGAGGCTTCAGCACTGTGCTGCAGGGACTAATTTGGGGAATAAGCAGCCATTTTGTGTTCTGTCATGTTGAACTGCACCACCATTGGTCATGTTTAAAAACACAAGAACCTACAGTGAAATGAAGTCTGTGCTCTAGCTTTAGGGAATTGAATACAGACACTCAGGCAAAGACTGTTGTCTGGTGAATAAATCCAGTAATCAGATACTGGATTATGTTAATTTGTATCATTGCATTTTTTGGCATTCAGAGTATAATATTGTTTATGTCAATAATGTACAATAATACTTTTTTTGTTTCTATTTTAAGCATATGTTTACCCCACAGTCGCATGGTGGACTGTTGTCAGCATTTGCATTTTAAATGTAGTATAATTTGGAGGTAGGCCTCTTGGAATTTTAACGATGAGAACATCAACTTTACATCACTTCCTGAATGGCTTGTATGCAACAGTTTTTTTGAGTTTTATAGAATTTTATAACTACACATAAATTGTTTTATTGTAATATTTTGTGAATGTTGCATATCATATTTCAGCATTGGCTGAAATGTTTATGTTGTGCATTGTCTGCATTCTAACTGATGATGATGATGATGCAGCCAGTGTTATAGTGTCTCGTGAGACAATGAATGAGCAGAACTCTTGCTGTTGCACTGTAGCTGTTCCCTGAAAACACATCTGGCATCTTGTAGGAACATTTTCATTGAATAGGTGCTTAATCAGCACCATTTAGCCAAGGTCCCGTGTTTACTGCATTAGGGAGCAAAACAGCATGGAGTCTTCGTCCATTTCCTGCACAATTAACAACCCAGAAATGCTAAAGTGCTTGCCCAGGATCCAAATGTGGCTTTGTTTATATATTTCAGTTGAAAATGCATAAATGGTTATCCAACCGACTGTGTTATCTAATTTAAAAGGTGGCCCCTGTGATTATCTTCCTTTTTTCACCAGCCTACAATATGTGCCCTCCAACATCAGCTTTAAGCCATCTCCATATTAGCTGGACAGATATCCATAATGATTGAATAACCTGCTGCCACGTTTTTAAATACTGCCAGCTTCCACCACCTACACATTGTTCCAGTCTCTCTGCTAATGCTCCATTGAAAGTGTGTGACAGCTTGATCATCTTAGTGGCATTATTTGTTTCATTTTGTACAACCTGTCTTTTTATCAGCTGGTACAGTGCTTGCTCATATATAAGACCATCAAAGCATCTTTTAGATATTCAAGTAGTGATTTGGGACAAGATTGGTCTGTGATCTGAGGGGAGGCTAAAGACTGTTTTCTGGGTTTATCACAGCTGTGGTGTGTAATTTGGCAGCAGTCATTTGAAGGGAAAAGGACATTAACTGATGAAAAATGAAGACTGATATCCTATCAGCCAGATATGATGGCAGTGAATGGTAAAGAGTGCTCTGTATGCGTTAAAGTGTCCTACGCATACAGACTTTAAGAGTTCTACCAGCATGTCTGCTTGCAGAGCAGGCTCACGGAGTGCATCCACATCCAGACTATTGAGATCTAAAAATAAACACCTGCTAGCTCTGTCTACCCTCTCCTGCCTTGGGTTTAGCCCTGCTCTCACTTCACATTCAGGTCTTTTTAAGCCATCACTGAGCTGTCATGCACTGAGTGAGGCACCCCCTGTGATTACAAACACAATCAATTCCAGTGTGACTATTCATTATCGTTGTGCAAAAAAGGTTTCATAAAACTTTCAAAAAACTGATTTTTTAAAGACGTTTACCAAGCTGATAATGTGGCTTACTCTTACGGGGTTTTGAACTTCACTTACTTAAGGGAATTTGAACTTTAGTTAGTTTACCATGAGACATTTTCATTGCATAGAGCAGAATGTGCACTTTCAAATTTAGTACAAAATACAAAATGACAAACTTACAAAAAAATGAGGTTTCTTTTGACCCCGATGCATTGCTTTAGAGTTTCTCACTGATAATGCAAGTTATTAAATATAGAGGCATTCAATATCAGCTGGTAATTCTAAATGTCACAGCATGCCAAGTTCTTTTGTTAGTCCAGAGAAAAATGTAAAAGTATGTTCAAAGCTTATATAAAAAGGCAAAATAATGGATATTCATTGAAAACCATGCCTTTTGAACTACCAGAAAATTGGCTTTATATTCAGTGGAACAAAGACCACATCAGCTGAGTTAGAGCAGTTTATGCAGCTGCTGGTTCTACTCTATGTGCTATACTTTTCATTTCTACTTTGGCAATTTTTTCCAGTTAGCAGATATATTTGTTTCAAAACTGATGACTGCAAACAGCAACCCTCTGTATGACAATGGAATTATTCATATTCTATGTTTGACGACTTGGGAAAAAAAAAAAAAAACAGAACAACACCCCATGACAGTTTTTTATTCATAACTATAAGAAAATAAATGTACTTCTACACAAAATGCATACTCCCACACTTCAGCAAAACACCAATTACAATGTCATTGTTTCTGTCAACTTTGATATAAACACAGCTGTTCACCTGCTACTCATGAGCCAAATGAATGTACTTTGTAAGATAGCTCTTCACATTTAAATGGCTTCGGTTGACTGATTTATATTTCTAATGCTGCGAAATACCCAGGTATAAGCTGATACTTATCAGTGAGAGTCCTATAGCCACAGCTGTGCTGCTCAGCGTTCAATATTAGCTGGCTAAACAGTGTTTTAAGCACCCATTGTGTATTGAGTAAAGGAGCATTAAAAGTAGGGAAACTTTTCCATCTGTAGATGAGCTCAATCAGTACAGGATGTTGAGTGTATGTACTGGTACCAAGCCACACTACATGGAATCCTTCTGGCTAAATTGCTAAAACATTTAGACTATTTGCAAGCCATTTCAACATGCATAATAGAGGGAAGTTGATACATTTCATTAGATGAGTTTACGTGTTGCTGTTCAGTGAAAAAGTGACAATTCATGGTTTTTCCCTTAAACATACTAAGGCATGTTTGCAGTTTATTGGGTGGGTTTGTTAACATTTCTGAAGTAAACGTGGAAGTGTATTTATTCCATTGCTGAAAATGCAAGTCTCTTGTCTTGTGCTACCTAAACTGTAACTGGAGGCTCTGTGCGAGTGATCACCCATTCAGCAGGGCTGAGTTTATTAGATTGGGCCATGTGAAGATTGGGCTGTTTTACTTCTTAAAGTTATCTACATGTAAGTGTTAGGTAGGTACTTCCCAACATGACGACTCTTTCATACTGTACGATATGAGAATATCGCTGTCACGTAATGCAGAGGATAAGTTGAGATGAATAAAGACAGACTACTTGACGTTATGTAGGCTGTTTATTCACACATGAATGCACACTGTTGTCTGGCCAGCTTGACTGCCATCTTGTGTGTCTGATGTGGGTGCACAAGTGTAACAAGAGAGGAAGTCGTTTTATTCGCTTTACAATGAGCTAGTGATTGTTGGGGGGAAAATGGCAAATTATTTTCTGTTTAAGCTGTTGATATATAATTGAGAGGATGTTTGGGTAAAATGAAGGCATTTTATTTCCCTTAAAGCCATAAACTAATTAGCCATTCACTCCATATTCATTACCCGTCAGACTCTAATCTACTTTTTGTCATGGACCCTAATTACACACAAATGTTTGTTGCTAATGAAGACTTTGGATGGCCTGTTTGATAAATAGATGGCAGTGTCCTGTCGGGAGTTGTAGCTTGGTAATGTAGCCTCAATACAGAAATGATAGAATATTTCACACCAATGACAAAACTAAAGCAATGTGAGAACAATTCAGCCAATATTTGTGTTACTTTGACATCAAAGAAAGGGCAGATGTACCGGTTTTAGCTGGTTCACCCTGGCTTCTTGTAGGCTTGTTCTGAGCGCATGTAAGGGGGCTGTGGGTATGAAGGCATCCACACACGTACCACCATAATAATGTTATGTGTATGAATATTTATGATTCCATTCTAGCAAAATGAATATTCACAGTATATTGCTTCTACGGGTTTGTTGATATATTTAAAGTAGCCCTGCAACCAAAATGTACATTTTTTATTGCATGATATCAAAAGATTTAATGTACTTTTCTAATTAAACATGAGTGCACCATTTTTTTATTCACTGGCTGTGTAGCTTGGGACCTGTCTTCAGAATTCCTGTGATACCAAAGTTTACAACTAGTATTACAGCCAGCTAGCTCACTGGATCAGTTAGCAAGTTGTATGGACAACTGGGCTTGGTTTGCATTCTGTGATTGGTTAATCTCCCTGACCCTTCAGTAGCTGCTGCTACAGCACAATCTACCTCCTGCTTGTCTGATTTACCAGTTCACACACGTACAGATCTACCTTCCCTCATCCTGCTGCTCTCACACCAATATCTTTGCCACTGCTGACTGTGAGTTGTAATCAGCCATTTTAAAAATCATCTCACTCTCTTGCTCTGAGAAAGAATATTAGGTGGCTAAACAAGCATGTCATGACAAGTGAATTAAGGAACATTTAGTATATACCAGATGCAACTAGCCAAATGCTGGAATGTTTGGCATGGAAAAATTTTGGATAAACATTTTAGGATGGTATAATCATTTTTGCACCAGTAATATTTTGAAAACAGATGCTGTATTATTGAACAATGATGTGAAAATGTATTTTAATTGTAAACGAAAATGGTTTCAGAGTATTTTAAGCATACATTAAAATAAATTGGTAATAAATTAAAACATGCTAATGAAATTAGTGAAATGATAAGTTTCACAGCATGTGAGAATCAAATATTGCCTTTTCTTCAGGATGGCAGTTTAAGATGGATGACAGCATGTGTGTCTGTAAATGCCAAGCATAACCGTGGGTCCTGCAAAGTGGAATTGCCGACAAAACTGAACATGACAGCTTGCCGTCCCTGTTCCTGTTTTCACACGCTGTTTATGGTACATTCACAAAAATGCGTCATCTTTGGCTTCCAAAGCAAAAATAATGGCGTGCATCGCTCTCAAGATTTACCAAGGCTTAAGAGTCGCTTATCAGCTGAGCTTCTGTGATGTAGTTATTAAAAACACGCTGTATTTCTTGTTCTCCAATTTCGTAATGTTCAGTCAGAAAACGTTAAATGCTGTATAACTGAATTAATCTCACGGCATGCTCTTCGATTCCGTCAGCACACATTGCTTGTCATCAGAGTGTTTAGCTGAAATAATACAGGTGAATATGCAGGTGAACACTTTATCCTTATTTCAGGGCAGGTGATGGAGGTGTCATTCATTCTTCCTTAAATCTGTATGCGTGGGAAAGGCCGGAATAGCTGTCATTTGCGATTCCATCAGTAATGGGGAATGTTACCCCGTGCTTCTGGACGCATGCAATTGGAACAGATTCAACCAATTTGATACCTGGCTGCAGTGATAATGGCCGATTTCAAAATAATAGCCTATACATGACAGCTCACTCAGTTATTACCATCCCATCTCAAAATATGATATGATGAATTGAACACATTCACAGCTTGCTATATTGTTTCAGGAAAACATTTTTTTCCAAGCATTTGACAGTGTTTGTGTTCAGCATGATGCCATTGCAGGCAGCTAAGTGAAGAGTGTGCTTTTTATGTAATCTGACTGCATTAAAGTCCCAGCTGCACTGTTATTGGCTTTGGCCGGGGAAATGGGGAAAGGGTTAAAATGTTGGGCCTCACTGCTCTCTACTGGCCAGCGGGGGGCTTTAAACATTAATAAACATCACTTGTTAACTTTGTGTTCCTCAGAAACACAGGAAAAACAAAAAGTGAGAATAATTACCAGCTTTGTACTCATTAAAGTGTGTGTTGCGTGCTGGCAGCGCTTGTGTAGCCTGACTGTGAGGTGAATTGAGTTTGGGTGTGATGGCAGATGGGTCAGCTCTGTAAGGAGTCTCTCAGGTGTGTCATGGCGTGGCCAAGCTGGCGGTGTGGACACTAACCGGTGGCCCCCGATCTGCCCAAACCCAGAACTGTGAATACACACAATGGCCTGAAAGATTTTACCCTGTGTGCTGTGGGACACCCCCCCCAACGCACACACTCACACAGTCAGACTTTAATATTAATTTTACATCACAAAACATATGACAACAGATCTGTATGATATGACATCATGCCATTCTGTAGGATTTCCCAAAAATCCAACCTCCTTTGTTCCCCTTTGTGGGGAATGCTAAACAGAGTGGATTCATTAGACAGGGCTTACAGCAGACGCGGTCACTCAAAGGACGGTTAAGAGCGCCACGATCAGTTACACATTTTGAATGTGGCGGTTGGAGATGGCTTTAACTGAAATGGAATTGTGTTAATCTCTCTCTGGGCCCGACACGACCTATTTAGCTGTTGGCAGTGCGGAGCAGATTGGAGAGACGGGAGCCATGGTTGGAGAGGTTTGAAACACCCTTCACATTTCATTGATGTTTATCATTTGATTTAAGGTTATGAATAAAAGCTCTTTCATTGAGGGTTAATTGAACCATTGGGTAACGATTCTCCCCCATCCCCACCCTCCCAAAATGATTAAACCTGTGCCAGCATTTTGCATTGAGGGCAGTATTTTTCTCTGCTCACAAAGTAAAGCTGGGTTTGTGCACACACTTCTATCATGGTATCATACAGTTCAGTTAAAAGAAAATTTGTGTGATTTTGTGGCATGAGATTTTGCATGTCTTCAGGGGTTGTACCCTTTTTCCTTTTTATTCTTGAATACATTTACTTTTCTTTCCGGCATGTGGGAGTATGTAATTTCACTAAACAAATTGGTCTTTGAGAAATGACTGTTACATCCTGTAAATAATGGAATTATTTTGTTGCTACACTAAAAATAGCCTGTGTAATAAATGGCAGTTAAATGGCCCCAGGACCCTGCTAGTGTCTGCCATTGACAGGCTCCATTTTCCTGAAATCCTCTCACACCCCCTCCATTGGACGGCCCATCAGTGTCGCATCTGGAGGAATTACAGACCAGTGCGTTTTCTGGAAAGCATCTGAAATGTGCATCCGAGGAGAGGAATTCAGTCTGGCTGCTCTCCTTCTGAGGGCTCGTCTTGAAGCTGACGGCCCCTCCGGCGCTGTGCGCTAGCTAATGGACTTGAGCGGGTATGCTAATGCTGGCTTTTGTGGCCTTTGTGTGGTAATGGGGGCAGGGGCAGGCTCCTGGCCGAGTGGCTGCGCGCAGAGGCCCCGCTCCAGGCCAGCGTTGGTGGGGGGGGTGAGGAGTGGGGAGGCAGTGTGCTGCCACTTCAGCACACCATGCTGGCCCCAGCTTCCCCTGGAGGTGTTGTTGCTGGGCTGTGCAGGAACACACTGCATGATGGGATATGCAGGAGTGTTTACAGATCCTATCCCTGGTGATTTCTCCCTTATCTCTGCCTCTCTGTCACCATGTCAAATGGCGCAGGCAATTTTACTGCCTGATTCTGCAGGTTCTCCTTAGAGCCTTTAAGTTTTCATGAGTGTTTGGATAGCACAGCCAGAGTGTTTGGATAACAGTGTATGTGTGCATACATGTATGTACACCTGCATATGTGTGTGAGATGACAAACTTAATCAGCTACTAAAGTATTCACCGGCCAGATTACAGAGCATTAGACAACATCATTTTTGTAACATAGTTTACTGGAGACTGACTCTGAACTGTTTAGAATATGGAATATTTGCTCAAATCTAAGTGCACAGGTTGGCAAAATTGTACCATGGACCAATGCAGCACTTGAGGACGCATGAGGGCCATGGCCTCGGTGCACTTGTGTCTATTTAGACACATCTGCATGTCAACATGTCAGGGTTTGTGTGGATCCTGCTCAGTGGTGCCTGAGGCTCAGAGCTCTCTCAGAAGGAGCACAAATGCCTGTTTGCCAGTCAGTGAAGACGCGGGTACCTGCTTTTCCCCACAAGCATTTCACATGCCCTCTGAAGCCTTAAAGCTTGTGCTGCTGCATCAAGTGTGATGAAAGACAAAAAGAGAAAAGGAACCCCATGGTGCACGCCAGAGATGGTTATTGTTGTGCTCAAAAATATTTGATATCAGTGATATAGCTATGTCACTCAGCTCCCCATCTCCCCCTCACCCTGACGCACTGAGGTGGTGTGACATCTGCAGGAGAAGCGAAAATACTCACCTTCATTATGCAGCTTTTAAATTTAGAACTCGTCCTCAAATATACATGCGATCATTTACATCCCTAATATATTCCACCTTCCTACAGTCATCAGTTAAACCTAGTTTCCTAATTGTGGCAGTCATATGTATGTATTATATTTGTTTCAGATGCATAGAATGTACTGTGTATAATATTCCCTCCCACGCAGAGGCAGGGAAATGATGGGTTTGAAGTTCTAGAGCATTCATACCAACAGTAATTTGTCATTTTATGAGTAATTAAAATACATAACATATATAATATGCTCAAACCCTCTGCTCAGGATTACCTGGAAGAGCAGGTTTTCATCTCTCTGAGGAAGATGTGTTCACTCTACATTACATTACATTACACTTGAACCAGAATTATCCAGACAAACTACTTTTGTGAAATAACTAATCATTACTTATCTGAAATAACTCATTATGGGTACTAAATTGTGCTAATCTACAGTGCCTTAACAGGATGCAGACCTTGGGGCCCATCCACACACTGGTAACTGGTAAACAGTAAACTCAGCCAGTGCAACTGCTAATATCCATAATGTATTGTGCTAAAATAGCAGGTTGGGGATTTACATTGCAGTGTGGGGCAGTCAGTAGGCATTCAGTCTGCTATTCTTGTGTTGAAGTGCAGAATTATCCCAATCAGCCTCGTGTGAGATTTGCTGCCGCACCCTGCCCACACTGACAAAGCTGCTCATTACCAGGCTCTGACTGACTGGCTCTGGACAGTTGCTTCAGTTGTTTCTTTCCTCTGTGGGGGCAGTGCTCTTTGTTTCACTTTCTATATTTCCCTCGTTTGTCCTAGCCATTTTCAGGTCTCAGATTTTACAATCTAGTGTCCCTTCCTCAGCTGCAAGCCCAAATGGCAAAGTTACCAGGGTGATTTTGTGCATGCGGCAGAGGTGAGCTGTGCCCTTTGAGCATCTGAAAGCAGTGGGTCAGAGAGAGTCTTTGTCCTGAAAGGAGGAGATGAAGCAGGCGAGAGCTGACGGTGCGATCCCTCCCTGCTGAAAGCTTGGTGTAATGGGCTGATATAGCAGAGCTGCACCTGACTGTGGATGGAGGGTCTGGTGAAAAGGGCTCCTGTCTGAGGCCGGCTGCCTGCCAGCTGAGCCAGCCATGCATGGGAGCAGAGTGCATCGGCCTTTGTGTGTGAGAAACGACACATGTTCTGGGTCTGTGGGAAGTCTGGCCTCCGGAACGGCAGCGCTCTCAATGCTGTTCTATAAACAAAGCTGTCTGAACAAGGCCTGTCATCCTCAAGGTTTAAAGGAAAGAAATAAAGAGCAAAAATCCCATCAGTACATTCCTTCTTACTATTCTCCTCCTCAAAAACCCCACAAAGAAAGTAGTGTTGCATGTGTTATTGCGCAGGCAGCTTGCAGAAGTAGGTTTGTTTTTCACACACTGTCCCACGGGCGATGTAAGTTATTGTCCTTTCTCTATAACTTGTGTCAACAGAATATGTACCCTGTTAGAAAATGGCACTTGTGATCTGTAAAAGCATTGAGGAGAGAAACAAAGCCCTTTTTTCTAACTCTGGGAATAGAGAGAGCTGCTAAAGCGACCCCCTGGTTTTAGACCCCCGGCCTGTGGGCCAGAGACTTCCCCGTATGAATCACAGGCAGGAGAGGCAAACGCTCATGTGCTAATGTTACGATGGGGGCACCCAGAGCTAATTACCATCATGTCATCAGCAGGCACAAATCACTGTGACCTGACAGCCATGCTGGACACTGATTGGCAGGAAGTCCCATTAAAAATCAGTGGCCAAACGGGTAATGATGTAATGGCTAACCTGGAAGCCAAGGGCTCTGTCCTGGGGGGCAACTGAATCCCTGCTATTAGAAAATTACTTTCTGCTTAAATCCAACATAAAGCATCATAAATAATGAGCAAATGATTTGTTTTCACCCACAAGATGATATTAACGGCCGTTTATCCGATTGGTCCGGGTTAATGAAAAATGGCTTCATTTCCCCGTCCATTGGTGACTGGTGATGTAATTAAAGATGAACCGTCTGAAGGAATTCTTGTGTAGATTTTTTTCCATGACAAGATATGGTACATTTATGTAACATGCGTGTGATCAGTCTTCTCCTGCTTGAACACATGGTCTTTAGTCAGCCACACATCAGTGACGATGTCATTGACTCATGATGACATCATCCCAAAGATGTCCTGGCAGGTGAAGCACCACTGCTACCTCAGGCCATGGTAGCTGAGACTCAGAGACATGCAAGGTTGTCATGCCTAATTCCAATGGCTTGGATCCACACTGATCACAGTACGGTTTACAGGCACTGATTGAGCCAGAATCGCACATGCTCAGTTCAGTGCCCTCACACGGGCATGTTTTCCTCCCAGATATGTTTATGAGATAAACTGTCTTCACGCTCCGCAGTGACAGACAGTTTGATCCCTGAGAGGGATGTTGAACAAGTATCGCCTTGTCTAACACCCCACCCCCCACTCCCCACCCTCAACATCCTCTTTTTAACCTCCAATGCTCAGTGGTTAATGTCCGTCACCCTTATCTACCTCCTGCCCCCACCCCAGTCTTGATGAAAATATTTTCAGGAAATAACTGGAGCGAGTTGGAGCAGATGCTGCTGCTTTGTCTTCATGTTTTTAGGGAACATGCAATTGATTTGTTGCGCTTAGCGGTAAAGGGCGATAGTAACGAGCCTTTGCATGCCAAGAATGCAATTATATGTTATTTTTCTAGAACATTCTTTCACGCATTCCTGGTGTGGATTTGGATACATTGCCCGAATTACCATGCATCCCCCCCCCCCACCCCCAGACACTGCAGAGGCACCTGTGTTTTTCTGTCCTTCCAGCTACAGTCATTTGGTTCTCAGAGTTAGTGTTGCATCAGTATGGCGCTCTCCACTATCACGTGTCCCTCAAATCAAACCTGAATAATTAAATTTCACACGGGCCATCGATTAAAAAGTATACATTCAAACTATTAATCTACTGAGGCTGCCAATCTTTAATGATGCATAAACCACCAAGGATTAGTCAATTAGAAAAATGGATATTCCGATCAATACCTGCAGCAGTGGAGAAACCAACAGTGTTTTATTTCTTTAGGCCCAAAGTTTAATCATATCTGGTTTGAATTTAATATTTTATTGGAAAGCTTTCATTCAGTTCACTTTATTGAGTGTCTCAGCTAGGCTTGTTCCAACCTATCTGGGGAATAGAGGTTGAAATAGAGGTTGAAATTATACCGTGTGGGATATGGCTAATTTAGAGGGGAATATTTCTGTTCATTGTTAACTCAATATCAGTTTACAATATCCAAGCGAAGGAGCTGGCATTGTAAATGAGGCTACAAAGTTCTTGTGCTGTCACAGTGACTGCAATAACAGCAACTGTGCAGGTTTGCAACTGAGCTCCCATTAAAATACAATATAAAGTCACTGTGATTACATCTTTACAAATTATTTTCACAATAGTGAGTATATATGGATAGATCTGTTTCCCAACTACACATATGGACGTACCACACTAATATAGACGTAATAATATAGGTGATATCTAGAGAACAACATCAGTTATAAAATAAAGTAATTCTGCATTACTGTTACTGCATTACCGGTCCTGTATCGCTGCATATACTGTGCCCACATTTCTGGCTTAGATTTTTGCACAGGGAACAAGGTAATTTTACCCAAGACAATGTTGAATCCAGATCAGAATTGATCCACATTGTTTGCTCAAAGCCAACAAGCTGCATGTGATGGGTCTGTCTCTCGATTCAGTGTGCCTTGCAAGTGTTTGATGAAGTGGAACACACAGTGGGAGATTCCTCCTGCCCTCCACAGTGCAGAGATATGGAGAAACAGAGCGCTGCTTTCAGGCCAGCAGCAGGCTACCCTGGAGAATCTGAGGAGCTCCCTGCTGGTGTACAGCAGCGCTCCTGACCCTGGCCCTGGACAGCCACCGGCTCCGCTGCATCACTCGCACTTTACTCCATCAAATAATGCTGTTTATTGCAGTGTGTTTTTGTCAAGGACACTGTAAAATGTTTTGCATTTTATGAAAACGGCAGGATATTGGACAGAGAGGAAGAAGAAAGGGGGCAGAGAAGGGAATAGGCAAGAGCCAGGCTCCCACCCAAGACCTTAAGGGGATGGCATATATGTGTGCAGCTGACAGAGAGAATTACCACTAAGCCGGCCACTTCACCTCAACTAGTCTCTTGGATTTAAATTAGTTGCTGATTTGAATGTGAAAACAAAAGCCAGCATACTGTGGCTTTTTGGGACCTGGATTTGTGACCTCTGTTCTACACAGACAGCATTCCAGGCAGGTTTGAGGTTTGCTTTTCGTCTGGTATAATTGTGGAGTTTTCATTGACCTGCTCTGACTGCAAGGTCATTGAATCTTCTTTCAGAAAGAAGAATGACCTGGATTTCAGTGAATATTTCATAAAATTGTGAGAAATAACGTTAGATAAAGAATATTAACTGCAGCATGCTGTCAGGTATGATATTGTGGAAAATCTAAGCCCATTCCAAAGTCGCTTTAAGACCAGACTCAGCGTTTCAGTCAGCGTGTGTGCACTAGCATAGAGCAGGCCATCAGACCCCAGGTATACAGCTGTCACGCAATCTCGCCACAGGCAAAAACAAAGCTGGATGCTCAGAGAAAACGCTGCTTTAGCATTACTGCTTCCACAAACACAATTAAGGATGTTGGAACTGAAGGCCTTGGGGGCAGGCATGGTTCTGGGTCATATTCAGTGTTAATAACATGCTGAAGGAAACATCTGATGTGATTTCAGCCAAAATGTCACTATGGCATAAAAATGTAACATTTTGCTCTCTTGGTTTCACTAGCCTTATGCTATCCTGAGTCTGTACAACCAAGCAAGCAGCCACCCCCAAACGACATGAAGCTAGAACACAAGGCTGGTTTTGGCCTACCATAAGTGACTGTTACAACATTAGCAAAGTATCTGAAAGATAGAGGGCATTTTACTCTAACAATATTCATATATACCAACAAGTTGTATTACTGCTGTTACCCTCTGAAAGCAGTCAGTGGATAATAGCTTTTATGCATTAAAGAGTGATGAGGGAAAAGTGACTAACAATAACTTGAAGGTTTTTTCCTGTTCTTTTGCTCCTCCATTCTTCAGATTGAACTAATACATAACAGGCCTGTTATATGCTATACAGGAAGTTGTGTAAATCTTTGTCAGTCTGTTAAATACAAAACCATCCCAATAAACCACAACTGAAATTTAATTATCAGATAAAAAAACAATTTAAATTAATTGATTTCAGAGGCAAAACTTGTTGTCTGTTTGGGGAAAGGAATTGGCATGTAAGCACAGGTTATGGTGGGATGAGTGAGGAGGTCATTGCTGAACACCTCTGTCGTCCTAACATCCTAACCATGCTGTAATGGATTAGAAATTGTGGAGAAAGCACCCCCATTCTGGCTGTCAGCTCTGGAGTTTCTCCCAATAGATGTAGCCTTTGTCCTGCATCGATATTGTTTCCTGCTTCTGCATGCTAGGATTAGTTCAGAGGTCTTTCAACAGTCAGAAAGAGCTTGAAGAAAGGGTACCTAGGGAGCTCCCTCTCCACCCGTTCTGAGCATGCTCAGTCAATGAGTATCTGAGGCGTCATTGTTCCATGAGGTCTGAAGGCCTCCGTTGCACTTTGATCTCAGCCTAACAGGAGTGCTCCTACTCGGTCTTGCTCTTGCATGTATGAAGGCTCTGCAGAACAGTTTATCAACCTAAACATCTCCGCATAGAGACCCTTTCCCTCCTTCAGAGGAAACCAAGCAGAACCTGGCCGAGGTCCCCTCAGAGTATTTACCCTGTGGGGAGGAATGGATCGAGTCAGAGCCTCAAGCCTTTTGGGCAGACGAGCCTCTGCGATGTCCCCTACAGGAACCATTTATCAACGCACAGGTTTCTGGGAGCCAGATCCATGGCAGAAACCTTAAGCCAGGCTGTTCAGTGTTTGAAGGACGCACGCAATGAGCCACTTGTGAAAGCAAAGCTTCCACAGGGTGCTGTCACGGATGGTATGCTGCACAGAGATTGCATGACCTTGTACGCCAAGATAAAAGCCTGTTGTAATCGGTGCACTGGAGATTGCAAACAGGCAAGTGTGTGATTAACATGCTAGTGTACCCAGCCCCCTTGTGGCCTGTGGAAGCACGTGCCATCCTGTCAGTACCTGGCTGGCTGCAGTAGAGGATGCTGGACTCTGAAACAGCCTTGGAGCATTCGCTGCTTGCTGCTACACTGCGTGAACATCGCAGTGCCAGCATGTCCGATGTCATTTGCTGCACTGAGACCCCTGCAGCCAAACTTTACAAGCAAGAAATTGGACCAAGCAGAAGGGTGGGGGGGGGGGTAATATTCTAAACAACTTTGATGCTTTCGGGCGTTTTGGAAGTAGCGGGATGCCCGTGCCATCTGTTTGTAGGCACTTTGCTCAGAATGCGTCAACCTGTAATTGGCAAGCTCACACATACGTGGGCGGCTGAGAGGGAGGGGGGTGTCACGGTGAACGCCACCATTCTTTTAAAAGAAAGACGGCCATCAAAATGGAGCGACACAAATCGTGGCTGAAAAACACAATGGAGAACAAAACGAAACACTTGCATGACAAACTGGAAAACAAAAAAAAAAAAGAAAATAGTTCCACTGACTCACAGTTGCCTGAACCTGAATAAAGGTTATTTTAAATCTCCTCTGAGCCACCTGAGTAGCTGAAACACCTGAGCACACCTAAGTTTCTATTGGAAACCCAGTGATGACAACTCAACACATTTGCTCTGAACACTGCACAGCATTTTTTTCTAAGTGCTAAAAAACAAGAGCGTTTTTTAGCACAAAGCATACAATATCTACAAACCAGGCATGAAGGGGAACACAGTGCATGAAAAGAAACACAGTGACTCTAAACTTAAAAGTTTAGAACACAAGAAATGCAGAAGCTATTATCTTTTGTTTTTCTTAGAGACTATTCCAGTAAATTTAAAAATGTCTCCTTTCTTTTCCATGTTTGTAACCTGCACCGTCTCTGCTGGATGGCATATTTCCCTAAAAAGGTAAGCCAATATTGTTCTGTATTCCTATTTTCATATTGTCACTGAAACACGTTGCACACACAATGCATGCAGTGTTGAATACATGAACATGGCATGACCTGTGATGGAGTCCTGGCCCTGCTGAGAGTTGGGTGGTGCCGTGCTGAGTTTCAGGTGTTATTCATATCCACAGTGATCGAAGTATAGACACTCATTTGTGTTCTGATGTCTAACAGAGGGTAAAGAATTGATTCCATTGACATTTGCTCTGCAAACTCACTGCTAAGTATTGGTCTTTTGAATCTCCCCAATTTTCCTGTGGAAATCGATGGTGAACAAAAAATGCACTGCTCTGTTAAGAAGTCTCATACTTCATATTTCCATAAAACTTAGAAATATGTTGTTTTTTTATATCTATGATTGAACCCTGCAAGCAAGCAGTTGCTAATTTTAGTGATTCGTTTCCAATGCTGCCAACATAATTGACTGTATCATTCTCTCTCTCTCATGAAGACTCACTGTTTGTCAGTAAGGTGGTCAGGGTGGTGCTCTGGTGTGAAGCGTGTGAGCATGTGTCCATGTCTCACCAAAGGAGACAGACTCCAGCCTCAGACTGGCGTTCTGAAGCAGGGTGATTATACGTCTGTGTTTTACATTTTTATTATCAATTACACTTAATAATTCAGTTACGATTTAGTTTTCAGAGTGTGTTTGTTTGTTTGTTTTAGTTGTATGTAGTTGTATTTAGTGTATTAGTTTATCAATATATTTAGGATTTTATCATTTATTTTGTTTTTAATATGTAGATACTTCCTCCTTTATGCTTATCAGGGCACTGAAGTGAATGGGGGGTCTTTCTGTTTTGTGTGGTTCATTTTACTTTTGGTAGTAAAAAGTCTTTTCACACAATTTCTTCTTTTTTATTTTTAGGTCATTTTACAAAAATGTTGTTTTTTTAAACGCCTTGTGTTGGTTTTAGTTTTGGTTTTTTGTTTGCTAAATGATTACCTTGTTGTGAAGAAGCCTGCAAATGTAGAGCAGTAACCGCAGATGCCTTCCTGTCATTCCTCTCATTTCAAACCCTAGACGTGCGCCCAGCTCCCAGGCAGCTTGCTGTGTTATCCTGCATGATGCTCTGTGTGGACGGGGTTGGGGAGGTGGATTTCCCAGCCCTGCCCCATGTTAGAGCAGTCTTCAGAATAACCGATGCTGGAGCCGGACAGGCCTGAGACACACTGCACAGGTGTTCCTGTCTGCCCTCTGCTGTACCCTCATTCAGCCTGCTAGCCTTTCTCTGGATTGTATTGGTGTTGGGAAGGAAGCAGAGGGTGTCATATGGCCCTGCAGTTTAAGTTGCTTGTACAATAGAGATGAACTCAGTGAGCCTTTTTGGAAAGGGAGTGTGCATGTGCAGATGTAGTGTGTGAGTGCTGGGAAGTGAGGGACTCAGTGGGACTGGTTAAACAGGTGCACTCGGATGTGTTTAGGCCTGGCTCACGTGGGCGGTCTGTGTGTAATATGCCGTGAGAGGAGGGTGTGTGCAGTGAATACCGCATCTGTTATTAAGGCTAATTGGCCCTGTTGTTTGCTCGAGGGATCAGGAGCCTGCTACACTGCGGATTTCCTCCTCACCGAGCCCAGGTTCACTGCTACTGGAATCAGACACTAGCCCAATCCTTAAATCCGGCCTCTCTGTTTTCTAAGCGTGCCTTTATTATTTTGGCCTGATCTGTGAGCTCTGCAATGTTTGTTTTAACGGTGGCCTGTGTTACTGCCAGGAAGGCCTGTTACTTGACAAGCCCTCGCTGGCCTGCAGGGAGAGTGTTGACTCTCCATTAGTCACGCGCTCAGAGGGTGCAGAGTTCAGCCGAGTCTGTGGAGCCGGCTGTAGGGAAGTGGGGCAAAGGCCTCGCGTTGCATCCACCGCCCAGCTGGGCTGCCACTGCTCCACAGCCCTGCACCACGACGGACCAGAGAGATCCTTCACAGCATTCACATCACTGCTGCTCCCGCCCGTTTGAGCCCACTGCACCTCCATTTTGGCTCTGCCCAGCTTGTTGTGCCTTTGTTAATGGAATCCCACTGATGGCCAGGAATTTCTCCAGCCCCGCCCGAAACAGGAATCTCTCTCAAGCCTGTTGATGCTTTGTAGTAGGTGTCAGGACAGGGCTGTCACTGCTTGCTTTGACAGTAAGGTAGAGCAAACAACATCTGAACCTACATGAGAGCAGGAAAAGCAAGTCTTTGTCATTATTTTTTTTTGAACTGCTAGAAAAACTGTTTACTTTTTTTTTTTTCTGTACATGTGCCTCCCTGGAATGAAGTACACACAGGATTCAGTTGGTGATGCGGTATGCACTGTTGTGATTCAGATAGATTACACAATGAAAGCACATTCATGTACATGTCAGGAATGGCATATAAAGTATGTAGGAATTTCCCCTCTCAGTGGAGTAATGTTCAGTCTATGCATGCCGTCTCATACAAACATATTAAATTATACTTCATCTGATATTCATGGCCAACAGCTGATTATGTTGCTTAAAACGACTTGTGAAGGGAAATGTTATCTGCGCCACCTCCTTGCTCAGGGAAACAGATTTTTCCACATTATCTAATTGAGTGAGGGCATCCATGAAGAGCTTGGGTTAATTGTGCGTTGGCTTTCGTTGACTCTGTAGCAGAGTTTCCCTCTCGCCTGGAGAGCTTAGTTTCATGGTACTGGGGAAGTTTTCTGTTTGCTGTGTAAAGAATTTTGCATAAAGAATTTCACAGCTGGTAGGCTGAGTCAAGTGGCAAAAGTATTTGAGAAGCTTTGGGAAAATAACTATTTAGCAAATGAATCTCAAATTAACCTGAGTTTAGTGATGCACATGAACACAATTAAAATAATATTTCTTAAATATTTGGTTTGTGAAAATTTAAGTAAACAGCGGCTAGGTTCAGAATGCTGTCTGCTTGACGTTGTGTGGATCGGGGCACCTGTTCAGTACATCACGGACCGCGTCCCCGCTGAGTTTTCATGGCACAGCTCTGAACTCAGTTGATGGGTGACAAATGAATCAGAGTGGCATGCTGGTCAGTGGCTGCCCCAAGGTGAGGAAAGCCCATTTTCAGGGTGCTGGCATTGTGCTGCACAAAGAGCAGAGGAGGCCTGGAGGGCATCCTTTCACAGCCCTGGACAGTCTGTCCCTTTCAGGGCAGGAGAGGCTGAGCTGGGCTGCTTCTCCGTGCCGGTGCCAGGCGAGAGCAGCGGGGAGGGTCGGCTGTGCTGCTTCTCCGTGCCGGTGCCAGGCGAGAGCAGCGGGAAGGGTCGGCTGTAATGCTGAATCGTGACAGTGCTCCCCTCACTCCTCTCTGCGGTCTCATCGCGGCCCGCCCACGTTCTGCACAGGCCTCCTCTCCCCTGGTGACCAGGATAATTAGGGAGCCGAGCAGTACCTCGAGCTGAACCACATACGATTAAGAGCAGAAAAAAGCTCTTCAGTACCTATGGGCGATATCATCCATACTCAAACAGGCTCCTGCTGAGCGAACCAGATAAATAATTCAGGTCCATAAACTCCTACATTAGGTGATATTGTTGAAATGCTGTATCTTGGCTCAGGAGGGGGATCCTCTCCAAATTAAAAGCAATTAATGGGATGCTGCAGGAGCATGGCAGTGTTTAAATCAGACTAGATATTGATACTTCAGGTGAGTACATATCAGTTTTTGATTTTAGATATCATTTTTATCATTCATTTGCTCATTTTGATGCCCCCTGTGGCTGCGTGCCAATGTGTAGTCATACGAATGCAAAACAAAAAGTAAATCAATAAGCAAATAAATGAAATTCACTCTTTTTTTGGTGATTATTGACCAAACTAAATTAAGAATAAAAATGCAAACGGCATGCTGAATAGCATGGGTCTGCATGCCTCGCGCATTGTGGTCTACGGCTGGGACGTAACATGCAGCGACAGCTCCAGCATTTGACATGATGGGTCCTGTCACCCGCACTGAGACCACATTCCTGGCGCTCCGCAAGGACCAGCGGCCAGTCAGGAGGCTCCACCAGCGAGGCCTCCGTAATGCAGAGGATGTGCCCTGGTGCCGGGGTGTGTTAATGTGTGTAATGTGTGCACACCGTGTCTGAGGCTGGCTGGGGCGGGCTTTGTCTGAGGGCTTCAATAGGGCAGAGAGGCTGCGGCCGGGAGACCCAAATCATGCCCTCAAGGAGTTCTGTCTGTGGAGGATGTCGGTCAGAAGCGTCTTTTGAAAGGTCCGTATTCAGGATCTAAGGGTGTGTGGGATTCCCCCCAGTAATGAGGGGGTCTGATCCAAAGCAGTGGATGAGCAGTGGCCTCATTCCTCTTTAATTCACCGCAGTTAAACCGCACTGCTCAGGACTGTAGACCTGTGCCATTGGTTTGCTTGTCATTGGAGTTAAAAACTCAGGGCAGTGGAGGACGGTACATTTAGACGAGATGTTTTTGTTGTTTTCTGTCAGCCTCTGAATAGGTAGATTAATGCTTTTGTTTTTCAGCATGTCTTAAGGTTATAGATACAGCCTTATGCTTATTTCATCTAAAAAAAAACTGCTTGCCATTTGCCGCGAGATAAGAGGAAGACAAATGAAAATCCCCCCACCCCTACCCCATGTTTTGCAGAAGTGGTCAAATCAAGTCCTCAGGCAGTAATGCCTTACTCTTCCTGTGCCATGAGCGAGCGCTCTCTGAGAGAGCTGAGTGCGAATATGGAATGGCGTTTAAGAGTCCTGAGTGCTAGCGCCGCTGTAGGCCGGCCTGCTGGATGTACTCATGTGGACTAACTGGTCTTGTGAGTCCTCCCCCTGGTTTGCACTCTTGACCTCCTGCCTCCATGGTTCGAAGCAATTCCATGTCTAGTGATTCCTGGGCCATTATTACGACAGAGCAGTGAATGTGTTAATGTAGCCCTTTACCAAGCCGCTGGGGAAATCAAAACACATGGAGTCTCCATGCAAGTAGGCTATATCTGCTTACCGTGTAACAGGCGTGGCAGAATTCATTACGGAGATGGGAACTGATGTGAAGGTTTCCTGGTAGGCAGACCCACAGAGGCGGATGCTGGATGGGATGCGGTGGGGGAAACTGCATTAGGGTTTATCTTGCATTTCAGGGGGTTGTCTGATGGTATGAGCTGCTGCACTGCTCTGTAGCAGGCTGGGGACCAGGCTGAGGACCACGGGCTGGGCAGAACTGATGGGTGAAGCACCTCGTTCAGACTCCTCAGTGCAGCCTCAGATCAGTGCCTTAGAGTATAGAGAGGGAGAAGAGAAGAGGAGAGTGGTTTTATTGAGTTGGTGATTTTTCAGCTGTCACCACGTTGTCTCACATGCCATTCATCCAGTTTAGAAGCAGAGGATGAAGGTCACTATTCAACTCCACTCACGGCTGGTTAAAGCCTTTCAACCATCATCGTTCTTTTCACCAAACACGTGTGCAATTTTCAGAGAATTGTCGAAATTAGCACAGGCCATATCGGAGTTTCTACTTTGTGTTGTCCCAAAACGTCATGAGTGTTGTTATTTCGTCACTGTGCCTGCCTCGAATTGCATCGCAGTCCCCTTAATTTCTGTGACACAGTAGCCAGTTTCTTTCAGAGAGCACATTAAATTGGACCTGTTTAAAATGACTGTAGCTGTGTCGAGATGGGCGAAGCAGCTCAGCAGTGTGCCGGGGCATCTGTGAGGATGTGAGACGCGTGCGTGACTCTGCCCCCGTTCCGCCACGCGGCAGCCCACAGCACAGGAATGTGCTGGCTTTTGGGGGCGATCCAGTCCCAACCGACCGGAAGCCTCTGTGCTACCTCCTCCAGGCCGGCCAAGCGCAGGGACAGCCACGCCACCCCTGGCCTCGGTTTCCATCCTCAAGTCCCATCGTCCTGTCTTCCAGGAACCCACTTCCTTAAGGTCACCGCTCATATGCTCCTGCCAACACTCCACATCCAGTTTTCTCAAGCTCGAAAATGTCAGTTTTGGGCTTTTTCCTCTGGATGGTTTCAATTACATGGTTTTGGTTGGGAAGTTTTGTGCCGTTGGTTGTGAACTCCCTGGGTGTAACCTGAAAATAGTCCAATATTTTCTTTGCGCTTCAGAGAGCTTTACTAGCGTAAGGCTATACTGAGCCAGATTCCCACTCTGTAAGTATAAATAGCGCACTTAGTACAGCACGTACTCTCAGAAATGTGTGCTTCTCCCTGGAGCCCCAGTGCTCTGCCATCACTGCTTTAGTGTGGGTTTTTGCTTTTGAACACAGATATTGCACTTGAGCAGCGCAGTTTATTCTGTTAAAAACAACAGTGAAAAGACTGCTAAATAAACTTTAGGAACAATTTTCAGATGCAATTTAAAGGTCTTTTGTGTAGGAAGGGAAAAAGAGGAACTGAAAAAAAGACCCAGCTGCATTATCTCAGAACTAATTATAACGTTGAACAAGCACATCTAAAGTAAAATAGACTCAGCAGTGCACAGAAGGACTGTTGCAGTTTTGTGACTGCTATAAAAGACTGGGGATCGGAGACAGCCCAGTGTAATCAGCTTTCATTCAAAATGCACTTATACATGGGAGATGATGTGAAATGCATTTGTTGTGTAGAAAGGGTGGAATATATGAGTGAAACAATGGCTTTGTGTGCTCGAGCAGAGACTAGTGAAATTACCTGAGTGTGAGAGGGAGAGGTTTGGAAAAAAAACAGCTCTTTAAATGCTTTGTAACGATAGCATTAACCGGTCCCCTGCTTTTTTATTTTTGTTCTCCTTATTAAAATTTCAAGGACATGCTAGGTAATGACGCTAAGACCTAGCGATGAATGTTAAATGTTTTATTATTGTAATTACTCTGTGTGAGCCGCCATGTGGTTCTGGGGTGCAAGACTCTGCCTCTCCCCAGCCCAGAGACGGCTGATAGGGTGATTTACAATTCCGCTCAGTTCGCAAAGCCTTAGAGAAATTTTCTGGATGAAAGACACTACATCTCCTTAATGCAAGTTACATGCCCTTGATCCATTTGTCTAATTCAGTACTGCGTCAATCAGCAGAGGGCTTGTTGTGCCGAACCACAATATCAGTTCTGCTGTAAAGGTTCTCCATTTGAAACTGTTACAGAGGAAGAGCAGTGCAGCGACGCTGGGCCCTCTGCTGATGACCAGGTTAACATCCGTTTGTTTTTATTTCAGTACAAATCTGTTTTACAAGGAAGACACGTGAATGCATTGAGTCACAAGCCATGCTGCAAAGAGCAGTGAGCACGCTTCTCTCAGAGCTGCCTGTCCTCCTGCCCTGAAAAAGGCTGAAAAGCTGTTTCAAATCCACTTTCATTTTTAAGTGTGAAAACATAGACCTGCATAGCAAAAAGCTTTGCCATCCTCGAGGAGGGGCTGGAAATCGCTGGGGAGCTGAGAGATGTCAAAGGACAGCACTGACCCAACCGCGCAGAGTGTTATGCTGTGTCTCTAGTGTAAGTGCTGAGCCCTCATTCTTTTTGAGCTCTTCCTCAAAACGGCCTTGCAGTGCTGCGAGCAGCAGGGATATGGAGCCATCTTCAGACCGCTCATGACTTGATCATAGTGCTCCCGGGGGCCCAAGGGTAGCACATTTCTGCCCCCTTGCTTCAGGCCATAAGCCAGGCCCCATTAATTCTAAGGCCGTCCTCCACTGCACGCTGTCCTGTTGATGCCGTCTGCCGTATCGTCACGCGGCCACCGCACTCTCTTCAGCAGCCGCTGTTCTGCCACATTCCCATGGTTTATTCACCCGTGGCTCTCTGCGGAGTGCCCCACGGACCCTCTCCGGGCCGTGCCTCATCACGCACCGCAGGCGCTCGTGGCTCCTACCTGCCCTGCACATGTTGGCTTGCGTGAGGCTGCATGCGGCTCGAGGTGTACGCTCCTGGGGAACGGGGGCCACGCTCCGTGCCATCCCTCCCCCACCCTGCTCCTGGTAGCAGAGTGAAAGAGAAGACAGATGCGCTGACGTGACTGTGACAGTCCTGCAGTCTCTGGTCTCTGACCCGTCATAAACTATGCACGTATCGCCCCCGGCAACAAAAGGGCCTTATCTCCACCCATCCGTTAGGGCATTGTAGGACAGACATGGCCTCACCAATAGCAGACATGATGAATTGCTGTGAAATTGGGAGGGGGCTCATCTGTTGCAGTGCATGTGTGTGCATAAGCGTGCGTACGATGCGTGCGTGTTTGTGTGTGTGTGCGTGTGTGTGTGCATAAGCATACGTGTGTGTGTGGGGAGTGCTTCTGTACCACCTGTAATTGGTGCTTTTGATATGACAAGGCAAGCCCACACTACTGGGCTTTCCTCACGGCAGCTGGGTCTGCTTTTAGAATAAGCCTGAGCACATTCTGTATCAGCAGAGCTTGTGGAGTGCAGAGTGACACATTGCTGAAGTGGTTCAAGAAGTCATTTCGGCATGTCTCATTATTTGCCATAATTAATTTGTTCCAGGGCATAAGCAAGTGGGTGTATTTAAAGAGTGTTTGCGTTTAATCATCATGAAAAATTGAAAGACAACAAAACAACACTTTTTACACCTTTTTATGCTTGCATTTGATGCACTTCATGTGAAAAAAGGTAATTTTCTTAGAGCAAACTACAGTGCTAAATGGTGGAAGAGGATTTACTGAGGTTGAGCTTTGATTGGAAATCCTGCCTCATTGTGTGAAATATGTGGCAGTGCAGTGCTGGAAAGGGTGAACCCTCTGGCTGCTCCTTAATTACCCCCCAGAGTTTAGCAGAGCAATGATGCGTAATTAGAACGTGGAAATGTTAATGCATTCTATTTGAGATAATGGCAGCCAAAGAATTGCTCAACCAAGCCATAAATCTTCACAATCTCCCTTTTCTGTATCTCTTTCCAGTAAGGCTGGCCATTCTTGAAATTGACTTAACTGTGCTTCTGTATCCTGCTTTTTTTATTTTTCTTTATTAAAATGGTGGAGACTCGCCGCTGATAGGAAGCTTTCAGAGGCACAGGTTGTTTTGGAGCACTTCACATACAGTCATATTCAGGGAATTGTACGAGGCATTTTTTAAATGCTTTGAGTGCCTTGTGCTATCAGTGTGTGCTTCTGTTGTATTTCTTGTAGTTTTCAAGAGTAACATGAAAAATACATGAAGAATAAATTGTGGAAAAAATAAAGGGAGAGGAAGCATAATATCCAGGGAGGATGCAGACCCTTGCTTCAGTTTTCTTAGTTATTTACACTCTTAAGCGTGATCATGTGGAAGGGTGTGGCCAGACCAGTTTGGGCACCCGTATGTGTGAGTGTGTGTGTCTCTGTGTCTGTGTGTGTCTCTCTCTCTCTGTCTGTGTGTCCTTAATGCATGAATGCAGAGACAGGATGTTCCATTGCTGCCACAGAGCAGAGTGAGGGGAGAAAGGAGTCAGGCTGGCTGGCCGGCCCCCAGCAGCAGCTGCTGCTCTGGTCCCTGCTCTCCGCTCTCTGGTGGGGTTTGCGATGGATTGTGTGCAACCGATAGTCCCACTCAGTCAGCGCATCCTCTCCAAATCCCACACATCCCCACTCAGCTGGCTCTCTCTCTCTCTCTCCCCCTCCCATGGTGACGGCGCATGCTCACAGCCCCCTGCGTGAGCATGACCTCATGGCCCGTGGGAGCTGCCGCGCTGTACATTTCATTTGTTGCTTTTTCATTTTATTCTGGCTGATGTTTTTTTTTTTTTTTTTCTTTTTGGTATTTCCTCCTCCTGCCCGAGGGTCCTAATGACATTGCTGTGTTCTCAGTGGAGTGATTAATCAAATAAACACATTTGCTGTTGAATGGGAGCCATTTTGGCTCCACTCCATAGAAGACCTTCTCTTGAAATCAGGATCCGATACAGTTCAGCGCGGTCCTATTCTTGTGAACCAGAATGGCTTCTGAGCTGTTCTGTTTACTGGAAACTGTGAAAGTTGTCTTGTTTAACGGTTGCTTTTTAGCATGTGAAAGACAACAAAACCCATGCTGTATTACAGCTTGAGAATGCGTACTTAGGTGTTGTGTGGCTTTTTGCTTACAATGGCCAGAATTCAAAATTGTCAAATAAGAACTTATTTTAGTCATGACATATTAATAAACTTGTGTAAAATGTGTAATCCTTTGTAAAATGGGGTAATTTGTATGCTCACAGGAGCCCCAGAGAGAGCTCTGCTTGGTGGAGAAAGTCCAACAGCAATCCAGTGACCCCGTGTTCCTCCTGCCTCCCTTCACGCCTCGGACAGAGTGTGCAGCCGCTAAAACCGCGGAAAGATTCACTCGATAATTCGCTAGAAAATTGAAGAGCGAGCGGCACAGCATGAAACAAAGGGATTCATCACCATAGGAACATGCCCCCACCTCCCCCATCCCCCTCCCCGCTCACCCATCAGGGTTTGTGCATAATTTTGGGTTGGCGAGTGTGGGTGCGCATGCTAACAAGCGCACTCCCGCCGTGCGTGGCTGTCGCCCCTGTGCGCCCGCCTGCCCCCCTGAGCTGGAGGCAGCGCCTGGGCCGCGAGACGCCGGAGCCTCTCTGCACATGGCCCTGGCCTCTGAAGTGCGGCGAGAGCGCGAGCGAGAGCGCCGCGTTTAAAGTGGTGCACGCCGGCTCATTTCCTCTTTTAATTGGGCTATCTAAATGCATCCCCAGATTGCCAATACCCGCCGGGGTCCCAGATAAAACTGATTTGTTTCCTGCATTCTTCAGCACGATCGTCCGCACCTTTGAGAATAGGCCTGTTGACTCGTCCAGATGAGTGTAATAGAGAATGCGTGTTGTTTTTAATTTTTAAAGCTGAAACACAGCGGTCTCACAGTTCTCCTTTTCTCTCAGTCTGTCTCTCTCTCTCTCTCTCTCTCACACACACACACACACACACACACACGTCCCCACATACAGTCGCACACTGTTCAGTTCGCACTGTCTCTCTCTGGCTCTCACACAGACACACACACACACGCACTCACACACACACAGACGCACACTGTTCCTTTCCTGCTCTGTCTCTCTCTTTCTCTCATTTATTTGTCGTTCCTCAATAAAGAATTAGGACCAGCCGCACGGTTTGTTCCATTATCATCACAGCAGTTGCATAGGGCACAGCAGCAAATGAATCCAGCCTTGGACCAAGTAAGTGAGAAACGCTTTGGGCCAGCACCAGTCTTCCCACACTTGTTCACCTTCTGGTGATCAGAGAAATCCGCTCTGTTGATGAGAAGAGGAGCTGCTACAGTCAGGGGCTGCTAGAGTGATGCTGAAGTAAACATCACTCCCTGTTATGTTTACTGCCATGGACTGCTGGCCTTAGATCATGCATCAAAAGCATGACATGTTGATTCAAATCACCATCCAGGTTATGGTAGCCTGGCCTAGTTTTAACTGCCATTGGCAATAGCTACAACAGTCACTACCTTGTAGCTTTTAACCTAATTTTGAATTTATATTAATCTCTTGTGTATTCCTCCTCATCAAATATATGATATATGAATCAGATATATTGGCTGCCAAGTAGTTTGGTAGCTATAGTAGTTGTCAGTGTAAATCACTCCATCCTGCTGTAAGTGGTGTTAGGTCCCTGGCCTGGCACAGCTGTCCCAGGGGAGCGCTGGCATTGATGTATGAAGCCGTGGCTCTCAAGCTGAAACGCAGCATGTTTGAGGGGTGGTTTTGCTGTGGCTTGTGGCTGTACCTTGCTTGTCTGCCCAGCACTGAGGGTCTGGTGACGCAGACTGTGGAGCGGAGGGGGGGAGTGGGGGAGGTGGGGGCAGGTCAGGCCCAGCTGCTGGGATCAGTGGCCTGGCCGTGAGCGATGCTGGTGGGAACACCCCCTCACCCAGGAACCACGGGCTCCGGGGGAATGTCAACAGCCGATCACATTTCACCACCCTGATCAATCCTGCCTCCTCGCAGCTATTTCAGCATACCCCAGTAACGGCTTTACTTACCCCAACTGCGCACAATGGCAGAACTTAGGGAAAAAAGTCCACTTCTGCCAAATCATGAGGGATTTGGGGACCTATTGTAGCATGAGTTCCTTCATTTGTTTTTCACCCCATGAAATTGCATGAAACTTAAGAGTTTCTCTTTGCAGTGGATCGTAAATCCCTATTGAGTAACTTGAGCTGATTGCTTTTAAAATGGAAAGCTCTGATATTCAGTTGAAATGGATGTTTTTGTTACAGCAGCAATCTAACACTCCAGATACCAAGCCACTTACAGCTGTGCTTTGTTTTATTTAAGGGTGGGAGAGCTGGACCTGAATGAAAATGTTTTGGCAAGTGGAAAGCTTAACACAGCAATCTGAAGTCCTTTTTTCTGTAAAAAGATTTTCCATTTCAAACAGTGATTGCTTACATTGGCTACACTGGACTTGTACAGCGTTATGAATGGTTAGGTGAAGGGAAAGTAAAGGATCTGAAAAAAGTCATGCAGGGTTATGATCTCACACAACACCATTTTAGGTGTTTTCAATAGCACAGTGAAACAAGGCCACGTGTGTATGTAGTGGGTTTTAGGGAAGTGTGTTCTTCAGCTAGGTCCAGCTCATCTTCTTACCACCCAACCTACATTTAATACACACATCCATGAGATGGATCATGCTTTTCTCTCCTGCCCCCTGTTTGTAAACGTAATGGTGCTGTTATCATGTCATCCAAACCACACTGCCTTGGAAGAAGGGTGAGTCTGGAGGAAAAAAACAGGTTCAATTTTTGTTTCACATTGGTGTGTTACTTTCTCTCTTCCCTTTTCTTTTGATCAGGGTCTTTTTATTTAATGTTTTTCTGCACAAAAATATCACAGATATACACGAAACGTAAACATATGCCCAAAACCCCCAGTCAGACTCAAAGAAACAAAAGAAATCTTAAAAAAAAGAAAATTTCCATCACATTGTGGAATTATATTGGAATTATATGATACAATTTTAATAGCATCTATGTATTCAACAAGTCTAATAAATGGGTCCCAGATGACAGAAAAACCCTTGAGTGATCGCTCATCCCTTTTCTGACAGGAAGCTTCAGTTTGAGGAAAGGCACAGTAGTATGGGTGACCAGTTGCACAGGTCATGCCGCTAACGACGAGGTTATGATTGCTGACTTCATGATAAACATGTTATGTGTAAGCACATGGAAATTAGGCTGTGCTTTAATTCACTTTGCTGACTTGGTGAGATCACCATAATTTTTGCCAGCAGTCCTGTGTGAGTCTTGAAGAGACATGTTCATTGTCTGAAGGGAGAATCTCAACTCCCGCAACCCTGTGACAGTTTTCAGCGGTGCGGTCGGGTTTGTCAGCGAGTTGCGCAAGAACACAGGATATTACTCAGCTGATGGCAGCCAGCCCCTGTCGCCATGGCTCCCAGGGTTTGCCGATCACGAGAGGTGAACCTGAGCAGAGAGGCTGGCACTTCAAACGCCGCTCTGTTGTGGGTAACAAGGCCATCCCCCTACCGCCTCTAGAATTACTTGCACCACTTCCAAAACGTCCCACAGTCTCTCCCAGTCTCGTATTGTTTTGGATGTGGTACGTGCGTGTGGCTGTGTGTCTGGCAGGACCCAGGTGTCCTTATCTAATGCTTCCCTATATCACTCCCATTGCGAAACCACCAGGACCTGCCGGCTAACACGTACCGAGCAGCGTGAAAGATGAGCTCGCAAACACGTGACCGACGTACTTCTCCATGGAATACCTCTCATCGGCATCGCTGAGGAGCTGGATAAGGCTGTCCTTTGTCTCGGCCAGGTCTTAGCAGAATGCCTCCCTGACCTTATCATTTTGAAAGACTGTGTCTTTGAGTAGTTCCTTCTGGTTTGTGCCTCTGCTGATTATTCCTGGTACAGCAGCAGGGATGTTTTAGCATGTCCCCATGTGAGTGGACCCTCACTGCACTCTATGGACATTCATTCACTCATTCCCTTTCCTTTCAGTCTGGTTATCTCCCTCTCCGTTAGGCCGCTTTGTGTTTCAGTGTCCCACCTTTCATTTCTTTTCTTAGAAACTACAGCACAGATTGCTCCAGATTTTAGTACCAGCATGGAAAGCCATGGGCAGATGATCACATGAGATAGGCTAAGGCTAAATGCGGGTGTCTGGTTTTTTTTCCCCCCTTGCCCTCTGGAGGGGGCAGGCAGAGGGTACCCCTGTGGATTAGGGGTGTAATTTCCCTCAGAAATGCATCTGTGCTGTTCAGCTCGTCTCTGTTCCAACAGAGATAGGAGTCTCTTGGGACCCCCTGCCTCATCCCATTTCTCCAGCGCCACATCTGGCCCTGCAGAGAACAACAAAGCTCTGCCTCCCTTTAAACGCCAGCAATTCATTTAGGCTAATGATATCTTTCCCCAGGCCAGGATCATTGTACATGCCCAGAGATCCAATAATTATGACGTCTGACAATCCAAATTTAGCCCTGTGCGATACCAAGGAGAGCATCTGTCCCCAATACTGCAGGGTTTCTAATAAATCAAGGCTAAGTGCTTCATATTTTTATATATTGTCTTCATAAAAAGTAATGTCTCTTTTTTTTTTTTTTTTGCCTGATGTAGATATTTCAACATAATACTCCAAGTCACTTGTGAGGCAGGGTACATATATGGAAAGCATGTTGGCTGTTAATATTTTTCTTCATAATCTGAGCTTGTGTCATTTTCATTTATGCGGCAGATCATGTTGTCACTGAAGTGGAATTACTAAACCTCCTAAGGGCCAAGCAGCCATTGGGATCCAATAAAACTCACTGTCAGCAGCTGAGTTGCTCGGAATTCTGGGAAGCATCACACTTGGACTTCCTTTCCCAGTGTGTGGGCCAGGTTCCCCTGTGGAGAACAAGCGAGAACAGACCGACATGCTCTCGGTCATGTGTCCCCTGCCTCCCTGCGCTCCACATCCTGGAGCTGAGGGAACATTTCTGAACATCTGCATAAGATGATGAGTTTACTTACTTATTTTTTTTCCCACTTGAAGGGAGGGAGCAAGGCCAGAGAAATGTTTCTGCTTGCTGCAATGAGAATGATAATTTTATTAATTTTCTTATGCTGGTTTAAAAAAAAAACAACAAATCCAGAAGTATTGGTCTGACTGTTCCTATCCCTAAACTCTCAGTGGCTGAAACCTGCATATTGTAGAATAACCACCCTTAAGACACTTTGGTTACTGTTACCTTACTGTTGTGATTCTAAATACACGGCTGTCATTTCTGTAATACAGGCCTATGTACTGGATTCACATCCAAACACTACTGCCAGACCACAGAATTCCCACCAGTTTTTAGGTTAATGTAATCTAATTTTATTGTTGTATAATTTTTGGAATGACACTAATGCTCCCAATAAGGCTGTTTCTGTGCTGCCTTAGTTCAATGGCTAACGTCAGACGCTACTGCTGCTCTTACTGTGTTCTTACTTCAAAACTGGAGCAGAATATTTTTCTTGTGTGCATGCTGGATCGACAGGATAAGATGCAACAGGTGTTGTTCTTGCTGCTTGTTTTAGCATTAATGTGGTGTGAATTTGACATTGGTATAAATCTTGTAATGCATTCAAAACAAGCAGAGGACATGTGAGTTCAAAATTGTAATCTGAAGAGCACAGTTATGGAATCACACAGAATTAGATCATTTGGGTTTGCAGGGTTTTTCAGTCTCACTGGGGTTGAACGTGATACATAAAAATATAAGATGTCTCTCAGAACTGATCCTGTGATCTAACTTTGGGATATAGTGTACTGTTCTCTAATTAATTTTGGGTCACTTATTTAATGCAGAGTATAGTGAATTTCTCTTCTGTTTAGCTTGAGTGAATTAGCATGTATATTATTCGTTTAATGTTTTTCCTGTTTGCTATGAACTTCTTGAATTTCCATCTCCTAAACCCTTGAAAAAATGTTTTGTCAGAGCTGCAGGGAAGTTTCAAATACCCATCTCTGCACTTTTACAGCATATATTTATTATAAATCAAACAAAAAAGTACCCCTTTGTGTTCCTTGTCATGCCACAATATACAACGAACCCTTGAATGCAGGTAAACCACAAGCAAGCTCTCCAATTGGCCAGAGCCACAATAGCCCCTCCCCCTCCACTCCACTCCACACTGAAAGATAACACCTGTGACATCACACGTAGACAGTGGCTCCACCCAGTCCAGCCGTGCTCTGTGTGTGAACCAGCCTCGTCTCAGGAGAGACTCACAAACACACACACACACACACACACACCACACAGCCCCTTGAAAGTGTGGGAAAAAGAATCAGCCAACTTTAACTGGCCGGTACCAATGGAGTAAAAACTGTTCTTCCTCAGCCTTCCACCTGGAGCTGCTCCTGGTGCTGGACACAGACAAGCGTAAAGGATTTTAATGGCATGAACACCTTACGGGAAATACCCTGACGGCTTTGTCACAGGAAGACTGAGTGCTGCTACTTATAGGATTTGTTGGGCATTTTTTCTGTGGAACTGTTTCACTGATATAGGTAAGTGAGATGCTTTTGAGTAATTTCAGAATTTGTGCTTACAGTGCTGTTATTAGAAGCAGACTAGGGTGCAGCAAAATGAGAAGGTTTGCTGTAGTCAGTGGTGACATTCAAAGGAACAACTCCTCTAAACTTTGTATTATTTTGTTTTAAACACTAAAGGATAGGGTTTGAAATTGTCCTGTGATTAGAATAACACAAATGGAAAATGGCAAGAGGATTGAGTTTAAAAATGCATTTTTACATTCCAGAATTTTTATAACACACTCTTAAGGTTTTAATGTTTTTAGTGTTTTTTTTTCACCAACATAGAAATCTCCTTTCTGAGCCCTTTCATTCTGTCTTATTTATCCAAAACAATGGTGGAAGCCTCCTCTGGGCTCAGCTCTATTGGCTAGCTCTCTGGCAAACTGCCCCATCTGGTGAGAGCTCTCAGTTTTTGGCACTTTGAATAAAAGCCCATAGCTTCCCCCGGTTGTCCCCTAGCTACCGCTACCAAGGTGAGACTCCCTGCCATGCGACAGGGTGTGAACTCTGGGGCCAAACGACCTCTGTTTTTCCAGTTGTCCGTCCCTCTTTGTAATCACCAGCAAGTCCCCTTTTTCTGTGTTCTCAGTAAAGCAGTGTAGAAACCCAGCTGTTAGACTGAAAGGGGGAAACAGGGTAGCAGGGCTGCCTTTCTGTTTGTGGTAATGTAATTGTAAGGTAGAGTGATGAAGCTGCAATTATGCCTCATGGGTTTTTTTGGCATTTCTGAGGGAAATTTGAAAGCGATATCCTTTTTTTTTCCCTGCGCCAAAGAAAAGTAGAACAGGAACAGAAAATATTTGATGCTGCTATTAAGGGCTGTGATGCTAATTGTTTGGCTTGTTGTGTTAGCAGCATGCTAAAGCTGGCGCTGGAAAGCAGGTTCCTTTTTCAAGCGTAGGCTGATTGTTTAACATTCATTCCTCCCTCACCCTGCACGTACTTAAGCAGGGTAAATAAAGCAGGTGTTGAGCAACAAGCTTGCACAACTCTTCGTCACACTCAGAGAAAGGCAAACTTTTTCTTTACAGTATCCAACAGCTGTGATTCAGTGTGAGTAAGCCGTAAGGTACCATGCCCGTCTCTCTGAGTTTCACATGTGACGCCAGGACTTCCCCCAGGAATACTTCCTTCAGCTGAGAATGAGGGCTCTGAGCCTGTGTCACCCCAGCGCTCAAACAATGGGCCACATGCTCACACTGTGCTTGGTGTGCAGTCACAGCGCTCAACAGTAACTGCAGTGTGTAAAACGAGAGCGTAAAACTGAGGCGCAGCTGTCTCCAGCAAAGAGAGCCGTTTTCTCTGTTGGGTCCTTGTGCATGAAGAATGGAAACGGGAGCCGGGTTTCCGTGCCTTATCTCTCTGAGCTGACCTCCTCAGCTGCGGCCCTCCACCTCTCACACCGGCACTTTGACCCCCGCATTCCTTGTTTACGACTCTAGATTTTGAGCTTTTCATTACCCTCAGCCTTTGTCACGTCTCCTGGATACCACCCAGTGGAGGGCGGCGCCATTCAGAGAAAGCGGTCAGGCGGCTCAGGTTAATGGCCTCTGAGATTCCCCGGTTAATATCGCTAATCCCATTTTTCCCCCTCTAGCTTGCAGTCACGGTTCTGCTCCTTCTAGTCTTGTTATTCTTTTTGTCGCTTTTATTATCGATGATTGCGATAGAAAGAGGGCAAGGGGCTGGAGGTTCAAGGAGGCTGTCCCTGTAATTACGCAGTGTGACACACAAACACACACGCTCGCGCAGATGCATGCGTAAGTATACTTGGGTGGATCTGCCCTGAGGTTTAACCATGCTGTCCCACCCGTTTTTGCCTAGGCCCAAAATGCAGCTGCAGGCTCCACCGGTCCTCCAGGAATTCTGTGGCCTTTTTGAATCTGTATTTTTATTTATACCCTCTCCCGCTTCCCTTTGAAGGGGAAATTCAAAGCCCCCACTCTCAGCCTCAGAAAATGAGTTAAAATAGATGGAATTTATCAAGAGTGGCATTTGATTTTTCATCTTCATTGATGGTAGCCTGGCACATGGCGCAGTTATTTAATCCTGCTTATCCCTTGTGGGCGGAATAATGGAGAGATGCCGTTGAGAGGCGCGCTGGCTAACTGCGAACACAATTATAAGCACAGGTTAAAGGTGTGCATATTGCAGTCGGCAGATGGCTGCTACAGCAACATACGATAAATACAGCAAGTTTAGTGTCATGGTTATCATTTCACCTTCAATTTCCATTTCATTTCTTTTGTCTTATTTACAGTCATGGTTCTCCTTGTTTCAGCAGTAATTAAAAGAATGCAAGGTAATCTTTTGGCCGGTTGTACGTGACTGTTGCCCTGTGAGTGAATTTATGGTTGGGTCTGCTGAACTGGAGAATGCAATCGATCAGACAGAGCTCTCTCTGGATTGAAAAATGACATTAATTGTCTGTCATGTGGGTCAGTCTGTGCCCAGTGATTGCTTTGCTTTGTTTTAGACGGTGTGTTGATTGGGTGGTGGCAGAGGCCGCTGTCTGGTTTTTAATGTCTGATTTATGTAGTAATGAATTATTGGGTCCAGAGATGGCCCTAACAGTGTGGCTGAGCGCCTTTGGGCCATGCTGAAGAGCTGGAGCTGGGAGTGTGGCAGTCCCACAGTCGGCTCTCAGCCTCTCAGCCTGCCTGTCTCTGCGCTGTTAAACCATCGCCGTAGTGATGCATTCTGACAAGCGCTGTGAAAGTGCTGGAGTGATGGAATGTGAATGATCTGACAGGAGTAGTGTCCGACGGCGGCCATTCCCAGGGTCTTACATGCTGTGGTGCTGAAGCAGGGAATTATGGGAGAGTGGTGAAGGGGTGTGGTGTTAGAACAGTGGGCTGGTCCACATGCCACAGGCTGTTATTTCCGCTGCCACTTTCTTGGTGTGATCTGTTGTCTCGAGGTTGAATATATGAACATTTAAACAGCAATATGAAAAAAAAAAGTTTCTTTGCTACTTACTGTGACAGTATGATGTGTTCACTCAATTCACTTTGCTGAAAGCATATTTCAGGTATGCATTTTCACTGTTGTTGTGTCATAACTTCGTCTTATCAAAGTAATGTTAGTAAAGGTTTTTTCTGTGCAGTGGTATTTAATGTTATGGTATTGGGATGTTGGAACACATGTGACTGCTGTGGAGGAGAGTGCTCCAAGCTCAGATACTCCAATACTAATTTGAGATGGAGACTGGAGCACGCATAAGAAATGTCCATGGGGAAGTGGCCATTATTCTCCATTCTTCCCCAAGCAGTAAAATAGACACAAAAGTAAGGACAGTGTGTTTCTACTCCCAGCCAGGGGCTGTTCATACACAAAGACACGCACATGCATTTTCAGGTTCACCTTCAGTTAGAACCCAAAATTGTCACTAAATCAACAAGCGTTTCTGCCTTTGCAGAAAGACATCACAGTTGTTCTCTTCCCCCAGCCCCATGCTTATTTTCCAAAGCTCTGAACCCTGCACACCCCCACACCAAGGATAAGTGCAGCACAAAAACAACAAAGAAAAGACATTATGTGGAGAGAGGCAGGCTTTCTGAAGCTGGAGGACTGTGTTACAGTCAGCAGTGCCCGGCACCGTGGGCCTCACCATCATGGCCACAGCCATCAGCTATGGGCCTGGAAGGGCGCTGAGAGATCCCTCCGTGCTCGTGCTGAGTTCCCTGTAGTTGGGCCATTTGCTCTTTGATGTTCCACAGGGTTTGTGTGGAGAGGGCCACAGAGCCCCTCCTCTGAGATTTAGCCTGCCTCTTAGTGTGGGCTCTAACCTTGGGGACCGGTCGCTCTGCTTCCATGATCAAATGCATTTTCATGAGCGGTCTCCATCAGTCATTTCTGATGTGGGAAGAACACAAATCCAATATACTCCAAGATGAATGTGAAATACCATCTTATTGTTTGCAAAGGTTTCCCCTTTATTTTAGCAGTGTCAACAGGTTTTGCTTCTTGTGGGTTCAGTCTAAATATGGCTTTACAGATTCACAGTCGGATTTTACAGTGTGTAAGGAGCTTACATTAATTAGAGTGCTTAAAAGTGTCACTGTTTTATGTGGCATTAGCACTAATCATTAAAATAACCATATTTCATGCCTGATAATGTACAATCAAGTCATTTCCATTTTCAGTGCGACCTTCGTACTGTATTTAGCATGTAAATTGAATTTTGTGACACATTTAGCCAGGCACATTATGGAAGTGGGGACCTGAGTGACAGGGAAAATCCTCTTTGTTAAAGATGAATTTTCTCCACTCATGCAAACTCATTTTAATTCCAAATCATCTTATTATACTTGCTCTGGTTGGAACCAGTTCCATTTGGATGTATCCACAGTGTATGAGTGCATGTCGCTTAAACCTCCGGATTAATCTTCCTCCTCCTTTTAAACTTTGGATCCGTTGAGTCTGTAAAGAGGAGCTTTTTACAATCTTCCTATTTAGGTCCTTGGGGCCGGTTTTCTTCTTCTCCCTATGTGGAAAGCCTGATTGGTCAGTCTGTTCCCGGCTCTCTCTGACCATGACCGGTGAAGCACTGAAAGCTTCGGGCTCTGCTGCAGGCTGTCTATCCGCTGTGATAGACATCTGCCCAGCAGGACTGTAATGTAATGTGTGTAACATGTTGCGCGCAGTCAGATCCAAGTGCTGGAGCTGCCCTTTGACTTACTTCATCTGAAGAGGGAGGCCTGTGTTTTTCCTGTGCAGTTTGAGGGATTATAAAGATGGAGAGGTAGCGTGGAGAACAGAGCGTGTGTACGGACAGCTGAGGGGCGGGAGCTGGACCTGTCCTGTCGCAGCGTTAGCGCTAGTGTCACCACAGCCTGATTTGGGAGGGTCTGTAACCCCTCGCTGTCTCCTGGGGTTCAGGGGTGAAGTCCTTATTCCATGGGGAATGCCCAGATAACATTACATTTCCTTCACTGAATTTGCATGTTCAATCTGGTGTAGAGGCAGGATGTGGCAGCCATACTGTAGTCTCACAGGCACAGCCTGATTTTGGAGATGCCTGGATGAGGACACTGATGTGGAGAGTGAATCACATAATGGGGGCATGTGGCAGCAGAATGGCAATGCTTTGTGCTTTGGTAAAGCTTCTGATTTTATGCAGGAAACGGTTTTCTAAAAGAGTGCTAAAGAAGGAACAACATTTTGAAGCAAGTCTGCAAAACTGCTCACTGCTAATTTACTCTTCCATGAGTCAGACTTTTCTATCTCCATGGGAACATCTCTCAAAATCGGAAGATTACCAGTCAAAATCCCAAGGTTGGATCCTGTCCATTTGATAATGTGCTTGCTAATCCTTGGCTTCTTGGTGTAAATCTTGCTCTGGAGAGCCGCAGCTCCTCTGGTAAACAGTGATTTATCCTCACTGGCTCCAGCAGTGCAGGGTGTGCCTAAAACTCAGGCGGGGCGTTTTCCCAGCATGCAGCTCTGCACAGGCTGAGGACTGTGGGAAGGAGCTCCTGTGAATGGCCCCATGTTCTGCCTGCGCATCTGTGGATGGCAGAAGAGGATGAGGTCAGGGGGCACCGAGCCCTCCTGGCTGGCTCCATTTGAGCTTCGCTTGAGCAGCATGGTGCATGATGGGAAAATTAAGCATGATGGGAGAGGGACAGGCTCGGCCTTTGTCTCAGCTGCTTGTGTGAGCCATCTTTTATAGCACTGAGTCACTCATTGTACATGTTTAGATTAATTAGCAGCCATAAGTGCTTGATTGTGGTAATTACCAACTTTTGATGAAGCCAGTGAAATGTGTGCTGTTTAAGCCCCGGTGAGATATATTTAGAGTGAGTGTGGAAATGGATTATGAGAGTCCGATTATGAGCTGCTTGCACCAGCCGCAGGCGCTAGAGCTGCAGACGAGGGGAAACACTGATGAGCGTGGTGTAGAGTGGTCAGGCCGTGAGCAGAACCACACCGCCCAAGTCGGCTGGGCTAGGGCTCGGGTTGCCCTGGCGACGCTCCCGTCTGAAGCGGAACATTGTTTCCATGCGCTGAGGGTAACTGATAGTCTGGGAACTGTCTCTGCTGCAGGTAAATCCCATCTCCCATCGCCACGGAGGTACTGCGTACTGCGGCCATGTGAGGCCGGGAGGGGGTGGGGGTGCTGGGGATGAGAAACAGTGAGGCACAGATGAAGGACAGAGGGACAGAGATGGGAAGAGGTGGCACTGGAAGGGTCATGTGATGATGTGATGTGTAGAAAGGGCTGGAAAAGGCTCTCTCATGCACCCAGCTTTGCCCTTTCCTTATCATACCAAAGCCACACATTCAGGCTGCATGGATATTCCAAAAGTGCCCATTAATTTGCTCAGTATTGCAATTATACATTGCAATATTTGGAGGACATAACAGATCATAGATTTCAATACATATTTGTGACAAAGTGAGTGTAACAAACACAACTTTAAATCTGCATATGATCCTTGCGATTTGACCGTGGGCCTTCATATATCCATGTGTCAGTGTTAAATGAATGCAGCGGTATCACTGAGAAACTAGCTAATCAACAGCTCTTGATTTGATGTTTCAGCTTTGGTAAATGGAGTGCATTCACTGTAATAAAATAATTTGAGCCTCTCATGATTAGTTAATTGCACAAGCCATAATTGCAATTATGAATACTATACGATTAATTACACAGGCCCACTACACGCAGGGTCTAGTCATGAGGCCTGCCTGTGCAGATGAAGAGAGGCAGAGTGGAGACAGGCTCAGCTGGGTGGAGCTCCGCTCCGTCTTCTCGCTGTTTGAGAGGCATGCCTTGCTTTGCAAATATTTGGTGGTTTAACAGTGAAACCTGTGGTGACAAAATGTGCGACATATAAAAGAAACCAGGGTTCCAGAGTTTATAACTACAGGACTCTGTTGAATGGGATTTTCTCAGTTCCACAGGCTAATATTTAGTGGCACAATGTTTTAAAAATGTATTGGAATACACCCAAATGCCTAACAGTTATTAGGGCTCTGAGCAGAGTGCAGAAAGGCCGTGTCCTCTCAAACCTGCCCTGTATGCGGTGGCGCTGAGATTGGGGTCTGGTGAGGAAGCGGCAGAGAGAGGCGTGGGTAATGAGAGAATCACTCGCTCGCAGGTCGTGGCCTCTCAGCTCCAGCTCTGAGTTACAGAGAGCCAGTTTCAGCTCTGTATTGATTGGGTCTCAGCTGTCTGCGCTGTTGTTCTTGCTGCTTCCTGCCTGTCGCTGGTGACAGGGGCAGAGCTGTGGGGGCAGTAGTTGCACTGCCTCCATGGCTTGAAATGCAAGCCTGTGTTTTGATTGAAACCAGTCATCCGAACTGGCCGAGCTGAACGGGCACTTTCTATTGCGCCGAGCACTTTGGAAATCATAATGTGTGTCCAGAGCATCATGGGAGTTGGTACGAATGTCAAAGTAACATGATGAAGTTACAGTAATCTGGTCTGGCCTGAGAGTCTGCATGTGGCATTCGGACTCACTGGCCGCGTTCCAGCACTCTCCCCCTGCTCCCCTCCGAGGCTGCGTCCCGTTCTGTCTTCAATGAGGAGTGCATGCTCACTGCTCTTTCTTTTTAATTCAATAGAGAGTGCAGCATGATCTTGCATGCTTCAACCATCCCCATAAAAATGTCTTTGTTCATCCATCTTTAAAAGCAACCCGGTCCAGAGTGGTAATGCTTTAAGTAGCCTAAACGAGCGCTGGAGCCGGGCTCTGCTTATTGCTTACTGAGCGACTGACGCCGCGGCGGGGGAAGCCTGGGGGCTGCTCACTCCTGAGCTCAAACCCAGCGATGTGTCGGCTCCTCAGTCGCACCCTGAAAGGGCCCTGGAGCCCCTCTCGCCAAACAAATAAATAAAACAACACCGTCGCAACATTCATATCGCGCACCAGCACGGAGGTCACTGCCGCTGTTTTGTCTTGTGTTGAGGAGCTTATTTCCTGGACTGTGATTATGCGGCATGGTGATGGAGGGATGTTTTTAGCTGCGATGCCGTTAATGGCGGCCGCCTCTTGCTTTTGCAGCAGTGGAGAAATGTAAGCATTGGGCTGCAGGGGGAATGGGCGAGGGGAAAAGCAGGGCTGCGCCTGGAATAGGAGGTGGTGACGGTGGTGCTTTTGATGAGGGCGCCCTGACGGACCCTGGGGTAACATCTACTGCATGTCGCGCGCAGATGAAAGCAGGCAGCACCGCCGAGCAGCAGAGCCGGGCCTCCCAGGCTGTTTTAACGGCCGCCCTGCAGAGCACGGACAGCGGGCCGCGCTGCGGTCCATATCACAAACACAAGGCCCGGCCTGGGAAAGGCCCGGTCCCCGACAGCTGGGCCGGAGCGGGGCCGGAGCGGGGCCGGCGTGGGGCGGCCCCATGCCCTCCAGCGCAGCGCTCATGAGCTGCTGTGTGAGGTCTCATCGCCCTGACCTGAGAGCAAGAGGCTCAGTGAAACGTCATGGCGGAGAAGCTTCGCTCCTTCTCAATTCACCCAACAATCACATTTCAGCAGCTGATAAAGGAGGTCATGGTCTTTTGAGTGCTTTGAGTCCATTCCTGAGCGTTTGAGCGTAATGTGTTTATGCTCTGCTGTCGTTGTGGGTCCAGGCTGGATGTGGGCAGTGCTTCTGTTCTGAGGAGCTGGCACCAGGAGTGCCGGCTCACTTTGGATTCTGGAGCTTTTATCAGCACGGCTCATTGTCTGGCTGAATCAGGCTGAACAGCGTCAGCACAGCCTTCTGTCATTAAAGGATACTGGCCTACTTTACAGACACAGGCTGTGCTCCTGCTCTGTGCCTCAAACACAGAGTACACCCTAATGAAAGGGGGTTAAGACTGCATCATGTCCGCATATGTCTGATATTTATAATATAATATAAATGTAGCACAGATTGTATAGTTGGTTCTGAAATTTCTGTCACAGGGGTTTGAGTAGAAACATCTCCAGCTTCCTTTCCTGCTTGTCTAATGGGAACCCATTAATAAAAAGCGCATTTTGTCTTTGCATCATTGTGATTGCAGTCCTTAACAAAGCAAGATATTTACATTTATCTGTACTGACAAACTAGCTGGCCACTGTCTCAAAGAAAAATTGTTTGGAAAATAGTGGCTTTGATACCGTGTGTGATTCGTTCCTCAGGAAACCCAGAAATTCCAAGGGAAATTGAATTCTTGTTGATGTGTTTAAAAGGTGAAGTACACTCTCCTGTGCCCATGCTGTTTTTTGATGGTAAATAGAACAGAGCATAGCACCAGTGGATATTCCACAAGCTGTCTACAGATTGGTAGCGGTTGCAGTCCAATGTTTTTTTCCTTTTATAAGTAACAATGAAAAATACAAGTAATAAAAAATGAATAATAGTAAAAATGTGAAATGTGGCCTAGTTTTTTTGAGAGATGCTTATGCTGCCTTCTCAAACAAGAGCACGTTCCAGCATTTTGCACTGGCTGGAATTAACAGTCAGTACTGAAAAAGATTTCCATAAAATCAGTCCACTGATGAGTGACTTGTTTTTTGAACAGATGTGTGAAAGGGTGCCAAGAGTACTGTTAAAAGTTGCATTGCTTTCCATTTTTCATCTCATGGGCTGCATGCGGCTTTGAGTTGCACAGCACTCACAGCAAAACTCAGCTGTGGCTTAGTTTAGTTGCTGTTGTTATTGAAACGTGTCCTGACCACTGTCACACAGCAGGCTTGTGTTGAGGGGTCTGTGGGCTGTATGCTCATGTACAGGTGAATGTGTCATTAGAGGCCTGAGCTGAGTAGTCCTGTATTTCAAAGAAAGTTCCATAGTGAAAACAGGCAGCTTGGAAACTACCGTTTGAGTGTAATTGACTATGACTTATTTTTATGAATCCCAGAGAAAAGTGAAGGTTGCTCATTGGTGTGGAAACCCGGTAAGTCGGTATAGTAGAAGCAAGGCAGATTCCAGCTGCATGTTAGGAAGGGGAGCCAGGCTTTGACCCACTGCCCTGACCCCAGTGACCCCAGAGCAATGACCAATCTGCACCCAGACCAGCTGCAGTCATCACCCCTAAAAGAGACTCTCTCACCAGGTTCCTCTGTCACAGCCTCAATTTCAGCTGATAGGAGGGTGCGTATGTGAGAGAGAGTGAGAGCGAGTGTCTATTTGTATTTGTGAGACTGAGACAGACAGCGAGAGATAGAGAGACTAAGACAACAGCAATGGGGAGGAAACAGTGAGTGTATGGGGGGGGGTGCGGAAGGGAGGGAGCGGGGTGCCCCCATGTCGCCTGTCTGCCGGGGTGTTTGCTCGCTGCTCGTTGTGGCGGATTGGGGAGCGGGGCCTTGTTTAATCAGCTCTGCACTGATTAGCTCCCCCCATATCCGCCGCTGCTATCTCTCCACATGCTCTTTTGCATTTCAAATCCGCTCCCAGTGCGACCGCTGGGATACACGACTCCATCTGCCGGGAAACGGCCCATCTCAGAGAGTGCAGGGAGGAGGGGCTGCACCGCGGCTGGAGCCACAGTCACTGGGGTGGGGGTTGGGGGGGGCAGGGGCAGGGGCTGTTCGTCCCCACTATGCTCATTCTGAATGAGCTGTCCCTCACCGGCACTATTCTGCCCCTGGATCAGTGTGCCTCTCACAGCTCCACACAGTGCTACTGCATGTGGACTGGCCCTGGATCAGTGTGCCTCTCACAGCTCCACGCAGTGCTACTGCATGTGGACTGGCCCTGGATCAGTGTGCCTCTCACAGCTCGACAGAGTGCTACTGCATGTGGACTGGCCCTGGATCAGTGTGCCTCTCACAGCTCCACGCAGTGCTACTGCATGTGGACTGGCCCTGGATCAGTGTGCCTCTCACAGCTCGACAGAGTGCTACTGCATGTGGACTGGCCCTGGATCAGTGTGCCTCTCACAGCTCGACAGAGTGCTACTGCATGTGGACTGGCCCTGGATCAGTGTGCCTCTCACAGCTCCACGCAGTGCTACTGCATGTGGACTGGCCCTGGATCAGTGTGCCTCTCACAGCTCCAGGCAGTGCTACTGCATGTGCTCACTTCTGGTTAAAAAGACCAAATCACACAATTCAGGACTGGTTGTCAGACTTAGAATTGCTGCAATTTGGGCAGTACAGTTTGCTTCTTAATGTCATTGGCTCTTTAAAGGAGTCCTTTAGTGTGTGCTGTTCGGGTTAGCCTTTGCAATGGGTGACCTCACTGTTTGTGTGTGTTTCCTCTCTCTGTGCAGAAGATTTGCATACTGAAATGAGAGGAACTGGTTTTACAACAATAGACTCCAAGTCTCTCCACAGTGCAAACTCTTCCCATCTGTGATGCATGAGGGACTGACTGGAAGCATGTAAAGGTGGCTTTGAAACATGTGTGCCATTTATTTTCTTTTAAAAAGTTTGACATTCCTATGAAAGCAGGTTCATAAGCCTTGCTTTTCAGTGCAACACTATTCAAAGTGGTTGTTCCCACACACAAGGAAATTCCACAAAGTAAGGAAACGAGCTTAGCATACAAAGACTAGTCTATATCAGTTAAGCATTTGGAAGCTATAAGCTGTAAGCATTTGAGGTTTTTGAGCCTTCCAGAAATCTGTCTTTTATCTTCAAGATAATCCCAATGGAATGATGTAGAACTCATTCCTCAAAGGGTTAAAGTCAGAGTTGTACCAGTAAAGAAGCGATTTTCTTCAATCCGCAGATGTCGACTGGGGCTCCATCAAATGCACGCAGGCGCTTTAAGTGAATATGCAATTCTGTTTTAGAATATGGAAAGACACATTTGCTTATGTCAAATAAAATAGAACACACTGAAAGAGCATGATGATGTAATGTAATGTAAAGCCTGCCCCTAAGGGCCCAGGTGTGTCTGTGTGAGTCCTGGCCGTAGGGTTTTACTCGGCATTATGGCGTTTGTGTGAGGCTGACACGAGATAAAGCACCAGAGGACATCAATACCACCACCTATGCTCTTAGTTATCAAAACATGACAAGCCTTTACCATTGGATACCCGTTACAGCTGTGGGGGGTAACATATTCAATGCTAAATATTCAGTGAGTCACCCTTTTGCTATGAAAGGACTTTAATGTCCCTCTGCAGCCAAGCTTAAGTCCTGATTTCTCCTGAAGAAACAGGCATAAAATGGAAGAGGAGAGTGGTGATATTGGAGCTCAGGAGACGAGTGATTAAGGTAACATCCTCTCATTTACACAGTAACTTTATCAGCAGGTTAGACATGTCACCTCTGTAATACGTGGAAAATCATTTTAGGAGAGGGCTAGGAAATGAGATTTTAAGGTGAAAATATTCTTTCACAGATGCATCAATATTTGGACATTGACCACTGTGCAGCACCTTACAGAAGGGGGGGGGGTAAGGGGCTCTGCAGACCTTGGGCCTCATTAACCTTCTCTCTCCAGCCACCTGCAGCCCAGCTCAGGAAAAGTGTCATCACTACCTCAAACATCATGCAAACAGCACAATGGGGTGACTGGCTTTCTCCAGTTTCACTACCAAAAGTCTGCTACATTGTTTGTAGGTATAGATTTAGTGTTTGAATGTTTATTTGTGGGGTTTGCTGTGTGGGTGAGGATTCATTAAGTGAGATTTAATCTGTTGTATTTTGAAGGTGTGACGATTAACTGTAGGTGTTGTTTGATCGTGGAGCAAATCTCTGTTACTGTCCCATTTAAATGATGTTGAAGTATACAGTATAATGGAGGTAGGGGACTTTTCTAGGTGCTCATATGCCTTAATGTGATTCATATCTACCTCAATGGCTTGAGCTTTAACCATCCCATTTGCAAATTCTTTTGTCAAATGACTCCTTATGTAATACATTATAACTACATGATGGATCGGTTAATGAGTTTTAGCCTTGTCTTCAGACCTTGTCGCAAGATCAAATGCATGCACAGTTCCATGTATTTTGTCATTATGCGTTTTTTAAACATTGCTGACATTGTTTTTTCCTAAATGAGTCCTTCCTGTGTGAAGTACCATGAGTGTCATTCAGCATTCTCTCCTGAGTGCCTTGTTGAAACTCTCTTGGTTGAGACCGTAGGTCTGGCCTGTGTTTGTTTGTAGAGGTGAAGCTTGCACCTGAAAAGCTGGTCTCAGAGGCAGGTTGACGGCTTCATCCATGTGGAAAAATGCTGAAGCGTGAGGTTTGTTTGTTTGTGTTATGATGTTGCCTGGCTACAGCAGGGCCTGGCGAGTTTTGGTTGTTGCCGTTCATGGTGGTGGGGCAACCTGTGCGTTTGCTCGAGCCTTCTGAACAGAGGCCGCTCTCGTAGAGGTAGGAATTTTCTGGGCCAAACAGTATGATGTTGCGTATGTTACAAAGCAACAGTGCTGCATTTCTTAGTGTTGTGGTTTGACTCTGCAGTGAATTGCTGTTTATTTGGAATTTTGTATAAATCATGTCATGATACACACCAGTATTTATTTATTTTTCCCCTCCACTAGTCTGCTGTTCTGGTCCCACCTCTTCATACCTGCCGAGCATACTCACAGCTCTAAAAATACCTGCTTCAGAGCCTGAAAGTATTTATGGCCTAATACTCAGGTGAAAATTGCAGTAAGGATGGGAGGCTAAACCCTCTCATCACAGTGACACTGGTGAATGACCTGTAAAATGTAGTCATTGTCTCTCCAGAAAGTGGAGGGTTAATCTCTTCATGGCTTCATTGCTGCTGATCTCAGGCGTGGTTTCCCTTAGAAAATGGATTGACGCTGCTTGGAATGCCCAGCACCTTAAGCCCCTTAATTAAAATGGCTGCCGGAACCCCCTCCCAGATGGATGCTTTTGATATTTAATTAGCTTAACGTCTCACTTTGCTGAGGGGGGTTTGGTCCCATTGTGTCAGTGTGATTCAGTTAGCCTTGAAGGGAGGTTGAAGGGTTAAATAGGGGAAAGTCATTACAGTATTCCAAGCCACAAATATATTCAGGCTAAACTGATTTGGGGGTACCAATCAAAATGCAACTCTCCTGAGTGTCGTCCTCCAATATACCCCTTTCATTTGTAATGCGTAATGCACCCCACCCCCACAGACTCTCCCCACAGATTCACTGCCTTCACACTGACCACCCTGAATGATTTTACCCCCAAAGCTGCTGGCTCCTTCTACATGTTGTGGTAGCAAGCGTTTGTCCATGACTCGATTGTTCACAGATTCTGTGCAAGAAGCCAGGGGTCATAAAAATTGCATGGCTGCTGTTTACAAAGCATTTTCTTTTTCACAGCTCTCCTTTTATGTTGTCACTTTCCATTTGATGCATTCTACACGTTGATAATAGGTGAATGATTTAATGGAAGCCATTTTGAAAATGGAAAAGTCTATTCTTGTGCTATTTATTCCCTTCTTGGTGCATCTGCAATATCGAAAATTATTTTACCGTAAAGAGTGAGAAGTAGCACTTCACTGCCTCTTTCCCCAGCATTAGATTTTGTTTCTGTTACACGTCTTTATCACATATATCTGTTTGAAATGGCCCGGTGCCTGATTTGTGGCCTGATAGAAGCAGAGGAAGCTCTTAGGTAGTCCCCATGTGATCGCTGTAAATCATGTAGTTACAGGCCATTTGTACAGAGCCAGGAATGTTTTCATCAGTTAAACAGCTCTAACTATGCACAACGCCAGTATATCAGCAGAAGACTCAACAGCTGTTTGACTGTTGGAGTTGTCGAAGTGAAATGATGAGTAGCTCCTGGCTAATCACTAACTTCTTATTATATGTCAAGCCATAAATCAGACCCTGCTATTGGCGCATGCTTAGCCTTTGGAGAACTAGCTGTTTGCGTGTGTTAGATACATATATAATGCATTGGGGCAGGAGAGAGAAGTCCTAGTCCTGATAAGACTGGTGCGTCACAGGGCAGCCTCCCTCCTCCTGTATGTAGCGTGTTTGAGAAAGTTGGAAAGAAACACCAGGGTAAATTTAATCAAACGCTCTCAGTGTCTTTAAAGGCACATGGAATTCAATCAGAACAGTCTGAGTGTGTGTTACTACATCATAAAATGAAAAGGACACCTTCCAGTGGGCATGTTTGTTTTAATGTTGTCCATTTTGATTGAACTGCATAGCACTTTGAATAGAATAAACACATAGATCTAGGCCACTGAGTTTGCACCTTTCAGAAGGAAAAGCTCGCCATGTCTCTCTTTTGAGTTTTCCAGTTGTAACATGGAGTTTTCCAGTTTCACAAGGCACTGGATGTTTACCTAAATTGTGGCTTTATGTCTTATCTGGGCACTGCTTTGGACTCCAGATACTGTAAGCGATTCCCATTCCTCAGTGCGTTTGGGTTTAATTCAAATGGGCACATCTCTTTGTTCACTGGCCAGGAGGCCCTCTCCGTTTTCACAGAAACATCAGCGAGTGAAAATGCTGCTGTAAGCACTCCATTTTCCAGGGCGAAGGGAGCAGGAAACCAGACTGAGGAGGCAGTGGTATGCGTGTTAATGAGTAGCTCACCAAATTGCCCCTGTAAACAGAAGAGCAGTAAAGCCATCAGTCATGTGACATTACCTTTTGTGAGTGGAATTATATGTACTGCATCACAGCCTGGGAAATAAGTGGCATCTCGAACTTTGCAACTAGCTCTGCGGAACAAACTCAATTTGATCCTGGAGTAATTCACTTACCTTCTTTATAATTTAATTGGATTGGGATCAGCATGTATTTACTTCCAGGCCTGTTTTTTATGTTATTTTTTTGGTGGCCGAGGTGGTGAGATTCATGTAGTGAGAGATGTGTTACTTGCTGTTTTGTTATCTGCTGGAGGGGAAAAGACGTGCTGGTGCCCCCCTCCTCCCCCAGCTGTGCTTGCACTGCTGTAATGCTGGCCGTTATCGGGGCATGGAGCCGCTTTATTGCCCTTGGGGTATTAGATGGAGCCGGCTTTATTGCCCTTGGGGTACTGTGTTCTCCCTGTGTCTCTCTTTTGTTTCCGGGGGATGGGGGGTCGTTAAGGTGGGGGGTGGAGGCAGAATTGGGCTGTAAGAGCGGAGGATTAAATCCGCTGCCCAGCTGGACTCACAGAGTGACGAGCTCAAACACTCACTGTGCCGAGGTGGGACGGCCCACATGCTGAAACCAGTAGCCCACGGCGTCTCAGTGTTAGCACTAGCTGTTAATTGGCCCTGCTGCGCTGGCTCCGCGTGATTCCCCCGCGGCTCTGTCCCCTTGCCCAGTCCCAAAAAAGAGGAGAGAGGAATGCACTCAAGACTCCTGTTCAGTCTTATGAGTTTAATCACTCAATTAACTCTTGAGCGCTTGTGCTTCAACAGGCTTGTTTTCGAAACCTTCTGTTTCCATTTTACAGTGCGGTTTAGCGAGTTTGGAGTTGAGCTGGCACCCTCTATTGCCTCTCGTGATATTCTTAAATATGTTTTTGGCTTCACTGTAGTTCCCCAGTGGAGTGATGAAATTGGATTGGCTGCTGATCCTATTGTACCCACAGCGAGAGGACAGTGACTCTCCTCTGTCACTGCTTTAAGCAGCCCCCACACCCCCTGCCTGCCAGGCCAGGAAAATGTGCAGAGATGTTTTCTACAGTTGGGACCATAGCATTCCCTTGACATGTGATAAGTGACAGGCAGTACAGGGTCTGTGGCTGTTTGGCAGCTGACTGGGGGTGGGGTGGGAGCGTGGGGGGTGTGATGGCCTCTTCCGCATGCGCTCCGTTCTCGGGGTTCCCCCAACGTCCATCTGTTCGAGCGCAAATTCATATTCGCATTTCACTGGCCTTATCAATTATTCCTCAAAGCTATGCCTCCCACTGGAGGACGGGAAAATTGTGTCACAATCAATTAGCAACTCAAGTTTGTGACTAACCCAGATTGATTACAAGGGGCCTGCTCAGGCTTTGGGCTTGAATGGATGATTTTTCCATTGTGTAACCAGATCCGTGTAGACAGGCGCACTTTGTCGGGGAACGCGCGGCTCTTCCTGGGAGGACTGCGGGTCGATAGGGTTATAAATGAGCTCCACAGTGCACCTCGGCGAGATGATATTAGTTTCCTTATTTATCAGTTCTGCAGCCCTGCAGCGAGATTGGACATCAGCGCAGCAGCCTGTAAACTGACTGATGCGTATGCGTGAATGAGTCAGCTGTCTCTGCCATACATACGACCCAATCTTGGGTCCCGCCCCGAACCCCGCCAGCATTACATTACCTTCAGCCCCCAGACAACCAGGCTTCTGCCCGACTGATGCCCCCCCATCCCCTCCTGTCCTCTCTCCTGTTCTCTTCTCCTCCCCCATCCCCTCCTGTCCTCTCTCCTGTTCTCTTCTCCTCCCTCCTCTCTCCTGTCCTCTCTCCTCTCTTCTCCCCCATCCCTCTCCTGTCCTCTCTCCCCATCCCCTCCTGTCCTCTCTCCTGTTCTCTTCTCCTCCCCCTCTCTCCTGTTCTCTTCTCCTCCCTCCTCTCCTCCTTTGCTCCTCCAGCTCCCCACATTACCGGTTTTCTCTGGCGGTAAGTGATTCACCGGGCCTCTGCTCCGCCTCACAGGAGAAAAGCACAGCGTTTCGAGGCCACGGCAGCATCGCCCTCCTCTGCTGAGGAAGGGCGGGGGCACATAGTATCAGGGAGGCGTCTCATCCAGGATGAAACGATTCGGCCTCCCCCCTCGGCATCTGCTGAGACTGATATCCCTCCATCAGAGAGCTGTGCTGTGCCGCCTTCTCCTGGCAGCTTCGCCCCGTTGCCAGGGCCACCGCGCCAGCTCACAGGACTTAATCCACACCAAGAGCAAAACAAGCCTCCAGCCAACAAATTTGCTTAAGTGGGGCAAAATCTTTGCATTAGAGAGGTAACTGTTGTGTAACTTATCACAAGCTGAGAGAACACAGAGAACAGGGACAGCTGGTCACCAGTAAATAGTTTTACAGAGTGTGGAGTGCTTGTGCATTTGGCTTATGGAGTTTGACTTGTTCAGGTTTTGAGGCATAAAAAGCCAGATGTCCTTGAACTGCGACCCTACAGCCAACCATAGTCTGAAGGACAGCCCACACTGAACTACTTCCTGCTAAGAGGGCCCAGTACAGCCCCACAGGGCCCTGGGCCCATTGTTCCACCTCAGCTCATAATTGTTTAATTGGAGTCATTCAGTGGAAAGGAAGTCCTCACACCTGATATTGCAGGTTTAAATCTGCTGCAAATTGAAAAGCCGCAGTGCAGTGTACAGCACTAGAAGACTGGATTTGGCCATCCTCAGAGCAGTAAGTCACATAATCATATTAACTGTCTTTTAGAGACTCCTTCCCTCTTAAATATTCATCTTTTTATTGGACTTACTTTTTTCTTTCCATCCCAGGTAAATCATGTAGGGCTGCATTCAGTTTGCCTTAAGCTCTTGTGTAAAAATAATTCCGATCTGGATTAGCCACCATTTTTAGGATTTGAATAAAATAAATGAATTAAAATTAAATTTGCTCACTACCACTGACAGAATTTTGGTGCCAGTTACAAAAAGGGGTTCTACAGACACCCCCTTGTGCCATAATCAGGACAGTATTCAGTTTGTTTGGGTATCTGAGTTATCTTCATGTGGGTATTACATTTTCATGCAGCTTCAGTGTAGTGTTTTTGGAAGTCTGCGTTGTGCTATGTCTAAGCTCTCCTCCACTGTGCTCTTTGTTTGATTTGGGTTTTGAGAAGGCATTTCCAATTGGACGCACAGTCATGCAGTGTTTCCCACATGATGGAGGGTTTGGAAGGTACATAACTGCCGGCCGCTTGAGATTTTCTTGGAATTAAATGACAGCCTGACAGAAAGCAAAGTGAAGGAGACAGTTCTGTCAATATTGGAAAAGATGGCGCTTGGGCTGAACCAGTAGGCGGGGAGAGCAGTGGAACCTCACTCTTACATACAGAGACCAGCTCCCCCAATGCACTATCACATGTCGTTCCACCTGCTCTTTAGAGCATGTTTGCCATTGTGTAGCGACGCCGCAGAGCAGAAATCCATTTCTGTATTGGATAATACGGGTGTCTTCAGTGTGTTTGCACAGGGACTCTGACAACGTGGAGGCGATTAGGCCGCACTGTACATGCTTCCCTTCAGGGGGCATTTTCTCTTGTTTGCTAAGTGTGGAGTAGCGCACTGGCAGATGGGCCTCAGTGCTGGGGTTTGTAGGGCTCTGTCTGTCAGTAAGGCCACACTCTGGGGGAAAGGAAACGCACAAGCTTTACTGGCAGCTTTGTTTTACTGCTGCCTGCTCATACTGGCCCAATCCCATCAAGCACTGCAAAACCACCTGACAGATGAGGGTGTAGGTCATTCGGAGGTGAAATGTATATATTTCAGATATGTTGAAAACAAGATGACTGTACAATCGATCCTAATACTTAGGCTTGGTGTGGTGAGGGGTTAATAGCTCAGAATGTGCTTTATCAGATAGGCAAAGTAATATTCATGTGGACTGTAGTGTTCTTTCACATTCTTCCTTTCATATCTGTGCTCAAGCTTTAGCCTTCCGATGAGAGATTCAGAGATTCTGAAAGTTTTTGCTCCATCAAGTTTGTTTTTTTCTGCTTTGTCTTTTTTTGTTCTGTCTCACCAAAAGATTCCTTGCATGTGTCAGCACTTCAAAGTTTGTTCTACACAAAGTGAAGATGAAGCATGAGCAACGTCTTAGTCACTGTCTCTGTGAGACATAGAGCAGAGCGCTTATACACATGATGCAGGTATTGTTTGCCTTCCTGGTGCAGTCTGAAGTCCATTGTTACTGTAAATGTATTTGCATTTAGGGTTATTAATGTTCATCTTAAAAGCCTCATGCAAAATACTGTTTCACCACAGAGAACTGAAAAGTGTGCTCCTGAACCAGGACTTTCGAAGTTCGGAAAATATTCTCTTTATAGCTATATTTTTGGGAGGCGAAAAAAAATGTGTTTCCTGGGTAATTTTGCGTGTGGTGGAGCAGAATGGCGCAGTTTGGACAGGCATCAGTGCGGGGAATGAGTGCGAGCCTGGCTGCGTGGCTGGGCCTAATGAGGACTCTCTGTATGCGCAGCGCACGGTTCCAGGTGCATGCTCTCCTTTAATAACCTGGAATCAATTGACAACCCAGGCAGGAGTCATTTCCTCCCGTCTGTAATGTTAAAGAGGCCGGTCTCCCTGGAGACCGCCTATTAGGGCAGGGCTCTGGCATCTGCACAAAGCCTCTGCAGCGCTGCTGGCCAGAGTGCCAGGGAGCTAAACGGGAACACAGCGCCACCCATTTGTTTTGTCTAACGAGGAGACATTAAGCCGCGGCCTCCGATGATTGCATTCCGTCAAATCAGGCTACCGGAGGCAGGCAGGCAGGCAGGCAGGGACATAGCGAGGGAGGGAGGGAGGGAGCGAGCGAGGGAAGAAGGGAGGGAGAGAGGAAGGGAGTGAGCGAGCGAGGGAGGGAGTGAGCAAGAAAGGGAGGGAGCGAGGAAGGGAGAGAGCAAGGGAGGGAGGGAGGGAGCAGTAGTTTGGTGCATGTTATTTCCCCCCACCCCTTTGCTGAAAGCAGAGTGTGGGCTGTAAGGCCTGTGGGTGCGCTCAGGCTCCTGTAGCTTCCCTTTCAGAGGAAAGTGGTGGCCTGCCCCTGCACACAGCAGGAGGAAAGCCCACTTCAGCTCTGCGGAATGAGTTTTGGGTGCAGAGGCCTGATGGGTTTGCCCTTTTGATTATGTGTCCTTAACTGACTGCACGACTGTCCTGTGCACACTATTGGAACAGCCTGCACTGCACTGCCACATCAATTGGCCATGCTGACAAAATAACCAGCAAAGAGTTTAAATGTGATTGAATGCTATAAATAAGGCTTGAATGGCTATGGCTTTGTCTCTGATCTCATCTCTGTTCTCCAGGTGAGTGTTAGTCAGCCAGCGTCCCCTGAGTGTTATGTGTAATTAATAACATGGTGACATAGCTCTGAGAGAAAGAGTAATCCTAGTTAATATGCCACTCCACTCCCATGGGCTAGCCTTTGTGCTGTAATGATAGCAGACTGTGGTGTGAGACACTCGTGGAGAATCAATCTCCTAATGGACCTTTTAGGGAGGGCTGCCCCCCCAGAGCCAGCAGGCTGGGTGGAGCCCTGATGTTCAGAAGGCACCAGCTGGGATCTCCACCCCCCACCCCCACCTGTGTCTCACCGTCCTGTGGCAGCCATGAGCTCAACACCTCGTAGCACACGTCTTACTAGAGTAAACCTTGACAGCTGTCTCCCTCTGAAAGGTCCTGTCTGCATTGTTGTGGAATTTTCCATTGTGTGTTGTTACAGACTAATATTCTCTACAAGAGCATTGTAGATTGTCAGTGTTTAGTTTTTTAATTAAGAATGATTTTTAAAATTCCTGTTTGTGTTGGGTGTAGGCTCCTTTGGTGATGTCATTGCACATGCCTGTAGACTTTTGTTTTCCTCTCCAGGAATGAAAGATTGAATGAAGCACTTCATTTTTCTTCCTCTCCCACCCTCAGGAGCCAGTCTATGATTGTGTGAGTGGGAGGAGTGGAGCAGGAGCGTAAGGACTGAGGGGGGAGCAGTGCCAACCTGAAAAATGGTGCCTAAACATCACCCCCTAGTGCCCTCCCTACCAGCAGGGGGCGCACTTCTGCTACTGCTACTGGCGTCCGTGGTGCTGTCCTCTCACGCAGACGGTGAGTATCACACCAAATGAATGACCGCCTCTGCCCAAACTTCCTCTGTTTAAGCAAAGGCCCTTGCACACTTCTTTAATCTTTATTAAATTAATGTATAATTTATATAACTATAAATGTATTAGTTTAATCTGATTATCAGGTTGCGTTGCACATGGTATGCCAGTTTGTTGGATTTCCCGTTGGACCTGAACATGAGCTTGGGAGGAAATCTTTCCCATAAGACTGGACTGTATGAAATGTCCCTTAGTCCCATCCGTGAGGTCTCTTCTGCATTCATATTTTACTTGAATTAAGGCTGAAACTGAAGCAAAACTAAAACTCACCTTTTAATTACGACATGCAGTTGTGCTAGAGGAAAAAGTGGGTTGAATTTATGTAGTCAATTGTCATCTAACTAAAGAGCAGCGAAGTATGCTCAAATAGAATTTGATCACAGCTCAACAGCTGATTGTGAAAGTTTAATTTACCATTGGTACCAATTACTGTTATTGAGAAAATTTTTATAATGTTTCAGACCTTAAGAGGAGAAACAAAAACACAGCACTGATTTTATTGTCCTTTTTCGCCTATGCATATCTTGGAACCTCACATCGGCTAAATAAACCATAAACCATTAATCCAACAGACTTGTTTTTAAATTGAGCTAGAAATGGTTCAAATGTTCTCATGCAAACAAACCAACAAAGATGAGAAAGAGAACATTGAGTGGAATGAGGGTGCGTTTGCCGGTCGTTTGTCCAGGATGGAGATAGGGCTATTTGAAGGTGTGGTGGGCGAGTCAGTGGACCCTCATGACGTTGTGGATGCTGGGGTTTTGGGCAGATCCAGTTCCCTTGTGCACTTCATACCCCATTGCTATCATGACGACAGTTATTCTGTTAGGCTTCCTCCCAGCCAGTCTGACTGCCATTGTCTCTCAGCCTCAGAAAAAATTATGCTTAGTGCTAACCTTTCTTTTCTAACCATTGGCCAAGTAAAAACGACCTTGTAGAATTCATTTACTGTGCGGTTGTCATGTCAGGGCTGTAGATTTCCCAGTGCTTTCAGTATTGCTGCGTATTTACAGACCTCTTCTTTGTGCACTAGATAAATGAAGGCTCTCACAACCAGCCTTTTTGTGTGCTTCCCAGAGCTGGCATAAAAATGTCACTGTTTTATAATATGCTAACAGATTTTAGAGATGTAGGAGTCTGATAACAGTAGAGCCTCATTCAAGAACAACACGCAGCAAGAAATATGTCCCTTATCTCGTCCACTTCGAGGAAGGCTTCTTTCATCTCGCTGGATTTGTTGTTCTTTCTTCACCCCTGAAAAGTTGCTGGATACGTGACAGACAGCTCTAGGTGTAGATCTGATGTTCCTTTGTCGCAGCAGTTTGCGAAACCCTCTCTTATCTGGCAGTTCCCATAGAGGAAGCACCCAGCATAATTAACCCCTTACTGACCGGCACCCACAGCGGATAAGAAAAGACCCACTGAAGATTTGTAATGGTTAGCCAGAATGCCTTCATTGGGACGCAGTAAGACACCAGTCTTCAGGTAGCCCCACTGCCAGCGTCAGTCTTCAGGTAGCCCCACTGCCAGCGTCAGTCTTCAGTTAGCCCCACTGCCAGCGTCAGTCTTCAGGTAGCCCCACTGCCAGCATCAGTCTTCAGTTAGCCCCACTGCCAGCGTCAGTCTTCAGTTAGCCCCACTGCCAGCATCAGTCTTCAGTTAGCCCCACTGCCAGCATCAGTCTTCAGTTAGCCCCACTGCCAGCGTCAGTCTTCAGGTAGCCCCACTGCCAGCATCAGTCTTCAGTTAGCCCCACTGCCAGCATCAGTCTTCAGGTAGCCCCACTGCCAGCATCAGTCTTCAGTTAGCCCCACTGCCAGCATCAGTCTTCAGTTAGCCCCACTGCCAGCATCAGTCTTCAGTTAGCCCCACTGCCAGCATCAGTCTTCAGGTAGCCCCACTGCCAGCATCAATCTTCAGTTAGCCCCACTGCCAGCGTCAGTCTTCAGTTAGCCCCACTGCCAGCGTCAGTCTTCAGTTAGCCCCACTGCCAGCGTCAGTCTTCAGTTAGCCCCACTGCCAGTGTCAGTCTTTAGTAAGCCCCACTGCCAGTGTCAGTCTTTAGTTAGCCCCACTGCCAGCGTCAGTCTTCAGTTAGCCCCACTGCCAGTGTCAGTCTTTAGTTAGCCCCACTGCCAGTGTCAGTCTTTAGTTAGCCCCACTGCCAGCGTCAGTCTTCAGTTAGCCCCACTGCCAGTGTCAGTCTTCAGTTAGCCCCACTGCCAGCCAATGACTCACATGCCGATGCTGAGGCCTTGGCCGTGTCAGCGCACCTGCACTTCAGTCTCTGTTTTCTGCAGCTATTTCACAGCCATCCTGCCTCAGCTCTTGAAGGTGTTGCTAACACAAGTCACGAACAAGAATATTAGAAGTGTTTAACAGGAAAAATGGGTTGCAACAACAGCTCCCATTATGCATATTTTGGCTGGCAATGTAATCAGTTTGCTATGGTTTGTATGTTTCCATGCTGCCTGCTGTAATGGTGCGCCCTCATTAGGTAGTGCTGTCCTCTGGGGGGAAGTGCTCTGCATAGGGAAGCACAGTGCGCCGCGTGCAGCAGCGAGATGGTTTAATCGGCTGTAATGCGAGTGAAAACCCTGCTCTCTGCCATCAAAGGCACGTAGCTGATGCTGAGACAGACAGAGAGAGGCTTGTGCTCCTTAGCCATGATGGGGAGGGCAGCAGGAGGGGTGTCCTATCTCATCTGAGGAGGGCGGGCGTGGGCGCAGCCTTTTGTTCTAGCCCAGCTCTAAAACACCTGATTAAACTAATGAACCAGTCCTGGTCTTCAATCAAGCCACTGATTATCTGCATCAAGTGTTTTAGAGCTGGGCTAGAACAAAGGCCTGCGCCCACGCCTGCCCTTCTCACACAGCCTGGTTTAGGGCCTTCCCTGGGTTTAAAATAGGCCCTGAGCACCGACGCTGCGTAGAGCTGGGGGGTGAGGGGCCCTGAAAGGCTCCTGTTTTTAGGCTGTTGGAGCAGGTCTGTGCATTTCCATGTGACCCCGTGTCATAGGCTGATTATGTCAGGGGCACCAAATGCATCCTTGTGCCAGCTTGACGGCTCACGTAAACCTGAACGGGCTCCACCAATAAGAATGGGGTGTTATTTTGGCGTGTCAATCCTACGTTCCCTTGCTTCATTTAAGTGAAATTAATAACAGCCTTGTTATTAATTATTAGTGTTAATAAATATTAGTGCAGTTCCTCATGGCTTCACCAAAACATTTTTAAAAAGACTGACTGTTAAATAAGTTGGATGCATTATTTTCTGAATCTGGTTCCCGACCCCTGGTCAACGTGACAGCTCCCCATGGTCGAATTGGATGCTTGCTCATGCAAAACATGCAGGGAAAATTTAGAACACTTACGGCTGCAATGTGAAACGAGAAAGCTCCCAGCTAAGAGATAAACAGGTGAAATGCCCTTTCCCCTTCACTGAACTAGAGGGTGTTGAACCCCTTTCACCTGGCCAAAGTCGCTTATTGCCAAATGTATCCAGGGAAAACAGAAACATGTCCCCTGAGTGCACCTTGACATGAGCAAACTCTTAGCTATCCTCTCCTGCGCTGCGTAACGGTAACTGTGAGGTCATCCTGTCTGCTTTTATTGGTCTGCTCTGAAGGATGAGCGCTCAGGTAAGGCTGCGCTGTTGATTACACATGTGGTAATTTGTGTAGCGTCAGCCATGCGTGTCTTGACAGCAGCCATGACGCTGTGAACAGAGAGAAGCGCAGCGGGGTTCTCATGATGTGTTCTTCACACGCAGACCAAGGGCTAGGAACTCCTCAGTAAGGGTGCCGCAGCTGCGCCTTTCTGTAGCTGGAGGAGCTGCAAAGCCCCGCGCCTCCTCTTCACCTCCTTACATCCGTTAGCGCTCTCCTTCTCCAGCAGTTCAAAGGCTGTGTCTCCAGGTTGCAGTGAGGAGTGACGTTTCCCTTGTGTCCCCCAGAGAAGGATAAACGCTGGTTAACCCCACCTCCCCGCCCCCAGCACCTGCTCAATCAAATTAGCACATGTGACATGAAATGTAAGGCGAAAGATTCGTTTCTTTGAAGAGCTGGAACCCCTCCTGGCTCTGCGCCACTCCGTGGACTGTTGGTCCCTAAGCTGCAAACTGACGGAGAAAAGTCAGCTCTATTATATTTCTGCATTGCATTACAGTTCTTTAGCCCACACTCTCATCCAGAGTAACTCACAACAGCAGAGGACATAACTGCATACACAAGAGTTAAGAGCAGCACAGCCCCGGCCGGCACCACCCTCAGCCCTGTGAGAGCTGCCTCTCCATCATCACGGCACTAATGCAGTTAACTGCAGCCTCCTTTGACCCACATACAAGTCAACATAGATATCATAATGCACATACCGTAAAATGCATGAAACTGGCAGGTACTTTGGGGTGGGGAAGGTAGGTGAGCCAAGATCTGAAGGGTTTGGTCTTTAGTCTGTGTTGGAAGATAGCCAATGACTCTGCTCTGGTATATTTTATACCCATCATACATAGTTTTAATCAATAAATTCTTACATGATAGCATATCATATTTTGCATTTTATTTCTTTCTATCTCAGTCGAAGAAAGTAATCATAACTCTCTACCATACATAAAATACACACAAAGAATAAAACCTAAAGTAACATTGCTGCCTGACAGAAATGTTTTTAGTTTTCATGGTTGAGTAGATATAAAAGATGAAATTGGATTTTAAAAAAGTAGAAAATATATTTGCATATGATGATTCTTGTTTTTACTACTTTCACAGTGCAGCAGCAGAGAGCTGCTGAATTAAGCCCATAAGCCTATATAAACTGCTGCTTGTGAAAACAATTAAATTAATCTTGGTTTAGCATTGTAAGATGCTTCATAATTCTCTGCTGCTTGTAGATGAAAGAAGGGAAACATATACATCCTGTGTGTATCATTGTAATGCCGGGGAGGTGGAGACATTAGTAACTGCTGCGCCTGATTATGCATGCTGTCTCTGAGGACTTCTGCACAGATCATTTCCCTGCCAGTGGAAATACCTGCGGTTGTGTTATGGGGGTGGAGACACTTACCTCCCTGATCATGTGAGTGATGGCCATGCTATGGGCTACCTGAGTCAGGCACAGCTAAACCAGCAGCAGGCTTTGGTCTTGTAACCTTGTGGGCTTTTGAGACTGTTTGTCAATGGTCCGCTTTCCAAAGGGGTCGAGTCAAACGACAATGTGTACATGGAATATTCCCAAAAGACTCGAAAATGGGGTCATGGAAACTTCCTGAAATGGGTGGATTCACAAAAGCCGTAGGGATTTATTTCTCGTGACCACGCCAGCCCTCGTCTTCAGGTCACCTCCATGGGTCTAGCTGTTTCTCTTATCTCCATTTTACTTCCAGGTGAGACCACACACCTGCATTACCTGTTGGACAGAGTACATGTGACCCAAAATAAATGTGTGCATGTGTGTGCCTGTCTGTGTGTGCTGGTCTGTGTGCTCACTGGGAAGAGAGAGCCGCTGCAGGGTTTGCACCCACTCTCCCATTAAGCTGTGCTTAACCCCACATAGCTCTCTCCTCGCCCTTTTTACTCCTGCTCTCTGCATGACTTCTTCAGTGCAAAGCCCCACCCGGGAAGGTCAGGAGCTCCATTAGCAAAGGCCAATTGAATCCAGCCACTTTTAACTTCTCCGTCCACAGAGTAATCCCTTAAAACACGGGAGCATCTTAATCAGGCACTCGAGACAAAGACCGAAACCCAAATCAAACCCAAGAAATCCCTCAACTTAATGAAATTCAGGGGATTTTGATAATGTTACTATGACGACGGGACCGTAAATGTGCTTATACACACACAAATTGAATTTGTTTTTGATGGTATTGTAGGGGTGAGATGCTGTCTTTAAACACCAGGCATCAGACATCACATGCATAGCATAACAGTGGAGGCATGGCCTGTGTGTCAGTCAGGCTCACTATGCTCTGACCAGCATGTCACAGGCATTTACCCACAGCAGCTTGCACAGTTGTCCCTTTTTAATGCACTGTCCATTTTATATAGGTGGATATTTACTGAAGCAATTCAGGCAAAGGTACAACAGCAGCAACTTATCTGGGAATTGAACCTGCAAACCCTAAATTACAAGACAAGTCCCCTAACTGCTATGCCACACAACTGCCCCATCTGAGCTGTGCAGAGCAGGCGGGGTAAAGGCCCTTAAATTGGATTGAGTTTAAGTGTCCATATGGGCACTGAGCAAAATTGACAGGGATGGAAATTGATCCTTTTAATTAAAAGTAACCGTATCCCTGGCGATCCCAGGCACTTGGATGTAATGCTGTTGGGCCCCAGCTGTGATCCTCTGATGATGGGGTGCCAGTGGCAGCTTTTCATGGGGGAGGGGGCAGATCGCTGCCGTCCGTCACTCACAAGAGGGGGGGGATAGGTTAACGATGTGAGATTAATAGCTTAATTAGACCGCTCTATACCGCTGCTGCAGGCGGCCCCCCTCCCGATCCGTGGCCTGAATTCAAGACCGATAGAGAGGACAAGATCTGTGTCCTTCCTGCAAGGCAGATAGGTGGAGATACAGATGCAGCAGTGTAGAAATAAACGCACTCCTGCCCACCAGCTAGCTTTTATTTCGGTCGTCTCTCTGAGTGGTTTACACGTTTTAGTCGCACGCCCGGGTGGCAGCAGAATGTTCAGACGCGGTTAAAGTGTAGCTGTGTTTATGTGCAGGCATGTGTGAATGCGCCGGCGTGTGTGCAAGCATGCGTACACGCTCTAAATATTCGGTCCGATAATGATTATGCTAATTGTTTGCCGTTCTCTGAACAAACAGCACAGCATGACCCTAATGTGCCATAAATAAGTGATTAAGATGCCAAGTGTTAAGGGGATGTGGCCACTGGAGCAGAAGTAAAGCACTAATTGGGAAGTACTGCGGCTCCACAAATCAATAAATTCATAGCTAATGGTCCTCTTTCTCACTCACGGAAGATACATACGTAACAGAGTCTCATGTATAATGGCATCTCATTCACATCCAAGAGCCAAGATGACGCCCTACAGCTGAGCTGCTGATCAGAGCATTTCACTGGACACCCTGAGAGCAATGAACCCTTCTGCTGAGAGTCCCCCTCCATTTAGCTACGCTGTACCCACGTTTAATACCTGACTATGGGTCTGACTGCAGGCTAAGGGTTTTTTAAATATGTATTTTTGTTCTAAATCCTTTATTCTCAAAATTTGCTGTCAAAGTTAAAGCTCTTTTTTTGAAAGCAGAATGAATTTATCCCTTATTAACGTGCACGCAATTCTTTCTTTTTGACATCATAGAAATATTCTTTTATTATTTCCCTGCCACTGCTTGGATTAAATGGAAAAGGGCTGACAGAGGTTGGAGAATTTTCCATTCATTTTACCTGCCATTTTGGCGACATACACAGTGGTGAAATCTCTGAGTACCTGGGGAAGGGGGCATGATTTTGGGGTGGGATCCTCTTGCATTGAACTGCCAAACCCCAAAAAGCAAGGCTTGGATCTGCTGCAGAGTGCAGCTGAAGGGCCTAATGAGCCCGTGGGATGAAGTGAACCTGAGTCACTGTTCAGTCTTTCACTCACCGCTTCAGTATTTCAAATATGTATGAATGCTGTGTTAGAATATTAAAACCAATCTGGGAATGGCTTTTTTTTGTCTGATGCAGGGTGTTTGAACAATTTGGAGTTTCTTTACCTAATATTTAGGTTTTCTGGATACAAACCTTGAAAATGGGCAGCGGTCTTAGAATATATTTGCCTTATGTAATATTAATTTTTAGTTCAAAAGCTCTGAATCGCATCAATATTTGAGGATTTAAAATTCACTCAGCTTTCCGAAAGCAGAAGCTCATTTTGGCAAGCGTTGTGGATTATTCATTGCATATGCCCCAGGAGGAGAAAAAGTTTTAACCTGCATGTTCTCAGGTGCACAGTCTCTCACAGGTCATTGCAGAGCACCATGGGAAAGCCGTGTTCACATCGCTTACTTTAAAACATGCAATGTGGGCTTAATACACCCAGTGCCCTTGGTCTTCATAGGCGCCCCTGGAAAACATGCGCTTGTGGTCCCAAACAGGGGAATTTCACTTTCCCAAATAAAGGACTTCTGCTGCAATCTTAGCAGGTCCATGTAGATGGTTGTTTTGTGGAGTGGAAAGTGGGTCTTATTATTATGTGAAAGACAGGATGAGCCGCTGGCCGAAGCAGTGCTCTGTCCAGGAGCATCCAGCCTGCCTGCACAAGCGTGGGCTGAGTGGAGCCCTGCCAGTCCAGGATCAGAACCATCCCTCAGCAATTCATTCTGACTGCAGCTTTTAAACTCTGATTGAACAGCACTGCCTGCACATATACAGCCCCACCCTAAGACTTCTCTCTGAATAATAAACATGTCAGTCCCAATCAGAGCTATAACCCAATAAACCCATCAGTATCCAGGGAAAAAAATCATAAAATGTAAAAAAACAAAAGGAGAGCATTGAAAAGCACCTCTTTCTCTCACTTGAACTGTAAAGTAGCCTGTCTGATTTCAGATTGCGGAGGGTGATCCTTGAGTTTCATCAGTGGCTTCCCTGCTGCGCATATTAGATTAGCCATTGAGTGCTCAGATTATGTCTGCTCGGTCCATTATGTAAGCTGTTATGAATTACAATATGAATGGGTTTCTTAGTCAAGCCAAAAGCCATTTGTTTAAGGTCCCACCTGCGCCATGGTGGTAATTAAGTTTAGTCCAGACAGACCCGTGTTAAGGTGAAGGGTTAAATGTTCAGGATTGGTGCTGGGAGACATAAAATGACGGCAATGAATGGGAGGGCTCTGTGGGAGAGTGTACCCAGAGACGCACATAAATGCTGATAGTAATGAGGTTAGTTAGATGTGAGTGGGGGCTCTTTGTTGAGCCGGCCCCGTGCTCCAGCATCCCTCTCCCTCAGGACTACTTGCCCTTTTCTCTGCACGCCCCGTGCCGGCCAACGACATGAGCTGTGGCAAGGTGACATTTGCCCTTAACTGATGATGTCACCCACAAGCCACATACAGACAGCTGTGTGTAGTTAATCTTAATCAGGGCAGCAGTTTGTGTGATCCCTTGAGTTTGCTATGCTTTCTCCCTGTACCCCCTTTTCTCTCCCTCTCTCCCCTCTCCGTCTCTTTCTCTCCCTCTCCCTCTTTCGCTCCCCCCTCTCTCATATTGTCTGTATTATTGTGACAGTTGACTAAAGACAATGTAGAGATTTGGCTGTTCGGACAGTCTTAATCTGAAGTTCTGGAGCCTCCACGTTCTCCTGTGTGCGGTGTGCAGGGGTGGAACGGGGCCTCCTGTTTCCTCATAGGTACTGAAACGAGGTACAAACTTTGCTTGCCAGCCTATTTCAGTGCCTAATTAGAGTTCACTTACATGTACTAAATTTAAAAGTCTGGCTCTCAGGGAAAGCACGAGGCTCACCCTCTCTACTTATCATAGCAGCCTGTAAATGAAAAGCAGAGAGATGCAGGGCGCACCCGCTCTTTTTCTGAGGATGTGTAACTGAAGAGTGAAGGATTACGCTGGGCGTTGTTCAGTGTTCAGGCTGGTGTCAAAAGCCTTTTCATCAGAGCAGCCTTTTCAGATGAATGTAAATAGAGGTCATGTAACACAGACCTGAGAACTCTGACAGTCAACAAAACAACATGGTGCAGAGCTTCTGTAATGCAGGATATCAAAAAAGCCAAAAAGATGTCTTCTGTCTTGTAAATGTCCTTGGAAAATTAACTTCATATTGTGAAATCCTTTGGAAAAGAAATGAATCTTACTCTTAGGTGACTGATGACATTGGAACGTCCTCTTATTTTTTCGGTTGTGTGCAGTGTGGTGGATTGAAACCTTCTGCAGCTCTGAAGTACACCCTGCTTGCCTCACAATGCTGGTGACTGCACTGAGTGAAGACCCCTGGGTCCTCACAATGCTGGTGACTGCACTGAGTGAAGACCCCTGGGTCCTCACAATGCTGGTGACTGCACTGAGTGAAGACTCCTGGGTCCTCACAATGCTGGTGACTGCACTGAGTGAAGACCCTGGGTCCTCACAATGCTGGTGACTGCACTGAGTGAAGACCCTGGGTCCTCAAAGTGCTGGTGACTGGTGAAGACCCTGGGTCCTCACAATGCTGGTGACTGCACTGAGTGAAGACCCCTGGGTCCTCACAATGCTGGTGACTGCACTGAGTGAAGACCCCTGGGTCCTCACAATGCTGGTGACTGCACTGAGTGAAGACCCCTGGGTCCTCACAATGCTGGTGACTGCACTGAGATTTTCCACAGGAGTGTAAAGAGTAGCCATAACGTTGTTAATGAGTCATAACTTGTTAACCTGCACAGTGTCAGGGTTACAGAAAACACAAAGCATGTTGTGTGTTGTTGGTTTGCTCTTTCCCATGTGTTTTCATGAGTTTACCATAAACATTGGAACTGCTGAGTTGATCTGGTTTAACACCAGGTGTGCATTTGAAAATGTGACATTTCCACAGTCGTGTTCTGTGTTGAGAGACACAGACCATTCAGTTGTTTTCAAGTATTTACAAACGGACTGAGAGAGTGTTATATAGCTGTATCAGAAGGAACAGTGTGGTGCTACACACAAAAACACTTTTCAGTAGTGAGGATGTGATGAGGATTGACTTAAACAGTGTGGAAATTATTCATTAGAGCAGAGTAGCTATCATTGATTGCAGGGGGGGCTCATTCACACACTCAAGGTTTGTGTGTGTGTATGAGAGTGGTTAGTGTGAGTTTGTGTGTGTGTGTGTGTGTGTGTGTGAGTGGTTAGTGTGTGTGTGTGTGTGTGTGTGTGTGTGTGTGTGTGTGTGTGTGTGTGTGTGTGTGTGTGTGTGTGTGTGTGTGTGTGTGTGTGAGAGAGAGTGGTTACTGTCCTGTTTCTGCCCATGTGGGCTCTGTCACGTCCTCCCAGCGCAGTGTGAGAGCTGTCCCATTGTGCTCATCCCTGTGTGGGTTCTTGTGCTGCTCCTGGGAACAGGGTGCTATTGTGCTGCTGTTTTGAATGGGTTCTGTCTAACAGGGCCCTGACGGCTCTCAAAGACACTCTGACTGCAGTGCCCTCAGATGTGCCAGTGCGCTTTTTTAATAATGTCTCTAAGTAGGACGTGTTTTTTTTTTTCTTTTTCAACAGCTCTTTGTAAGACAATGACTAAATAGCTCTCTATTGTTCTGCTATCAGGGCAAAATTATGGAGAGAAACTGCATCCTGCTATGATAACCTTATTCATACCGCTTTTTGATGCACAATTGCCATTGAATTTAAAACCACAGGTCACAAATCATCCACTCAGCAGCTTGAAAACCCTTAGCTAAAGAGGTGTGTTACAGTGCCATTGAAATACTGGTAACCCCTAAGCAGTTGTTTTTTCAATATAGTAATGTTCACCTCTAATATCAGGGAGTTGTTTGTGCTCGTCAAAGATTCATGAAGGTGCTTTCATGTAACATTTACCGGAAGCTTCCAAATGAGCATCTTACATGGATTCCATATTCCCAGTGCCCAACAACATTAATAACTATTTAATATCAATTTATGTCTGCTCAGGGAGGAGCTGCCGGAATGAGAAACTCTGGAGATGTTTTCAAAAGGGTAATCTGCTTCCTTTTGAGGAGACCATTACTTTAATGTACTTCACAGCAGGAAAAGCGAAGTACCTACACTACATAATTGCACTTTGGGTTTTCTCCATCGTGCACTGTTCTCTTAAATAATTCACCCAGTGGGTGGGGGGCGTGCTGGACAGAGGTGTGCTGCTGGCAGCCCTGCGGCAGATGAGGAAAGAAGGCCAAAGCTGAAGCCGATGTAGCATCGGACAGTGGCGCTCGCTTTAGCTAGGTGAGGTGAAGGACAGGTGGGATTTTTAGCATAAGAGTACTGAGAGGCTGTTGAGAGACAAAACCAGAGAACATATTGGTTTTTTACTTTTTTATTTTATTTTATTTTACTAGGAAATTCTCATTGAGATATCTATGTCTTTTGCAAGGGTATAATGGCCAAGAGGAAACAAAATGTATATCAATTTTACCAAGGCAATAATTAACATGCCTACACAGAGAAAGAGAAATAAAATGCACATAAATGTGCATTTATCTTACTTTAAATGACATGAAAAGCTGAGACTCTTGCATATATTTCAGTCCTCTACAAAACGTGGCGCCAATTGTCAAAGGATCCTTGAAGTAGGTACAGTAAGTTAGTACTCGTTTATAATTCAGTTAGTACCTGATCAAGTGCATGCGAAGAATGACAGCACAGTGTTTATTTCTGTTGACAGGTATCACCTGGGGGATTCAGTGTGGTATATTCAATAATGTGGAAATAATTAAAATGTCCACCTAAAATGTAAATTTGGTTTTGTTTTGGTTTTTTTTGAGGTGTGAAATGTTGATGGGATAGCAGCCTGCCCTGATATTAAAGCAGTAGAGTAGGTGAAAAATAGGCAAGCTCTTCAGTGTGGAGCCGCACGAATATGAGTATGGGTAGCTGTGAATGTCGCAGATCATTTTCAGTTTTTCAACTATCTCTTCTTTCAGGCAGTAATGTTTACGTGTGAAAACCTGCCCATAACGTGTCACAATTCTCTGGGAATTTACAGAATTCATGACAACTGACGAGTAGCGATTGGCTGTCTGTGTTAAACTGTTAAATATTTATTTGAATGTATCCCTTCCCTACTGCCTGGTTCTGTGCAGATCGTCGGTCTGGGGTAAACACTCCTTGAATAGTTTGTAGGATATTGCAGATGGTAAGCTGATTCAGTGTGTGCCCAGCCTGATTCCTGCTGAATGGTATTAAACCATGGCACTGCCTCACCTGTGCCACTCGTTTTCTCTCGTTTAGTGCCAGGCTGCTGAAATGTTTGCTGGTGGTTCTCCAGGTAAGTTGCGAGATGTGCAGGGCAAAGGAAGCTCTGGTGGTAGCCGGGCTCCTTGTATGATAAGGTTTTACTCAGAGGGAATGCTTTACGCTGTTATAGTGCCTCCATATTTCACTTTCCCCACACTCACCCAGAACAGCATCATTGCTCTGCTGAACACCTCATAATTAGTCCCCAATTGTACAATTAGTCACTCGTCTGTGCTGATTGCAAAACGATTGCTGAGCTCAGGGTGCCTCCAGGGACACCTGGGGGATAGCTGCTGAAATTCAGCATGACAGCCCAGATGGTCACATGGCCCAGATTTTCCCTCTGCTCTAACTACGGTATCGGGGCAAACTGTCAAGACACAACAAAAGCCTGGCTCTGTATTTAAAATAAGAAAGAAAGTTTCCTTGTTAGGAGAAATTCTCCACCTACATCTAATCCTAGCCCGGCCCCGGGCAGTTAGTCCTTTGAGCATGGCACGTCCAGACAGTGGGAGGGAAAATGAGGGCCAACAGCCCTGTCAACACTGCTCAATGCTTCTGCCTCACACTGTACCTGGACAGGGCCCAGTGGTGTGTCTGCTGCTAATGCTTCTCACAATAACAGGGCACTGTGGCTCGGCTAATGCTAAAGCTTCAAACACTAACAAGCCAGGCACTGTGGCATGGCTAACGCTAACCCCTCTCACTGTAAGAGGGTATAACTGAGCAGCATTGATGATGCCTCTCAGTGTAACAGGTCAGAGCCCAGCGGCGTGGCTGATACTAAAGCTTCAGACGGTACCAGGTCAGAGCAGTGGCAGACAATGTGGTGTGGCTACAAACTGTAGCTCAAGATCATTGCCAGCAGTGCAGATCATGGAAGGCCATTGTTCAGTGTTAGCATATATACATTTGTGATTTAATTAATGAAACTGCATGGATAATCTCTATGCATCTAAAGTTCCCTTGCAGAAATGAACTCTCGGCTGAAAGTTTCATTATTTATGTGGAATGATGTTAGGTGTTAGATTAGGGAAATGTAGATAAGAAGTTTTGAATATGAGGACATTTGGTGAGCACGGTAGTCAATATATCAGCCTCGATCAGGAGATTCAAGCCTTGTAACAGCAAGTCTGCATTTTAAAAGCCAAATGAATAAGATTAAATGGAAGTGATGTAATCAGGTAGAGGGATCTCTCTGCTGAAGCAGGGTGATGTTGCCTCTGTCATCTACAGTGCTGTGAAAGGTTTGGATGGCTCACCATTTTAATTGGTTTTGGGGTTCATGGATGTTACATTTTTCACACAGTAATTTTAATGTTTGAAGGGAATTTCCATGTGAAAAATAGCTGAATGTTGGTGCTTTTACATTTAAGCTAAATTAATTGGGTGATAAACAGGCCTCCATTGAATTGAAAGGAGACAGATTGCTTTGCACTAGGAGGTTTGGATGAGCCCTTTAATTAGGAGAAATGAACAGTAAGTTAATGGTGAACTGTCAAACTGCAGATATTTAGCCAAAAACCAAATGCTGTTTTGTCAAATTAAACAAACAAACTTAAAAAAGCAAGCTGAATTTCTCTGAAAAATAATCTGCAAGAGGAGGCAGCTTTATGCAGAATTAATTTAGAGCAGAGCCCTCTAACGGCGTAAAGCGCATTAATGGAAACGCTCCACTAAAATAACCACTCCTGATACTATCTAACACATTTTAGTTTAGTGTGTAAGTGAAAATGATAAGTTGCTAATCTATTATTAATGAGAATAAATGGTTTGCACTCTGGTGCTTTTATTGGTCCCTCACAGGCGCCCCAGAGTGCTGCTCAGCGCTGGTGTGCCAGGGTGGGGAGGAGCTCTGGGGTTGGTCCCTGGCTGATTGCAGCCCCAGTGCAGTCTCTCTCTCCTGTTCCCCGTGCTCATAACTCTTCCTCTCTAATTCAGTGTGAATTGTGTGGTTTGGTGCGGTGCGTGCTTTCTGTGTGGGGTCCTGCTGTATTTGGGCTCTCTTCACAGTGGCAATGAGCAGCTGCAGGGGGGTGAAGAAAGCACAGCAAGCCAGATGTTTCAGCGAGACATGCAGCTGTAGCTCGTCCCATGAGCCCCCCCACCCACCCACACACACACACACACACACACATATAAACACTTACACGCACATACACGCGTATACACACACCCTGCTCACCTGTTTGGTCCAGCGGTGTGGACGGTGTGGGCGGCTTTCCTGAAACAGGGCTGTAGAAACATTGTGGGAGGTCACAGGCTCCGCTGTCTTTCACCCCCAACAGTGCCTCACAGGACCTGAGTAACCATCTTGGGCAGAGTGATATGAATAGGAAGTGACTGACTTTGAAATGGTGTTCTAAATGCGCCAAGACAGCTGAAAGTGTGTGTCGGACGCACTGGTACCTCCGGCTGACTGAAATGGAGCAGGCACTCACACATCCCAGTGATTCGATGGGCCTATTGTCTGTCACAAGACTCAGAGTTCAGTCTTGATCAGTTTATGTTGATATTGCTGCTGTTGTCGTTTCTCTTTCCTGTGTATTCATGGGGAAGTTCCACCGTTTCTGGGAATGGGGGGTCTGAAATCAATAGATGGCAACATGACTGAAATATGTCTCGATTTACATGGGCAATCTCCACAAACAATGAGCCTCTTCAAGCCAGTAGACAAACATTTCCTTCACAAAGTCTGACCTTTTGAGCTATTGTCTCTGTGTGGGGACCTATGCAAATGAGCCAGCGGAGTGACTCTGAGCCAATGGCAGCCAGCAATTCACATACCGGCTGCACTGTTCGTTTTCTTAGGCTAATGCCTGCTGTCAATGGGGTTAATTGAACATTACTGGAGAAGGGATAACCTGCAGCTCTGGGCGGGGGGGGTCGGGGGGCGGATTACTGATGCTGGATTACTGCGCACTGATCTGGCCGAGGGGAAAGCCCACTAATGCTAAGAGAGACCAGAGAAAGGGGTTCTGTGTTCTGTGTTCTGTGCGGCCACTGCAGGATCAGTCTCACATTGCTTGCGATGCAGGCAGGGTCTCGGACTTTGCTTGCCTGTGTTTTTTTTTTTTTTTCCACATTGAGAGAGTTTGTTGTTGTTGTTAAAGCTGACATAACTGAGCTGTAAATAAAAAGCAAGGATGATAGGTTTCCTCTGCAACGGCCATATTCTGTGACTCGCTTCTGGCTGCCGTACTCTTCCCCCCGTCTCTCCACATACGCCACGCTCCACACCTTCCTCTGTACCTGCGCAGATGGGTATCGCATTGAGCTCGCCTGTGATTGTAATACTCATGCAAATGCCTGCTCTCATTCCCGCTGTGAGTCTTCCTCGTTGGTGTTGTTGGTTTAAAGCATTTAATGCTTGAGGACATCACTGGGTGTCCTGGGGGAAGATTTACAAATAAATCACCTTTAGCCAGAGCACCACTATTCCATTCTGTGTGCATCACAGGGTAAACGTTTACATTTGTATCTTGAATGCTTGGTAGAAATGTTACCATGGAGGTCTCACATTTTTATTTGATATGCTTCTTGACTTTTATTCTTCAGAAGCAAGCAGTTAGACCTGGAAAGTTGGGCCCACCCAGTGCTTTATTTTGAGAAATCTCTGTGTTGTGCTTTGTAAGGATGGCTTTGTGGATGCCAGCATTTTTCATGAGCAATGTCAGAAAGAATTAGCATAAATGTGACAGTGTGTTTTTTTTTTTTTTTTTTTGAGAAAACCTCATTTTATTCCATAGTCATCCTGCAACAGAAAATGGCTCCTGCACCCAAACACCAGATATACACACACCCCACCCCGACCCCACTTTCCACCCCTGGCTTGCCAGCTAGGGTCCTGCCGAATCTTGCCCCCAGCTCTCACACAGACATGCTGTGCACCACACCCATGTGGATGCTGAGATGAGAGATGCTCTCTCCGCACTGGAGGGGGATAAGTGTGTGAGCATGACCTCCCACCAGGACCTTCAAAACCCTGCTGAACCCAAGCAAGTGTCTGCTTTTGAAGAGCTTTATTTTCCAAAGGGTCATTAATGCATTTTGGAAAAAATGGAAGATATCGTTTGCCAGGCACAGATTCTTCACACCACTTAGCAAGCCAGAAAATCTGCCACTCCGTGCCCCCTCAACCCTCATTCACACGCTGCTGGCTTAGCTGCAGCGTTTTGTGTGTCTGTAATTTGGAGAAAAGTGCTCAGATCTGTGTAATGCCCCTGATCCTGCTCTTACCCAGAGTGGCAGAGGGAAAGAGTGTGTGTGCTAAAGAACTTTAGTAACAGCACCATGGCAGATGTTGCACCAAAAATCATGTCTCTCCGAGGTCAGATGTTAATCAGGTCTGCAGACTTTGAGCTGGTGTTTTAAAGCACACGCACACACACACACACACACACACACACACACGCACACATCTTCTGTAAAGTTCCATCAAAGCCTCCGATATAACATGATTTTCTTCAAGGTGTTTCTTTGAGACAGCATGCTCAGTCTGCTGTTGTTCAGCCTCCAGAAGGAAAAACCCAAACACAGAATCACACACGCACACGCACACTCCTTTGGCTCTATGGACAGTGAATGTAATGCTCTCCTGTGGAATGCCTGAGCTCCGTCAGAGCACAAGCAGCCGAGAGGCACTGCTGCAGCCGCCATTTTCTCTGCTTATATTTGTCCTCTAACAATAAAACATCTTTGGCCCAAGAAGCAAAAAGAATCGATAACTAGTTAACATAACATAACACCAACTGTATCATTTCCAACACCAAGCTATCTTCAGTGCTGAGTGTGTGTGTGTGTGTGCCCGTGTGTGTGTGTGTGTGTGTGTGTGTGTGTGTGTGTGTGTGTGTGTGTGTGTGTGTGTGTGTGTGTGTGTGTCCGTGTGTGTGCGCGTTGGCGTGTATGTATTCTCATAAACTCAATTACCCTGGATATCACATGGAATCTGTTATAAGAGAGAACTGAACCCTCATTAAAGATGAAAAAGCTGCTGGCTGCTTGACGCTGAATTGGTTTGAATGTGTAAGCCTCTCTCCGGTCCACTGTATTTAGCAGGATCTTTTTGCGAGGCGGTAAAAAGCCTGTGTTCTTGATGAGGGGTGCAGGCCGCCTGCTGTCTACATGCTTTATTTGCTTGCCACGCATGTCTCTGCCTGCCTGCGCCTACATCGAGCAATGCAGGCGTCTGGGCACACAACCGGAGAGCAGCAAACGAGAGGAGACCCCCAAGCCCCCACCTCGTTAGGGGCCTGGGGCTCTGCTGTCACCTGCTATCAGAGCCCTCCACTCCAGCAGGCCATGTTCCACAAGCATGTTTTCAATCCTGCATGAATGTTTAATGAAGCTTTATGATGTGTAATGTACTAGGAACCTGCTCCCAGAGGCCTGCTGTGACTGCCACAGTTTCTCTGAGAAAAGCCCTGCACAGCGGCCAATGAGCACTACACAAGCCCAACACCACCTCAGCCAATGAGCACTACACAAGCCCAACACCACCTCAGCCAATGAGCACTACACAAGCCCAACACCACCTCAGCCAATGAGCACTACACAAGCCCAACACCACCTCAGCCAATGAACACTACACAAGCCCAGCAGCACCTCAGCCAATGAGCACTACACAAGCCCAACACCACCTCAGCCAATGAGCACTACACAAGCCCAACACCACCTCAGCCAACTGAGCCCAACACCACCTCAGCCAATGAGCACTACACAAGCCCAACACCACCTCAGCCAATGAACACTACACAAGCCCAGCAGCACCTCAGCCAATGAGCACTACACAAGCCCAGCAGCACCTCAGCCAATGAACACTACACAAGCCCAACACCACCTCAGCCAATGAGCACTACACAAGCCCAACACCACCTCAGCCAATGAGCACTACACAAGCCCAACACCACCTCAGCCAATGAGCACTACACAAGCCCAACACCAGCCAATGAGCAGCCAACACCACCTCAGCCAATGACACTACACAAGCCCAGCAGCACCTCAGCCAATGAGCACTACACAAGCCCAACACCACCTCAGCCAATGAACACTACACAAGCCCAGCAGCACCTCAGCCAATGAACACTACACAAGCCCAGCACCACCTCAGCCAATGAACACTACACAAGCCCAGCAGCACCTCAGCCAATGAGCACTACACAAGCCCAGCAGCACCTCACCTCAGAGCCTTCAGGGTCAAAGCAGATTTACAGGACTGCTCTGTGTGTTAAATCGTAGTGTAAATTTCATAATATTTCTGTTACTCTTGAATGTTGTCAGTATCAAGTGTCCTCCTGCATGCTCAATCGCAAGCCTTTGTGCTCTTTATTTACATGAGCCATGTTTACGCACTTCACCTTGCTGTACAGTCAGTGATGTGCTTTTTGTTTTGTCATGAGTTTGCGTGCACACCTTTGAGTGTGTCACCTCACCTGGGAGGTGTCCAAACGTGCCTGTGGGTGTGCTCTCCTCTGTCACAATGGCGGTTGGAGTGGGTCAGGTGACTGAATAACGTCCCGAAGGCAAACAACTCCCGCGCCACTCCTGCCTTTTCAGCAAGGGCCAGGAGAGCACAGCCATTTCCCCCACCTGCCAAGACCTACGAGATTATGCGGAGTGGAGAGTGCTATTTTATCTGAGAGGAGTGGGGCTCTTGTTTGAGGTGATGTTGTGGCTTACATCGCTGCTCTCTGCTGCTGCTCTGAGGTTTACAGAGTTTTATTAATCTCGGTCTCATAATCTTGGGCAGAGATGCTCCAAATCTCTGATCAGATTGATGGGGCTGTAAATGATTCAGCGAATCACTTTGATATGAATGGGAGGCGTTTTGTCTTGTTGATGCCAGGCTTCAAGGCGACACATCCGGTTTTGATCCCACCTCCCCTCAAGGGATGTGAGATTTATTAAAAAAAAAGAGGATTCTCAGTTAATTGTATTAGGCCTCCCACGTGTATTTGCCAGTAGATTTTCAGCAGCACAGGAAGATTTATGAGGTAAAAAAACAGTGTTAAAAAAAGGTGTGTTGGTGTAAGGTAAGGTATGGTACTACAGCACAAGGAACAACTGCCCGATTCACTCCCAGCTCCAGTACTGACGTATCACACTCTCACCGACTCATTTTCTCTCTTTTGTCTTGTTTCCGTCTCCCGCTGAAGTGAGAGTGATAATGGGGAGGGTGATGATGCCAAACACAGCCTCTGCTGTGTTCTTTATGCCGTCCTCTTGGGTGTTAATTGGAGGTTTTCCTTTTTTTTTTCTTGATGGCATAGTTTGTTACTAAATGTATGTAACAAAGTTACATTTTAAAATTCTCACACTTTTTTTTTCTTTCCCTCTTTCTGTGTATTTCCTTCTTTTCCCCCCTCTCTCTCAGGCTTGCCAAGTTTCATCAAGTCCCCAGAGGACCAGATTGGGATTTCGGGAGGGGTGGCGTCCTTCGTGTGCCAAGCGGGCGGCGAGCCCAAGCCCAGGATCACATGGATGAAGAAGGGGAAGAAAGTCAGCTCTCAGCGCTTTGAGGTGCGTCGCAGCCCCAGAGCCCCTCACCTCCTCTGTCAGCCATTTGCCATAATTATGTCCTCTTCTGTTAGTGATTGGCCACACCACTCTCTTCCTCTTCGGTGACTGGCCACATCCCTGTCCTCTGTCAGTGATTGGCCATGCCTCGCTCCTCTATTGTCAGGGATTGGCCACGCTTCTCGCCTCCTCTTCTGTCAGGGACTGGCCATGCCTCTCTCCTCTCTCTGATTGGGTGTTTCCTCCCCTGGCAGGTGATTGAGTTTGACGATGGGTCAGGCTCTGTCCTGCGTATCCAGCCTCTACGGACACACAGGGATGAGGCCATCTATGAGTGCACGGCCACCAACAGCATGGGAGAGATCAACACGAGCGCCAAGCTCACTGTCCTGGAAGGTAGGTCTTATCCAGCACCCCCTGCTATGGAAAGGGGGTTACAGAACCAGCTCTGCCCAGAGACATAGTGGGAGCAGTTTGTCAATGTCCTCCTTCCACATCTTGGGTAGATTAGGTTGCTGGTCTCCAGGAGTTGATTTTTTCATCCTTGAGTTGTGTGGGAATCTGTCTGGAGCTGTCAGTAGTGCTAAAAGAAGATAGGAGAGAAATTGCTGCATTTTACGCTTAAATTGATATGTTCTATTTAAACAAAGCTTCTGGGCCTGTTGTATCCAATCGCACATGGAAACGTCTTGGAGCTGGAGATGAATTGGCTGATATCATGGCGGGTTGCGTAATCTTGCTGGGGGCCCTCATGCTAACATGCATGCCTTTGCAGAGGTCCTGTAAAGTACGACTGTTAACAGAGCGTTAGACGCATGTGAATTAGATTAATCAGTCATTGTGAGGCAGACGGCCTGCGGTCATGGAACGAAACTCCCATTCGCTCTCCGCAGAGCTCAAATCCGACCAGCAAGCATTTGGTGTTACACAAGCCCCGGCCAGTTAATCCTGCTGTAATCTCCCTGTTTCTGACCCCAGTGCAGCTGAGAATGGCCAGTTTGTGCCATTTACAATTACAATGGGAGGCAGTGCGTGGGCTGTGTGATTGCTGTTGCTTTACTGGGTGTGGAGGGGCTTGGGTTCTGTCAGAACAGTGTGAACTGTATTTACTGCAGCTGTGCTGAAGCGCTGGAGCCCTGGCCTTAGTTTCAGCATCACGTAATCTCTCCTCAGTAAGGCACAGGAGTGTGTGAAGCGTGTGTGTAGAGCTACAGCGATGTGTGTGACATTCACAGCCCTGCTCCTCACCTGTCTGTCAGCACGGTGTCACGACTTTCAAATGTAAATGCTGTCGTTCAAGTTCATACAAGCAAGCCGGGTCCTGGGAATGCAAATCCGCTGCTACGCACAGAAGCTGAGGGCGGAAAGGGTTGTGACAGACAGCCAGAGTCACGCAGTCTGACGACAGTGACGGGATTAGTAACGAGGTGCAGCGTGGGATAGGCCCGGGCGGCGAGTGAGTAAGTGTCTCAGGTTTAACGCCAGGTGGCGGGTGAAACGCACAGGGTGACTAACCTGACGGGCCGCCTGACTGCATTCCCTCGCTCCGCAGCGCATCAGGTGTCGAGTCATCATGGTGTCTGTGGGACATAGAGGACCGTGTTTGCACAACACATCCCGAGGTGACAAACGCAAGCGTGGCGCTGGCGCCCGCGGTGCCAGAGCAGCCCTTCTGCCCGCCGTCTGCTCCCCGCTGCGGGACCCGAGCCCCAAGACTCCACAGTGCATTCATTTACATTACATCAGGGCATGTAGCAAAGCCTCTTACCCACCACAAACACACCATTTCATTTAGGTGTTCAGCTGGATATTTACTGAAGCAATTCAGCAGAAGTACCTCGCTCAAGGGTACAACAACAGTGCCGGCCCATCTCTTTAACCATTATTGGGCTTGTAGCTCAGAGGTTACAGTGTAGTGTAATGGTTAGGGAGCTGGGCTTGTAGCTCAGAGGTTACAGTGTAGTATAATGGTTAGGGAGCTGGGCTTGTAGCTCAGAGGTTACAGTGTAGTGTAATGGTTAGGAGCTGGGCTTGTAGCTCAGAGGTTACAGTGTAGTATAATGGTTATGGAGCTGGGCTTGTAGCTCAGAGGTTACAGTGTAGTATAATGGTTATGGAGCTGGGCTTGTAGCTCAGAGGTTACAGTGTAGTATAATGGTTAGGGAGCTGGGCTTGTAGCTCAGAGGTTACAGTGTAGTGTAATGGTTAGGGAGCTGGGTTTGTAGCTCAGAGGTTACAGGTTAATGGTTAGCTGGGCTTGTAGCTCAGAGGTTACAGTGTAGTATAATGGTAATCAGGGTTACAGTTAGTGTAATGGTTAGCTGGGCTTGTAGCTCAGAGGTTACAGTGTAGTGTAATGGTTAGGGAGCTGGGCTTGTAACTCAGAGGTTACAGTGTAGTGTAATGGTTAGGGAGCTGGGTTACAGTGTAGTGTAATGGTTAGGAGCTGGGCTTGTAGCTGAGGTTACAGTGTAGTGTAATGGTTAGGGAGCTGGGTTTGTAGCTCAGAGGTTACAGTGTACTGGGCTTGTAGCTCAGAGGTTACAGTGTAATGGTTAGGGAGCTGGGCTTGTAGCTCAGAGGTTACAGTGTAGTGTAATGGTTAGGGAGCTGGGCTTGTAGCTCAGAGGTTACAGTGTAGTGTAATGGTTAGGGAGCTGGGCTTGTAGCTCAGAGGTTACAGTGTAGTGTAATGGTTAGGAGCTGGGCTTGTAGCTCAGAGGTTACAGTGTAGTGTAATGGTTAGGAGCTGGGCTTGTAGCTCAGAGGTTACAGTGTAGTGTAATGGTTAGGGAGCTGGGCTTGTAGCTCAGAGGTTACAGTGTAGTGTAATGGTTAGGGAGCTGGGCTTGTAGCTCAGAGGTTACAGTGTAGTGTAATGGTTAGGGAGCTGGGCTTGTAGCTCAGAGGTTACAGTGTAGTGTAATGGTTAGGGAGCTGGGCTTGTAGCTCAGAGGTTACAGTGTAGTGTAATGGTTAGGGAGCTGGGTTTGTCGCTCAGAGGTTACAGTGTAGTGTAATGGTTAGGGAGCTGGGTTTGTAGCTCAGAGGTTACAGTGTAGTATAATGGTTAGGGAGCTGGGCTTGTAGCTCAGAGGTTACAGTGTAGTATAATGGTTAGGAGCTGGGTTTGTAGCTCAGAGGTTACAGTGTAGTATAATGGTTAGGGAGCTGGGTTTGTCTCAGAGGTTACAGTGTAGTGTAATGGTTAGGGAGCTGGGTTTGTAGCTCAGAGGTTACAGTGTAGTGTAATGGTTGGCTGGGCTTAGCTCAGAGGTTACAGTGTAGTATAATGGTTAGGGAGCTGGGCTTGTAGCTCAGAGGTTACAGTAAAGTGTATACTGACTCACGGGTATCGTGCCTTTACCTGCCCACGGCGGGGGTGCCTCATGACGCACCTCTCGCAGCAGGCTTGTAGAATGTGGGCTGCAACCCCGTCACGCCTGTCATCTCCCATACTGCTCTGCTGCAGCGGCGGCAGCAGGCAAACAGTGCTGGAGCCCCCGCATGTGTCACCTCCATCATGCCAAAGACGACAGCGGCCGCGGCGGTGAGCCACTCGCGCGGTCCGTAACGCCAGTGCCTGCGTGTGTGCACTACAGGGGACAAAGCTCCCCCCACAGTGACGATGACATGTCTGCCAGCCCAACCTGGATGAATAAATGATACAAGCCAGTTTAACCCAGGCTCTGATTGGAGGAGGGATGTGCTGTTCCAAGCAGGCTCCGATTGGTCAGGAGCTTCACACAGCCTTTGCTTGGAGGGGAGATGTGTTGTTGGGAGGATTTGTTCTGGCAGTGGAAGAGTGTGGGTGAGCCCGGAGAGACAGCAGGGTGTGCGAGCCAGGGATGGCAGACCAGCGATGACATCACAGCTGAGTGCATCTGTCAGGGGCATCCCATCAGGCCGCAGGCCGCCTTTCCTACTCATTTATACAGCAGGTCGCCTGCTTGCATATCACTGCCGTTTTTACAGTATTTCATTCAGTCAACGTCTGGATTTTTCCCATTCAGAAAGACGTGAAATTCTTCTTGTGAAAAGGTTATTGATCTCCATTGTGTTTGTCTGTGGCTTCAGGCATGCTTATTTCCAAAAAAAGAAAGATGATATGAGCAAACAGAATCCAGTGTAGGAGAGGAGAGAATAATAGACAGGGGAAGGCCATGTAGTTTGCAGGAGAGCACAGAAGGTGTGTTTCATCAGGTTCTGTATCTGTGTATACAAGGTCCTGTAAGTATTTCTGCATCATTCCTGCTGGGATAGTGGCAGCTGCCCGGCCCGGTCCAGCACAAAAGCCTTCCTAATGCTTCAGATCCAGAGCTGCTCTCGCTGGGTGAGACTGGGAGGCGACACGCTCATTTTCCCCTGGACTTTTTCTGGCAGCCCCTGATCAAAGGGCCCTTTCATGATACAGCACAAACAGCTTCTCCATCACCCCAGACTCATAAACACTTCACCTTTTTAAAGTCACTTATTTATTTAATACGTCTGATTAAAAAATGCAATTTGCCAAATGTCAGCCTACTTCAGAAAATGGAAAGGGGAAAAGTTTTAGAAAGTCAAGAGAGGGTGTCTGCTTAACAGCAAGGACAAAATGGCGTTTCTGATGTCGTTCCACAATACCACGCCGTGCTCCATGGCATGCTTGGACAGCAGTGCAGGTATCCCCCCCTCTAATGCCTCTAATGTATTATCCCTGCACATGAATAAACGCAAACAATGTTTCCTCCGTGCGTTTAAGTGGGTCTTTAGACTGACTTATGTGTTTGTCTCAGCTGGTTTGGTATGCTTCAAAGTCATGGGAACGCACAGAGCCAGCTAACGGCTTCAGTGGGGTGTAGGGAGTATTTCATAGATAATGTGTGAGGACAGCCATATGCCTGGATAAATGGCACTGAAATTTGAATGTACTCCCCTCGCTGTAAGATAAATACGTGTTAAGATCTGAATAATTCAGCAGTGCTGTTCTCTCCTCGTGGAACATTTGTGTTCTTGCACTCACCCTGCTTAAATTACATGTAATGAGATAAAGATGCATTTCTCCTTCTTTCTCTCCTGTTTTCTCTCCCTCCCTCCATCATTGTTGGCTCTTCTCATGGGGGTTGGCTGATGTTGTCTGGGACTGACTGAACCCACAATAGGGGGGAGTGGCGTGTTTGTCCCCCGCCCAATGATGTCGCCCTGTGTCAGTAAATGGCTCTCTGCCCACTGCTGTCCTCCCTGGTTTTAAGCAATTAAATACTCATAGGCAGGGATGGAAATGCAGGACCAAAGTAACGCGCTCATTTGCTCAACTTTACTAACAGGATAGCTACGTTACGTCTTTAATACGTATCATAGCACGTGGGGAATTTTTCATTTTCCAATTACTCACGCTTTCAGATTAGATTTCTCAGGTAGATTTCTGAGGTGACTCAGTGTGGGACCAGGCCGGCTCCTCAGACCTCCTCTGGCAGGTGTGCTGTCCCATACGGCCCTCTCTGGCAGGTGTGCTGTCCCATACGGCCCTCTCTGGCAGGTGTGCTGTCCCATACGGCCCTCTCTGGCAGGTGTGCTGTCCCATACGGCCCTCTCTGGCAGGTGTGCTGTCCCATACGGCCCTCTCTGGCAGGTGTGCTGTCCCATACGGCCCTCTCTGGCAGGTGTGCTGTCCCATACGGCCCTCTCTGGCAGGTGTGCTGTCCCATACGGCCCTCTCTGGCAGGTGCTGTCCCATACGGCCCTCTCTGGCAGGTGTGCTGTCCCATACGGCCCTCTCTGGCAGGTGTGCTGGCCCATACGGCCCTCTCTGGCAGGTGTGCTGTCCCATACGGCCCTCTCTGGCAGGTGTGCTGGCCCTCTCTGGCAGGTGTGCTGTCCTTACGGCCCTCTGGCAGGCAGGGGGTGCTGTCCCATACGGCCCTCTCTGGCAGGTGTGCTGTCCCATACGGCCCTCTCTGGCAGGTGGGCAGGTGTGCTGTCCCATACGGCCTCCTGGCAGGTGTGCTGTCCCATACACGGCCCCCATACGGCCCTCTCTGGCAGGTGTGCTGTCCCATACGGCCCTCTCTGGCAGGTGTGCTGTCCCATACGGCCCTCTCTGGCAGGTGTGCTGCCCCATACGGCCCTCTCTGGCAGGTGTGCTGCCCCATTCGGCCCTCTCTGGCAGGTGTGCTGCCCCATACGGCCCTCTCTGGCAGGTGTGCTGCCCCATTCGGCCCTCTCTGGCAGGTGTGCTGCCCCATTCGGCCCTCTCTGGCAGGTGTGCTGCCCCATGCGGCCCTCTCTGGCAGGTATGCTGTCCCATGCAGCCTCCTCCACTCTGGCTACGGGTCTGTGTTGCTGCTTTAATCTCCTCTGCTCCTGCTGGCAGAGGCCCACCCTGGCTCTGTGTGAAGTGCTTCAGATTATGGATGTTTGACTGGTACAGACGCTGTCTGCAGGGGAGCGCCAGTATGGGTCTGCAGAACCCCTCATCTGTCTCCCACTTTCTGCCCAAATCTCAGCCTTCCCTCTTTCAATACACATTATTCTTTTGGAATAAGTGTTTATTTATGTGACTGTTTTATATCTACACCAGAAGAAATCTGTACAGTCAAATCTGCATTGCTGAGGTGAAGCACTAAGTAAAATACATTTAAAAAGTGTAGATATGAACACTTATAAATGTAATTTCAAAGTTTCTTCTGTAATTGGATGAACATCTTTTCTTGGTTCCATCTTTTAAAATGTCGGTGAGTGGGAAAATAAGCACCTCCTTCAGAGAGTTAATGATCTTTCTGTTGGGGTTTATTCATCATGGTCCATAACAGCACGACTGTTAAAGCAAAGAGACGAAAACAAAACCTTCCCAAATATGATGCTGCCTCAAGTTTTGGTTCCCAGTGATTAACCTGAGTGGGCAAGAATGAGACAATTGCTCTGCACTGCTGTGACCGCACAAACTGTTTTCAAAAGCAAAATTCTGCATATTCTGCATTTGAATCAAGTGTGGAAAGATTTTGCTGTAGATTCTCATTTATGTGCTTGCACTTTAAGGACTTGGCGTTCATTGGTCAGAACAGATTCAGCCGTAAAAACAGACCCGTGGTTCCTGCTGGCCCCCGCAGTCTGCTCTCTTACCCTCCCATAAAGGGGCGGAGGAGGCAGTGACTGCAGGATGCTGAGATGGAGTGCAGGGCCTTTGGGCTGCATACCCTTGCTGCTAATAAATGACTCCAGTGTTTTTAAAGGTGAATGATGAGATTCATTTAGAAGCCACCGTCGCTGCCGCACGGAAAAGGCTTTATGAACATCAGCAAATCACCTGGAATGTCTGAGCCGTCAGCGGCGTGACGAGAGGCCGGCCACTTCACACTGTCTCTGGGAGGATCAAACTGCCAAGCACTTCCTCAGTCTCAAACTCAGCGTGGACATTAGCACTCACAGAAAGGGATTAACAGTTGGATTCTAAATGTTTGGAAAAATGTTTTTTTTTTTCTCTCAATAACTTCTAGCCTCTCACTCAGACATTGACACTTTCACTCACACACATGCTACCGCACAAAGTCTGGCTTTGAAGAGTGCAGGCTTAGACACTGAGAGTGACAGCAGAGGTTCTGGGTAAACTCGTTGCACCTCAGTGGGCGGCCAGGCGGAGTGGTGCAGAAAGGCGGGGGTGGGGGGGTGACTCAGGGATTAAGGCTGATGTCTGATAACTGGGGCAGGCTGAGGCAGGCAGGCCGGGCCCACTCCAGAGAGCAGCAGAATGTTTAACAGGCTTCTGTGCGCCGCCCGCTCTCAAGGTGGTCAAAACATCAGCGCAGTTATGGAGGGCTGACAGCCCACACTCATGACTCATACATATGTAAAACCAGCGGCCTCCGCCCAATCCCAGCGGAGAGGCCGGGCGGCCCATCGCCACGGTTGCCATTTACATCCCTCACCTGTGATCGGTGTGTTTAGCAACAATCTCTGTGTACAGTAACTTTGGGCAAGACCTGGAGGGAATCACACCGGCACAAAAATGAGAATGTTTTCATTGAGGTACCCTAGAGATCCCTGAGATGGAGCTGAGAGCAGGGGGGAGCAGGGGGAGGGTGGGCCCAGAGATGAGAAAAATACATTCCCATTTCAGAGCATGACCCACAATTTACATGGCAAGACAGCCGCGCCGCCAAGCCACTGGAGACCGCATCTGTGCCGAACAGCACTGCGCATTTTCCACTGCTGGCCAGCCTAATGGGAAAAACGCTGGCGCAACCAAACCGTATCAAATGGAACCATGTTTATTTATTCGCTGGAAACTTTTGCGCATCAGCTGTGATTTATTGGTGGTGGATTTTGCTCACCGATGGGCGTGAAATGAGGAGGAGAAGCTGCTGCTGATGTTCTGTTTAGCGTGGATGGCACCGAGTGGACCGTGCGCTGCGGGAGGAGGCACTGCGGGAGGAGGCACTGCGGGAGGGCCCCTAGCCTGGAGCCAGCACTGGGACTGACTATACTCCCAACTGAAAAGTTGGTCTGTGTCCTCCATGTTGGAGTGCATCTCACATTGTGTTTATCTGCTCCCCATCCCGCTTATGAGAAGAGGCATTTCCCTCTTAATTAAATGGGAAAAGCTCTCCTGCTGCCTCATGTCAGGGGTATGACAGCATAAGCTGTTCATTTGTGTGGAGTAACAGCATTACCAGACACATCTCCATAGCTTAAATGTTGTGCTTATTTATATAAATAAAACTTGAAAACATGAAATTCAGGAAGTAACAGGCATTATGGCTATAGGTAACTCTTGCAGAAAAGGACACTTAATGTAATCAAAGATGCAATCCTAATCGTGACATGGGAACTTAAATGACGTGTATTTGATTATCCATTGCCATAAGAATAAACATTTGATTGGATAGAGGAAGCAGTGTGCTTCACACATAGTCATTTACCTCTCTGTCTGACGACAATCATGTTAACCTGCTGCTCGTCTAAACCAGATCATTCTGATCTGAAGGGTCATTAAGTGGCTCATCCGTAGTCCTTGGAAGGGAAGCAATTACAGCGGTAATGGTGTTGGTTTATGATTAATTAAACACACAGCAGGGAGTGGATGAACTTTCCTGGAACAGGATGCCACATCATCTCACCAAGCGAGGTAGGGCTCTAATGCAGGCCCCGCCCACACGCTGGGCCTGTCCTTGTGGCATACTGGAGGCCCTGCTTGCAAATGGAGACAGCTACAGCTTTATCTGTGTGAGTCTGTCGCAGTGTGGCCCTCAAAGACCTGTCCTCAAGGTCCCCACCTCACAAAGTGCTGTTAGTGTGGAAATATTTCAGACAGCTCTTCTCTGAGAGCTTTTTTAAATGGCTTCACAGCTGTGCTTCAGCCTGCCACCTTTAAAATCTGCTAAATTGTAAGCATGTTTTACAAGTCATTTGCCTCTGGCAACCGTAGAATAGTAAGCAAACTGCACTGCATCACAAAATAGCTGTAAGAACACAATTTAATAAATAAAAAAGATAAAATGAATAGAGTTTTTATACCCGTAAAAACTGCTAATATGATGTGCTATTTTTCATGTGTTTCCCCTACTCTCAGTCAGCATTAGAAGTATTTACAAAGGCTAAAAACCATGTGCACTAGAGTCACAGCTCTGTCAAATGCAGGTTTGAGTGCAGGGTGTTGCTGGAGAAAGAATCCAGGAGTCCCTGAGTGAAGGTCTTGTGTATGGCTTCACCCTGCCCTCTGTGCGGCCTCGCTCTCTGTTACAGCAGGTTTCAGTCACACATGCCGACCCACACTAGTCCAGATTTTGAGACAGGTGCCCTCCCAGGCTTTTGACCCAGAGATTAGATCTCCTCCAAGGATTGGGGGTAGTATGATAATTTTTTGGTGATATATCACAATATTTCATTTTTTATTTTCATATTTTGACATTCTATGTAAACTGAATTGACACATTTTTAAGATGGTTTTTCACAAGATTTGGTTTTTAAGGAAACACTTTTTTTTTTTTTTTTTTTTTTTTTTGACAATATTTACCAGCAACTGTTAACACATTATTTAGAGAGTTGTGAAACACTCATAGATGGCAGTGCTATGGTATTGTATTATACTGTATGTATGCAGTGTTATGGTTTTGTGTTATAAGTACTGTGCTGTGGTGTTGTGTTATATGTATGCATGGTGAAGGTATGGTACCCTCAGGTCCGTGGGTGCTGTGGTGTTGTGTTATATGTATGCATGGGGAAGGTATGGTACCCTCAGGTCCGTGAGCGTCCACAGAGCAGGCTGGCTCCAGGGCCCGAGCTCGGCCAGCTGAGTAATTTGAGCGGCTGGCTGTGAGCCACAGCGTGCTCTGCTTGTCTGTCACAGGATGGACATGTGCCATTAACCCCTCTGCAGGCTAGGGGATTACACCTCTATGACTCCAATTTAAACCTGCCCGTTTCTCCCCGTCTCCCACACCAGCAGCTCCGCACAGGTGCTGACCCTGATTCATTTAATAACCTGCCCTGCGCGCCCACCTCTCAAACTCCACTTAAAGCTGTTTATTAAACACTCCGCTTGTTTGGCCTTGATATAAATTGAAATGACAATAAATATCAGCAGGCGTTTGCGAGGGGGAAAGGGGGGGGGGCGCCTGAGGGAGAGGCAGCCTGCCTGGGTTTCTTTTAGTGGTCACAGCAAAATATTTATCATGAGCTTTTATTGGACAATCTTGTGTAATGATTACCGTTTATGACAGTAAGACGTTGTGGCAGCCCATCAGTGGAGGTATTAAAAATGCAAGCATTTCAGTTCCTCTTGTTTTTAATGCGCTTTCTAAAACACACAACGAGCTTATTTCTAAACTTTGATCTGATACATTGTGAAATATCAGGCTATTTTCTGCCAGTTTTGTCATTTAAAATTTTTCCAGAAAATGAGTAACATTTTTCTCACACACTTTTCTTTCATTTTCATATCATTCATGATTTTGTACACAAATGTCAGTGTATTATATTTCTGAGATTTACTTTACAAAAATATGCCATAGATACTGAGGTTGTTTTTTTTTTTTGTTAGATGACATGGGTAAGCATAGCAATTCATGTTAACACCGAGCTTAGGAAGATTTGGCTTGGTACACCTGTCACATTCAGCTCTGCTCAGTCTCTCGTGGCATACTGAAGAGACTGCTGAGCTTTAATCCATACAAACCCAGTTACAGAGAGCGTTGGTGCTCATTAATTCATGCTGCACACCACTGTGGAACACACTCACTCCCGGCTTTGCTGCATCATGACCTTTCATTAGTTTTATTAGCTTATGTGGAAAAGAAAGATTTTTGAAAGCCTGATACGGGAGCCTTGGGTTTGTTAGTTGGTGTTAATTCCCACTTCTCTGCTCTTTGTTTGGATTTCCTCAGCTCCCTCATTTGGTCTGCTGAAGACTGAGTGCCACGCTTTAACAGAAAGGGGAATGATGGGAAATGGGAGTTTTGAAATTGGCTGACTTGCAGAGTATGGCATAGACCAGTGAGGAGCATGTAACCGACTGTGTCTGTCTCTGACGCTGGTTTAAATGGACTCACACCATCACAGTGGGATCTGCTCGCCCTCCTGAATCAGAGCTGCACAGGGCTACAGTGTGCTCTGATTTGAGGGAGATGGAGCCGGAGGGCTGGGCGGGCCTGCTTCTGCTTCTGCTTCATACTTGGGTTTCAGTTTGGAGACAGATCCTGAAGACTGAACGCTCCTCTCTCTCTCTCTCTCTCTCAGCTTTTCAGAATGCTGAATTCTCCCCCGTGGAAACAGAAGTCATAATGCCTGCCCATGGTGGAAGCTGTTTCCTGAAATATAAAAAGATGAAGGGGGGTGGGAGAGGAATTAAGGAGGTTCGCAGCAGCACACACTCTATAAATTATGCATTTGGAGTAAGCGCTGAAGCGCTTGGATTGACAGGGACAGCCGGGGAGAATCCCCAGATTCCTCTGGCCGGGTCAGCTCTGTCCATCCCGGTGTCCCGTTAACCCAGACAATGCCTGACGACCGCGGCGGGGGGGGACGAGCGCATGTCAGTCTCCCATTCCAAATCCCCAACGCACTTTCTCACCCTCCTCCTCTTATTTCAAGTTTGCCCAGCTGTAAAATTGCCTGTCCCATCGGTGCTGGGTAATTTCCCTCTCACTTGGGTTATCCTGCATAAATATTCTCTGAATAATAGATGAGCAGCTCCTTCCTGCTTTTTCCCTCTGCTTTTTTTGATCAATTAGTAAGTCAATTAAGAATGGGGGGAAAGTGAGCATTTATCTCCCCGGTGCCAGAGACGCACTGGAGCAGCGCCTGTCTGTATTAAACAAGCATCAGCGCCCCTCCCCACCGTGCGTTTTAACGGTCCTCAGGAGCCCTCCGAGGGGCCGCCATTGTGCTGGAGCTGCCGCTGGGGTGAGCGGGCGGGGCCTTTTTTAGGTGTTTATGCACCCGTTTGTGCTTTTGTCACGGCTGATTGGATAGCTTTTAATCATGAGTAATGAATACTCATGCCTGCTTATGGCACATTTTCAAACAATGCCCACAAGTGCTGTAAACAGATAAAGTGCCATTCTCCCAGAGTAACTGCTTGCACATGCATTTATATGTGTATGTGGGGAAACTTTATTTTTATTTGTTTAACCAGGACAATCCCACTGAGATGCTGGGTCTGGCCATGAGGACAGCAGCAGACAATAAAACAGCCGTCACTTTAACAATTAAAGCCATACAGCAACAATACTGACGCAAAGCGTCTCTGAGTGTGCGTGAATCAATCTGCTCTGTCAGTCTGCGTGGTGAATGGAGGCTGTGGATTTGGGAGGGTTGCTCTGTCAATCCGTGTGGTGAATGGAGGCTGTGGATTTGGGAGGGTTGCTCTGTCAGTCCGTGTGGTGAATGGAGGCTGTGGATTTGGGAGGGTTGCTCTGTCAGTCTGTGTGGTGAATGGAGGCTGTGGATTTTGGAGGGTTGCTCTGTCAGTCTGTGTGGTGAATGGAGGCTGTGGATTTGGGAGGGTTGCTCTGTCAGTCCGTGTGGTGAATGGAGGCTGTGGATTTCGGAGGGTTGCTCTGTCAGTCCGTGTGGTGAATGGAGGCTGTGGATTTGGGAGGTTGCTCTGTCAGTCTGTCAATGGAGGCTGTGGATTTGGGAGGTTGCTCTGTCAGTCTGTGTGGTGAATGGAGGCTGTGGATTTGGGAGGGTTGCTCTGTCAGTCCGTGTGGTGAATGGAGGCTGTGGATTTGGGAGGGTTGCTCTGTCAGTCCGTGTGGTGAATGGAGGCTGTGGATTTGGGAGGGTTGCTCTGTCAGTCTGTGTGGTGAATGGAGGCTGTGGATTTGGGAGGGTTGCTCTGTCAGTCTGTGTGGTGAATGGAGGCTGTGGATTTGGGAGGGTTGCTCTGTCAGTCCGTGTGGTGAATGGAGGCTGTGGATTTGGGAGGGTTGCTCTGTCAGTCTGTGTGGTGAATGGAGGCTGTGGATTTGGGAGGGTTGTGGTCAGGCGGCCACTTAGCCCAAGGTGACTGGGCTGCTCAGTCAGCGTGGCGGCAGTGTGCAGCTCACAGGCCTGCGCGCTGAGTGGCGCTGGCAGTAACGGGTCCCACATACCGTAATGTATACAGCGGCGTGTGGCGGCATAAATAACGGCAGCAGGGCAGTGACACGGCAGTAGATCATGCTGATGGCTGTGGAAGTCATGCAGCAGATAGGGAAGGGGAGAGGAGTGGATAGGAGGTAACTGGTATTGATAAAGTGCCTGTCGGTGGAGAGTGTAGCTGAATATTCTGCCCTGTGCCGCCAAAAAAGTGCATTACCACAAAGGTCACGGCATGCATTACCCTGCTTTCGCAAACACAGTCCCAGGAACAGCAGAATATCAAGTGCGCCCGTGTCTCCCAAGCGTTATGGCAGCGTTAACCCCCCCCCACCCCAAAGAAAAACAATAAAAACAAACATCTCCTTTCCAGATAATTTAAGGTTACAACAAGCAGCAAAACGATCGAATGTGCAGTTACGCAGGATATACATTTCAAGGGTCTGTCGCCTAACTGCTGTTCGCCACCACTCTTTCCATGGCCTGTTTTAAAAGGTCAAGTCTATGTGAGATTTTCATTCTGAGAAGGCGCGTTGTTTTTAATGCAGCGTGAGTCAGGGTTCAACTTGCCTGGTTTGGACCTTTGAATGTCACTGAAATCCATTCGCCTTTTCCTCAGCATGGCAGTCACATAGTGCCTGCCTGTTTTCTCTCTTTGTTTTTAAAGTGCCTCTCATAGTTTTCATCAGCACCTCCCTGGCCTCAGTCATCTGGTGTGAGTGTGGGGGAGAGAGGCGCAGGGTGAGGGGGGAGGGGCGCGGGGTGAGGGGAGAGAGGTGCAGGGTGCATTGGCACTGCTTGGGTAGCCCCAGCGTGTGGCATCCTGATAGTGCACTGATGCCGTGCTGTGGCTTATCTGTAATGGATGCTGGCAGTTTGTGGATGTTCAGCATGTCAGTTTGGTCAATAGTTGTGCGCAGCGACCCCTGACCTTTGTGAGGTGATGAGGTAAGCTCAGAGCCCAAGGCCTTTTTGCCATGGGCGCACCTGTATAGAGACGGTGACCCAGCTGCTGTTCGGTGTTCTGGGATGCGTCTGCCAGCTCCGAGCTTCCCATGTGAGCGTGCGTGTGAGAGACTGGCGCCTGTGGCCCCCATCACCATGACAACCACATAAACACCCTGCTCCAGTGAGAACCCAAGAGAAAACTGGAGCCTTTCTTTTTTATATCTTCTTTTTTTGTTGGTGGATCATCTTCTTTATGCGAATTACAGAAAGGCCATTGTTGTAGGATTTTATCAGGCGTGCGAATGGCACATTTGAGTTTCAGTGATCGCCAGAAGAATGTAAATAAGGCTTTACCTGCCCTGTTTGTCTCAGCTGGAAATGATGTCAGGCTAGTGCCTGTTTATTCCTTATTCTTCCATTTTGGGTGGACAAAGAATCCGTGAGAGAACCCTGAGACTGTTTTCTGGCCCTGTGTTATTTACTGTGAAATCAGTTGTCCTGGGATTAGTCATAAGGAAGGAGTTTGTTTCTCTGTGTCTGATTTAGCCAGTATATTTTCTGCCAAGTATTTTCATCACACGCACAAAGGAGTGAGTGTTCAATTACAAACAAATTGCATAAACGGTTTGAAATTCTACCCAGTGGCTTTGACATTCCAGTGCCTACCATTGTCTCTCAAGTGCCTCAGAACGTCCTGACACGTCAAGACCACATTTGCTGAAAAGGAGAACCCCCTTCCCCCTCATCAAATCACAAAGATGGTGCTCTGCAGTCTGCCTGCAGTTGCGTAAACCCGGAGACACCACGTCACAGAGCCCAAATCCCCAGTCCTCCCCTTGAAGTTCCTCCTGCAGTGCGGTCCTTGTGTGCACTCAACCAGGGGCTGTCCCCCACAGAGAACACAACACCGCATTGAGGCTCAGATGAGTGTGGCCAGTATGGGTTCAGCGAGTTCCACCTGGGGTCCACTCAGGCCAAAACACAGGGGTACCCCCCACATACTGGGAAACCTGCACTCCACAGTAATAAGCTCGTCTAATGGAACGCTAGACTTACAGGAGTTCAGAATATTCTGGATGAGCCGGCTTTTCTTCTTGTACATCAAAAACATAACAAAGTGTTCCAGCTGGTTTTCCTAGGCTCTGTAGCCTTTAGTTGTAGGTGCTGGGTTGTGTCTTGTGTCTGCCGTTTCCTGTGCTCTTCCTGTACTTTGAGAGATATAAATGTGTGGCGTGTTGATGTTTCACTGAGAACGCCCCGAAGGGAACGCTTTGTGTCTACAGATGCTGCTGCTGCAGTTCGCTGAGGGGGTGACTGGAGACCAGCTGAAACAAAGACTCCTTCACATGCTTTATCGTAGCGCTGCTAACACCAGGTTGCACAAGAAAGCAAACAAGAGAAAAATATCTTTCAGGCATAATATTATAATAAAAACAAAATCCCTGCAATTATCTGCCAGCTGTATTCAAAGTAAATACTTTTCCAAGCAGCCTTGAAGACTGGGGAGGTGCAGATGAAATGACAAACCCGCTGGAATGAACTAGATGACTTTTAAGGTGGTGGAGGTCTACTGCCAGGAACATCTGCAATTAAAAAATGACGGGAAACAGGTGAACTCACTACTTCACATAGGTGGGACAGGGACCTTACCAATGGATAGCATTTACACAGAGCCTTTTACATAGTACCTTTCCACCAATGTGTAGTGCCAGTGTGGGTAGTGTTTTTTTAGCGACTGGGGTGGAGATGGAGGAAATGAGTCATTTGGGCCATGTGTCGCTCTCACGGTGGTGTTTGCTTTAGAGTAAAGGCTATGGGCTGGAAAGTGAGTGCTCCCACACTGAGCGTGGCTGGAGCATGTGTGGGTGAGAGTGCGATGGCCTTCTCTCAGTGTGTGGCTCAGTGTGGTAATGCTCCGTGAGAAGGGTCCCCCATGTTCCAGCCCTTTCCTTTGGTCTCCTGGCATCCCTGCAAGTCTCACGCTTAATTATCTTAATCCATCATCCAATACCACATGCACCAGGAGATCCCAGGTCCTTTGTGTTGTCTTAGAATTGGATCTGCCAAGGAACTGACAGTTCCAACTTCTGATGCCTATCAGAGAATGAAACAGAGGTAGCTATGAAAAAGCTACGATGTTGCATTGTGGGTAATATGGTCTGATGGTCCCCATGTGGCCCAGTATCAGCTTATCTTTAATGCCCTTGAAGGCAAGTGCAGTTATGAGGGTTCATGTTTGTTTTACAGTTTTACTGCACGACTATTGACATTTTTATGTTTGCGTTCAGCCTGTGAACATGGCAGCCCATGTATTTTTCTGCATTTGGAGGCCCCAGGTGCTAGCCTCCCTTCTGGCTTAAAGGTCAGCCTGTCCTTCAGGACATGAGGCTTCATCTCCCAGCAGTGATGGTCTCTGTGCCCATCCCTGCTGCTCTCAGGTGAAAGAGAGTATTCTGTGCTGTGAAATGGGTTTGTTTTGGGCGACGGGACTCATACAGATCAGGGCTGTCAGGCTGGGTCCCGGCTGTGGCGTGTGATTGGAGTGAGGAGACGGGTTGCTGTCAGTGGGACTCTGATTGGGCCCACAGCAGCGCTGCCATGCTCTGCTCACCCTGGTAATTAGAGCAGGCAGGACGCTGGCATGGCCCGCTCTCCCCTCCCCCCACAGGGTCCCCCCAGCCCCAGCCTCCCCGGGACCTGCTGGCAGTCAGAGCCGAGGGCACTCATTGGCGGGCTCCTCGCCGCTCGGCACTGCACCGTCCACACACAAGAGTGATTCCAGACCCACCTGCTTTCCCCACCAGAGTTAAACATTTTTTTTAATGTATTAATTTTTTAATTGCGCAAAATAAAGGATATTCAGGATACCCATACCTTTAGTCTGGTCAGGTGATGGGGGGTGGGGTGGGGTTGGGGCAACAGAGATGATTGGCAGGAGAGCTGGGCTGAGCTGCGGGTGCAGGCTGTGTGGCCTGGACGCCTGGCGATGGGGTGCCCCTCCCCCCTTTAAAAGCTGCTCTCATCCTTTACAAGCCAGTTGGGCTGTCAGGGCCCGCTCCGCACAGCACTACCTGTTCCGCATTAAAGGAGATATTCCCTTAAACTGTCAGACACCGCACCTCAGCAGCAATGATAAACGGCGTGGCTGCAGGGTGCACTAATGCGCTTAAAACAGGAGGGATCCTGGCCTCTCCTCACACATTAAAACGCTACCAATTGCACCTCTCTCAGGTCTGCTAGCCGAGGGGCTGGAACTCACAGTGCTTAGACTGAAGTGCCAAGGGGCAGACATTCCTGAGAATTAAGGGCGAACTTTAGGAGGAGCGGTTTATTGAAATGAACACAGGGGTCACTGGTGAGGATGGATGACAGTCTTGGGAATTCTTTTGTTCGAGTTCCACACAGATTTTGGTTTTGTCTGCTTATTTTATTGGGTATTACAGAGACGTGCTCAGTTAGCGTTTTTTATCTTGCTATGGAGGCTTCTGGAAGAGAGCGTTTCCAGATGCGGCTATCTGCCATCAGTGGGGGGTTATCAGCAGCTACAGGAGCGAGGCAGCCTCACAGGCCACCCCCCAATGAAAGAAACGGGACGATAATAAACAGCTCCTTAAGGCCGCCGCATTTCTAAAAACAACAACTATCGCCTTATTTATGATTCCCTTCCGTTTTTTCAACGTCCCCCGTGACATTCAGGAGTGTTTTTGTTGGTTTGCTGAAAACTTTGACTGCTGTAGGTCATCCTGGCTCTGTCTGCCTGGTTTCCATGCCTCAGTGGCTTCTGTCCCCTTCCATCTACTCCAGACCTCACATTCAGCACAAGCGCCAGCCTCGCCTCACCTTACTTTTGACCTGTGCTCGTCTCCACTGTAAACATGTTTATCTGATAAGCTAGTCATATTACGGTGAATAAGCCCGTACCTGCATGATTCACCGCCACACTGAGAACAATACTGGGTCTGTTTCCTGTTGCAAATTACCAGGGGCTGCTGTACTGTCAGTGCTGAGTACAGTCACGGGCCATCGTGCCAAAGCTATGAGCTGCCAACCTGGTGTGCAGGTATGGAGATTGTGCTGGGGGAGGGGTGCTGACAGCAGATATGTCTCTTGTGATGAGTGTATGGCCTTAACACATTCCTGTGATTAGTGGTCATTAAACACAGCCTTTTGGGAGATTACATCCCACATACTAATGCAGATTATATGGGTGCCAGCTCACCTCCGAAGTATTTTTCTGTGTGTGTGTGTGCGCGCGTGTGTGCATGTGTGCACGCGTACCTGTCTTTGTGTGTCTCTGTTTATGGTTTCAGAGAAGCTATGTGCTTTCAAAGGATCTGTGGTATCTGTGCTTTCATTTGAACCAAAAGGAACAGATTTAACAGGTAGAGGGCTAATGGGTGTAAACAGAATGGACAAACATGCGCTTGTGTCAGGCACCAGGTAAACACCTTCAAAGGCAAAGGGCTCAGACCGCAGACATTAAAGGGTTGTTATGATGCATCTGGAGCTGTTTGCTCAAAAGTGTGCGTGCGTGTGTGTGTGTGTGTGCTGGATGTGTGTATATGTTTGTCGAGTAATACTGGCAAATCCAGTAAGGAATTATCCTAGACTAGCGAAGTGGAGGTCAGACCAGAATTGTGGCAGGGAAGAGCTGGCAGGAGGATGTGTGGCAGGGAGATGTCTGCCATCTTGGAAATCCATGGGGAACTGGCTCCCTCTGACACCCCTTCAGCAGTGACCTACTGTACCTCTGTCTGCCTGTCTGTGAGAAAATGTCCCTGGAAGAGCAGCACTTCTGGGAGAAGAGTTCTGCAGCAGACCTTGCAAGAGCTTTCTGTAGAGTGTGCACACAGTTGACTGTCATGGTGAAAGGCCTGTTTTTCATTGACGTACAAAAGTCTCGGTGTCTGTGATTGAAAACCGTGATGAATAGACGTTCCAGGGTCATCTGGCCTCACGGCTTGGGCTGTCCATTCACTCTGAGCCCAGCAAGGCCATGTCACTACCACGCTCCAAATCTAAGCCGTCCATCATGACACCGAGGAAAAAACCTTGCAAATGTTTTTCACTGTTTTAAAACCACTTCTTTTGTATTTTTTTTATTTGGGCCCTTTCAAAAGAAGACAACTTTAATGGATGTATGCAATCATGAAGCACTTTGTCTCTTCCCTCAGTGTCATTGAAGTTCAGCACAAAACCACAGTTTTTTAATTGCATGAAAACTGTCATCCTTCTTTCATTTCCTACGCTTAATCTTTCTCTCCATCTTCAGTCTTTTGAGGTAAAGGTTCTACAGACTCTTTGAAAAAACTAAATTCTTTTCCCAAGAGAAGAGATAACTGGTCTGAAAGGTTGTGTGGCGCTGTCTTCATTTGCACGTGAGGATGATCTTATTGAGGGCGAGACATCCTGCCCGAGAGGGCCAGCTTCCTGATTAAAACCTGGGAGGCACAGAACAAGGGAATCTGCAAATGTCGCTGCAGAGAGTGTCCCCCCCACCCTGCTAACCGCAGGCAAGGCTAAACCCCCCCTCTCCAAACGGCCTTCATTAAAGTGGCGCGTCCTCAGGGAGGCCGTCTCATCCAGGCAGAGGGACCCAGATGCCTCAGGCTGCGCGTGTTCACAGTGGTCCCACCCGCCGTCGCCGTGGTGAGGGCCCTGCCGTCGCCATGGTGAGGAGCTGTAATGGATGGCACACTCGTGCGCCTGCTACGGCCTGCCTGCTCGTCCCTCTCAGCTGACTGATGCTCTGTGTTTTATCACCAAACGATGGCTGAAAAAGAAGGCACACAGTGCAGCCTCCCCAGGGGCCTGACTTTCTCAGCGAGTTCTCCATCTTCAGCCCGTAATCATGGAGCTGAACTGATACACCACATTAAAAACACCAGCACCACTTCTGCTCTTCAGGGCAGGACCCATACAGTGTGTAGCCATGGCTCTGTTGACATCATTTTTCTGTGCTTTGTTTTTCTTCTGCTGCTTCCTGACGGTGGAAGACTTTCTTATTTCTTGTTTTATTTTTCTGTGCAAGAGAAGCCATGGACCTGGCTTGGGTCCCTGTACACGCAAAAGATCCTGCAGCACTGACAGGCTGAAAGCAGGTACCTTTTGCTCTATGGTGGTCTCTCTGTGAAATTCTGGTTGTCATTTTATACACTTTAGCAGGTGGTGATGGTGCTCCTTGCTGTCCAGCACTCCTCTGCGTGGTAACAGAATACTCACCTGTAATTATCAGCCATACCTGTTAGCCCCCGGACCTGGAAATTTCACCTCAGTTTGTGGGACTCCTGCTTCAGGAGAGAGCTTTAACCAGCAGATTCCCACTGTCGGGCCCTGGCATTCCTCCAAAAGAGGGAGCAGCATCATGGGGATCCCCTGTAAAACACGGAAACTGGAGTGCCTATAAATATGGAAGGGTGGCGGATGGCTTTATGGCCCCTGACTGAGTGTGAGGGCCACCCTTCCATCTTTTGCTTTGCCTCCTCCATGGTTTGGGTCGATAGTCGTAGATGGCTGCCGGGTGCAGCAGGACTGCTCTTATTCTGCAGAGAGACAGGAAGTCCTCGCACAGCGTGAGTCACACCTGGGACTGGGTGCCGTTTGCGGGGCCGTCATTCTGATGGGGAGGAGTGGGTGAGTTAGTAACAGTTGCCGGGAGGGGAGTTTAAAGACACAGCATGTCACCTTGTCTGGCTCAGTGTACAGAAAGGCCTTTGTTTTTGGCTCTCCCAAGCCTCTATCTCTGCCTGGGCCTCCCACAAAACCCACCTGGCAAGCTCACACACACACACACACACCCTCTCACAGTCCATCCAACCCACTAATGTGTCTTTCCTCTGTTACAACATGGCAGTCCAATTACTGGAAGAATGCGTTGCCTCTCCAGAGCCAGGCACCTTGTCTTAGAGGCTGGGGGCAACAGAGGGGCCTGTGTCAGTCGCTCCTTAAATTCAACCCACCCTCCACAGCACCTCCACCGTGATGAGCAGTTCTGCTGTGACGAGGCAGATGCAGTCACCTAAAAAAAATTATTTTTATTTTTTCTCCCTCTAGAAGAGCCATTAGTCTTGGAATCAAGTCCCTGTGTGAGTCACCATAAACGTGCGAGGGAAAGGTCAGGAGCTTTTCAAAATGGTATATAAAAAAATCCAGCCATTCATATCCTCTCCTGGTGTCGTTATGAGCTGTCAATAACGAAACTTTTATTAAGCTGTGGGAAGGCTTGACCGCGTAACAGACCTCCATAATGCATGCGCTACAGTACTTTTATCCACTGACAGGAGTTACATTTGTTCCACAGTTCTTTTTTTGCCACATTAGGCCTTGGTTCAGAAGGGTGCGTTATTAAAATCAGTTACCTGTGCTGTGGGAGGGAGGGGTGAAGGTTAGGATAAGAGTTAGGGATTGGGGGTTTAGGGTCAGGGAGTTTAGAGTAAGAGAGGTTAGGGTTTAGAGTAAGGAGTAGGGAGGTTAGGGTTTAGGGTAAGGGATGTTAGGGTTAAGGTTAGGGAGGTTGGGGTTTAGTGTTAGTGAGTTTAGGGTTAGGGAGGTTAGGGTAAGGGTTAGGGAGGTTAGGGTTTAGGGTAAGGTGTAGGGAGGTTAGGGTAAGGGTTAGGGAGGTTAGGGTTTAGAGTAAGGGTTAGGGTTTAGGGTAAGGGTTAGGGAGGTTAGGGGTTATGGGGGTTAGGGCTTAGGGTAAGGGGTTATGGAGGTTAGGGGTTATGGAGGTTAGGGTTTAGGGTAAGGGTTAGGGAGGTTAGGGTTTAGGGTAAGGGTTAGGGAGGTTAGGGGTTATGGGGGTTAGGGCTTAGGGTAAGGGGTTATGGGGGTTAGGGTTTAGGGTAAGGGTTAGGGAGGTTAGGGTTAGGGGTTATGGAGGTTAGGGTTTAGGGTAAGGGTTAGGGGTTATGGGGGTTAATGTTAGGGGAATGGAGAGCTGTGAAGGTGTGAGCTGTGGCAAGGCGGTGAGGTCAGGGTGCGAAGAGCGAGTCAGAGCTGGGTAATTGTCTCTGCCGGTGGACTCTGACTGACAGTGGGTGCTCTGCTGCGGTGCAGTGGTCTCTGCATGCCCAGCAGGGCTACGGGAGGCGCCAGCCACTCAGCCATTTCAGAAATTCCTACTCGTAGCCATGGCGATGCGGGTTTGTAATTCTCTCTTACTGGAGAATGGACACCCAGATAGTTAATACATGAACATAGCATGACTGCAGTTATGTTCTTTCAGCAAACATGTTTAATGTGATGAAAAAAAACTCCTCATTTATGTGAGTGACCTCTCAGGGCCCTTATGCTGTAGTGCAGATACTGGTGCAGTTCCATGGGGTTGGAACTTATTACTCTGCCACCTGAGACCTCACAGAGAATGGAAGGACTGTTTCCTTTGTTTTCTTTCTCTCTTTCCCACTCCGTCCGCCATGAAGAACAGTATGACGCGTTTTTTAGATCTTGTTTGCAGTGGTGGGCGGCACTTTCGTTAAGAGGTTCTGCATGCCTGTGCATGGGATGAGAATTTCTCTTTTGTTGCCTGCTGTCAGGGTAGAGTATCAGCTCCTCGCTCACAGGTACAGACCTCAACTTTTAAGATGACAACAGGAGCAAAGTAGGGCCTCCCACAGACATAGCGAAGCCTAGACTTTGTACAGGAAATGAGCTGGTATCAGATAATGGCCTCTATGTGAAAGTGCTTGAGCATTTTCGTTTTCAGACAGACACTTCTTTACTGCGAATCATTATCCACGCACACCATACAGTCCAGATGCACAGTGTGCCGTTGTAGCAGGATTTGCTGAATGGCAGCCTGGCAGAAGAGGCAGTGGGGTTTTTTGTTGAGCTGTTGAGCAGCCTAGTCTGGAGCAAACGCGTCAGCCCCCCCAGCGTTCAACACGATTCTGTCAGTTCTCTCCCATACCTCCTCCTCCACAATCACACGCGTAAACATCACAGAATAATTGCACAATAATAAATCACACATCTACAGCACTGTTGTTGTTTGTTTGCTTGTCAGACGTCCTTACACAGCGTGACTTTTCTGCTGTACCCTTTTCTTACCCATCCTGAATCTGCCATCCATTCCGTGGTCTAGGGAACAGCAGCAGTAGATTTTTACTGAAAACTGTCTGAGTAAGGTCCCCAAACGCCGCAGAGCCTTCCTCTACGGCAGGCTGGAGTAACCGCCTCCAGAGGCCAGACAGACAGGCCTCGCAAGTTCCCACTGGTACCATTTTTAGGACGGTAGTGGAGCCCGTGTTTTTTCAGTGCTGTTGGTTCTAATTAAGCGTACTGTAAACACCACTTTTCTCTGTGTGTGCATTCCCAAATACTTATAGCTCAGCCCTCAGTCCAAAAGTGGAGAAAAAAAAACTGAAATAAAAGTGTGGGATACACAGCCAATGGCAGGCAGTCGGTGTAGCAGAAGTGATTCCCTGCTTGTGGTAGTGATAGCACAGAGCCACTGGCTCATGTAATAACTCTCCTGGAGGTGGTTCCACTGTTTTCTTTCTCCTGCTGGGTGTTATTGCAGAGTCCTGGAACGTGAGACGGTGATAGCGATATGAGAGCGTGAACCCCACGCGCACACACATCCACACTCTCACATGCACACACGCACACTCACACACACACACAGCACAGGTGAACCCCCCCCCGCTGGTGGTGCGTGTGTGCGCGTGTGTATTCGGGTGTGTGTGTACCTCTGACTGTAAAGAGATGCACAGAGATGCATGTGCTGGCATCTTCACCTCTGTGATACTTCCCCGTGAGGTTGCTCTGTTTCATGTTTGGCTTTGTACATGTATATGTATGAGTGTCCCCCTCCCTACCCAGCAGTTATTCTCCATGTAGCCAAAATGCAGGGAAACACTGGACTGCATCCGAGTGTCTGCATTATATCTGTGTTAATCAGCCGGATCTGTGCTTGGCACACCTACACACAGACGACGTGAGCAGCATGCACACAGAAAAGGGGAATCGTTTGCACACAAAACCCTCCTTTTTTCCCTTTTTCTTTTTGTGTTTCACCTCAACTTCCCTGCATGCCTCCACAACCCCCCCCCCACCCCACGCTGTACCTCTATGGTTGCCATGGTTACCCCACCTGCCCTTGGTGGAGTGAGAGGTGTTACTGTGGCAAAAGAAGCCAGGCACTGACCACTTCACACCCAGCGGGCAGCAGTCAAAATTCAGCCATGATTCAGTTCAAGTCATTTCCTAAAATTATCAGCCCTATTCTGATTAAAAAATGAACAGCGATTACCCTGTGTAAGGCCCTATAGAATATCATTCCTCAGCTAACCGGGAGCAATCCAGGGCTGAAAAGAAAAGCTTTATAATGTGGGTACTACAGTCTGTAAAACTCCAGAACGATTGAAAGATTTGCTGTCTTTGAGTCAGTGAATGGGTACTGATTTGTAAGTACTGGATTCTGAGAGAACAGAACTCAATCTTGTGTGTGCTTGCGATGTTGCACAGACTGCAGGAAATTCTCTGAACTGAGACAGTGAGGACAGAACCAAGATCAAGGAAGCTTGTTCATATCCACTGAGGACAGAAATTAGACCGGCTTTCCAGCCTCAAAGGTCCTCACCCAGAGGCTTGTGCAGGGGAGATATGGGCTTCAGATATGTGGGCAGGGTGTAGATTACAGAGTGTGATGGACCAGCCTGCTCTGGAGCTGCTACTGTGTCACTGCTTCCCAAGTTAGTACTTTAGCATTCACTGCCTGTCAAGCTGTGACTTCATCAGTGTGTTCTGGGACAGGTTGATTCTCTGCTGGTGTTTGTGTGTGTGTGTGTGTGTGTGTGTGTGTGTGTGTGTGTGTGTGTGTGTCCTTGATCTGAGGTTTCAGCTCTGATTGATTGGCCATTACTCTTCCGTTTTTCGCCCGGGAGCCCCCTGGCCTCCCCTGCGGCCTGTATGGTCACCTGCCAGGCATGGACAGCACAGCCCGTGCTTTTCACTGACAGCGTTACACCCTGACATGTGATTATTTGCTTCCCCAAGTCAAGTTACTGTCTAACAGTCGCCGCATCGTCCCTCAGCATCAGATACTGAGCTCATTGATTCCTGGCTGGCATTCATACGGCCTGACTGGCATTCAGACCGCATCGATCCATTTAGAATCCCGATCCGCTCTCCATTCACAACGCATAGACCCATCCAGCGTAGTGATCCGCTCTCCATTCACAACGCATAGACCCATCCAGCGTAGTGATCCGCTCTCCATTCAGAATGCATAGACCCATCCAGCGTAGTGATCCGCTCTCCATTCAGAACGCATAGACCCATCCAGCGTAGTGATCCGCTCTCCATTCAGAACGCATAGACCCATCCAGAACGCATAGACCCATCCAGTGATCCGCTCTCCATTCAGAATGCATAGACCCATCCAGCATAGTGATCCGCTCTCCATTCAGAATGCATCCAGACCCATCCAGCATAGTGACCCATCCAGCGTAGTGATCCGCTCTCCATTCAGAATGCATAGACCCATCCAGCGTAGTGATCCGCTCTCCATTCAGAATGCATAGACCCATCCAGCATAGTGATCCGCTCTCCATTCAGAATGCATAGACCCATCCAGCGTAGTGATCCGCTCTCCATTCAGAATGCATAGACCCATCCAGCGTAGTGATCCGCTCTCCATTCAGAATGCATAGACCCATCCAGCGTAGTGATCCGCTCTCCATTCAGAACGCATAGACCCATCCAGCATAGTGATCTGCTCTCCATTCAGAACGCATAGATGCGTCAGTGTATATACGCAGGCACACAGATGCAGTCTTTACTCTGTGGATGGGGTAATGGAGGAGCCCAGACAGTCACACTCCTCACACTGTTGTTGTTGTGCTTTTCAATAAGGACCTGCTCAGACACACTAGAAAGGTACCCAGCCAGTGCTGCATCCTGTTCCTGCCGCCTTATATGATCCCGTAGGCAGGAGACTGGTCTTCCTGTGGCTTTTATTTGATAAATATCAAGTTAAACTTGATCATTCAAGAAGAACAGATACTTCCCTTTTCTAAATAACACATGTTATAGTTATGAGATTGAAAGCTTGAATTATTCATTGTCAAATGCCGGTTTCCTTAGTTATGTTAGATTGCGGGTTACATGTACCATTTTACAAAACTACTTCTGAGACAGGATCCAAAAAAATCTGAAAAAAATGAATCCCATTAATTGCAAATGGTGGGAAGTGAAAAGTGGGTCGTGTCAGAAGAAAAGTCTGAATACATTTGCCAGCTGAGTACTGCTTAAAGTGAGCAAATGTTGGTAGTGTTAGCTCTGAAGGTTGATAGAGAATTCAGCTGCACCGGCCAGAGCGTGCTGGATGATCAGGGTAAAAAGATGTGGCATTTGACATGGTGGGTCTATAATGGCACTGTAGACCTGCATGGTCCTTCCTGCAGAAGCGGTGCTGCTGTATTGTGCCTCGCACAGCTATGTGGACTCCAGGGGGCAGTAGAGAGCTAGGTCTTGAGGTGCCGCTCCAGGTGAACCCATCCGTTTGACAGAAAGGGGGCGGAGCTTTTACACTGAATACTGAGTGGCCTCCGTTTGACCACACTTATATCGCTTATAGCTCCTGGCTGGCTAGCAGCGCTGCTGAATGGAGCTCAGGAGCTGGGAGAGTCCCTGAGCTCCTAGCACTGTGCCGTCAGAGACACTGTACCTGGATCAGGTCTGCACAAGCTCAGGTGAGCAGGGTCACATGGCCAGCCTTTGGCATGCTCACCTGCCTGGCTTTGATGTGTCCATCTGCCAGCCAGCCATCCCACTGAAACGGCTCAGCCTGACTCATTAAAGGAACAAGGCTTAGCCTGGTGTTCTGGCATCAGCCATCAAATACACTGGGAAATCAGGGGCTGATACACGCCATGCCGTTAGTTTTATAGTGTCTAACTGTGTGTGTATGTGCACGTGCATGTGTGTGTTTGAGAATCCAACCTAGTGTGTGTGTACATGCGCTGTGTTTGAGAGACCAAAACCATGTGTGAGTGTGTTCTCTGAGTTTGAGGGTATAACTGAGAGTGTCTGTGCTCATATGCTAGAGGGTATAACTGAGCATGTGTGCTCTACATGTTTGAGGGTGTAACCAAGCGTGTTTATGTGTTTCAGAGAACCAGGTCCCTCACGGGTTCCCCACCATTGACATGGGGCCCCAGCTGAAGGTGGTGGAGAAGACGCGCACGGCCACCATGCTGTGTGCGGCCAGCGGCAACCCCGACCCCGAGATCTCCTGGTTCAAAGATTTCCTCCCTGTAGACATCAGCAGCAGCAACGGCCGAATCAAGCAGCTGCGCTCAGGTTAGCTGGGATCACTAACACACACACACACACACACACACACTCTGTAACACACACGCACACAACACACACACACACACTCTGTAACACACACACACACACTCTGTAACACACACGCACACTCTGTAACACACACACACACACACACACTCTGTAACACACACACACACTCTGTAACACACACACACGCATGCACACACACACACTCTGTAACACACACACACATGCACACACACACACACACACACTCACACTCTGTAACACACACACACACACACACTCTGTAACACACACACACACACTCTGTAACACACACACACTCTGTAACACACACACACGCATGCACACACACACACTCTCTGTAACACACACACACACACACACACACACACATGCACACACACACACTCTGTAACACACACACACACGCACACACACACACACACTCTGTAACACACACACACGCACACACACTCTGTAACACACGCACGCACACACACTCTGTAACTCACTAACACACACACACACGCACACACACACTCTGTAACACACAAACACACACATGCACACACACTCTGTAACAGACACACACGCACGCACACACACTCTGTCACACACTAACACACACATGCATGCACATGGACCCTGTCCCACACGCACGCACACTTGTATACAAACTCTTTCTCTCTTTCAGTCAAACACACACACACACTTTGTGACATGGGCACACACACATACACACACAAAAATCGCACTCAAGCAAACGCCTTCGGATTAGCTCGGACAGTAACCATGACAACATGCACAGAAATATATATATCGTCACTGCTCTGGTTTTCAGAACAAAATTTTGTGTTCTTATGAAAAGCTCATTAATTACTTGCACAGCGCATCCTCACGTCAAGCCCTAATGAGGCCTGGTCGGGTAGCAGCGGGCTCGTCTTGTTAGAGAGCAGAAAAGACCAGTGCACCGCACATTCAGGTGGAAATTTAAACACGCACCCAGAGCTGGCTTTCTGAACCGGGCTTAGTTTGATTAGCTGCCAGTGGTTTATATTGCCTGCAGCAAAAGAAGGTCTTAGTTGTGCTCTGTCCATATCCTGTTACCTGTGAGCTTCCATCTCACCTGGGATGGCTTCAGCAAAGGTGCCACTGACAGGAGCTTATTCCCTTTGGCAAGGGGTATGACTTCACACATCACACAGTTTTTATTATTAATCTAATGGGTGAGGAATATTTTATTATTTCATATATCAGTGAGGTTTATTCAACATAAAGGAGGAATGGAAGGTGGAGTGGAGAGGGATTTTGCTCATTTTGAACTTCGAAGTTCTCCAACCCTATTCTCTGTGCCTCTGCCTCAGGCCAAACACAGTGTTGTTTATATATTGGTTAAATAAAGGCAGTCTTGCTTATGCATATCTACTGATACATGTGCATGATTCACAAAATATGATTTAATTGTTCAGTTTGGTCGGACTGAAGTTGAGCAGGGGAATTTTCCTTTTAAGAACTGCAAAGCCCTCGTGGTTCTGAGCTCCATGTTTTTGCTACAGAAGAAAGGAATCATGGCTCCTACATCAAAAGAGGCTTAAGACCTCCTAAAACATGCAATTGGGCTTCACGCAATTTCAGCCTGCTCTGTGACAGCACAGACTGCCTGGCCAGATCGATTGTGCCCTATTTATGTGGAGCGTCTTGTTGAATAAACAGCCCAAGCCAGCCCCAGGGAGGGGCGCTGAAAGAGCCAGATTAGTGCCTCATGGCCACTCTGCAGCCCCTTCCCTTGCCTTGGCAGGGCACGCTTAGTATTCCAGGGGCCGCCAGGCCCAGAGTCTGGGAGATTGTGCTCTGGTCCTGAATGTGGGTCACTGGAGCAGCACCGCTTCCCAGCCCAAAGTCCCGTCCCTGACATACGCACCGTGACACACTTTACACTTCCCCCATCTCACACAGAGGCCAGAGGGCCTGGGATGAGGGGGTTTGATAAGGCTGCTGAAGGCCTGTGTGAGTTTGTGGGTTAGAGGGCCGTGCTGAAAGCATGCTGCTGGTAATGCAACTACAGCACGTTCCCCCTAAGTCAGCTGGGAGGGTCCTAAACTGCGGCACTTCAGTCCTCCATTTTTCTTGTAAATGTGAATTTTAACATTGAGCCCACTCCCTCTGCACTTAACATATTTAGAACTATTCAAAGAGAAACAAATGAACAGGAGTCGGGCTGAAAGAACTGGAAGAACCAGATTCGGTGCTTAGCGAAATTCACTTGAATCAGGGGTGAAACAAAAATAAAGTAAACACATCCATGCAGAAAGTTTAAGGGCATTTAAAATTACACTTACAGTCAATTAGAGGATGCTTGTAATGCAAAGCGGCTTATGCAAAGTGCATTAGTTCAGCAACAGAAGTGCTGTAGCATCAAATCCACAACTGTAAAATAACACATGCAGAGCTGCAGGAAGCAAACAGTCATAGCAGCGATTAGTGCCTGAGGAGGGAAAGGAAAGTGTTGCAGGTTATTGAAATGTGTGAACGGTATACAAAGGACCTGCTGCATTTAAATCTTGCCCAAAAAGACCTCCTGTATTTGAAAATTAATAGGCAACTGATTTTGGTTATGGGGAGTTCTCTCTCCCCCTCATCAGATCCTACGGAGGCTGTCCAGCTCTCCACCCCCTCGATCAGTATCAGGGTTCAGCATGTAACAGCAGAGTGGCCAATGCACTCAAATGTTCCTCCAGCGCATTATCACATATACCAGACCACACTGAACTCCCCGTCCTGAGAAACGCAGGGCCAGCAGGTACTTGCTCCAGTGGTCAGCTACACCAGTGATGTCACAGATCAGCTCACCTCCCAAACCAAGCAGGTAAACCCGTGACTGAGATCAGATGGAGTTGGGCTTGGATGGAGCAAGCACCTGCAGACACTGCAGCCATCATGGCCTGGAGCTGAGCACCCCTCATCAAGGGAAATATAAACACAGATTTTTAATCAGCCACAAGACAATCACTGAGTCATCTTTGAATGTCTGCCTTCTTTATGCTTCATACTTTCACCTGTAGTACAGTTATAAGTGTGATTCTTAAAGACCCGGGAGCCTGACAGTGCTAGTGGACTCAGCGCAGTGGTGTGTTGGGGCTGAGAGCAGCTGCCTGCGCAGTCCAGACAGAGATGGGGGTTACACACGAGTCTCACACATGAGCACAACCATACTGACACCCTGAGAACACTGCTGGATAAACTCTGCTGCCAGCGCAGTCTGTAGTTCAGATGCCTTTAATCCCACAGAACATAAGGAGCCTGTACAGTCTCAGCTCTGATTTCCTTCCTTCCTTTTGTTTTTACTTTTCATTTTTTTATTTTTATCTTATCTTTCCTCTTTGTACTAATGCTTCTCTCCAATCTTTACATTCATATTACCTCACCAGGTGGTACACCAATCAGAGGTAAGAACGCTAAAAAGTGCCCTGAGATATTGAGTCACTCCATCCCGCCTCCCTGTGGTCGTCCTCCGTCTCACTGTTCCCATTTCCAGCGCTCTGTCCCTCTCTCTCTCGGCCCTTGCTCCTCTGTGTCCACGCACACCCTGTGGTTGTTCTGTGTTGTCCGATTCCCGTCAAAGCAAACAAAAATCGGTCATTAACTGAGAGAGAGGGGATCACCCATGATATCACAGCAAGGTGTTATTCTGAACAGGGCTGTCCAGCCGGGCCTTCACTCCTTCTAACCCTGCCCTGGCCGCCGTTTCCCAGGAAGCAAACTACAAATTACCCCTTAGGGCAGAGGAAGGATCTCTTTGGTTAGCAGGGCAGCATACTAAGACATGATTGGCTCTATCTGCATGTATGCTAGGAGCACAATGTAGAAGCTGATTTTAGTGCAACTCAGCTTCATAATCACTGGGTTCGTATGGGTAAGATGCATTGCTTGAGAGGTGGCCTTCGCAAAATCCAGAGCTTGTGTCCCCGGTGTAATACTGCTGTATAAAAATACACAAGGTTAAATTGGATGACCTCTGGAATGGTTGGCCAGAGTGGGACTATCAATATGCTGAAGGAGGTAGCCTGGAGACGGGATCCCAGGATCAGGATTTACAAGCAAAGGGGACAACGCTCACCTTGAGCCTGTCAACATCCCCAGCCTTTTCTGGAGATGTCAGGCTCATAGATCAGAAGCCTATGTTTAACAGGAGCCAGCAAACTTTATTGCTTTATACATGTGTAGCAATGCAGTATAGTAATATTTAATTGCGTGGTCAGTTTGGGGCACAGAGAAACCTTTGTGGGCTGTATTCTATCTCAGTGTGCACGCGTTGTAATGTTTAGCACCATGGACAATAGCCTGAGGAAGCACTCTGTCAGACCACTGCACCACATCCATCTTGGGTGTCTTCATGCTTCGTCCTAATTCGTTATTCCCTTGTCAGCACGAAGCATACTTGTAACAAAGCCACTCATCCCATAATGCATTGCTCCAGAATCTGGCTGAAGGATATATCTCACATATATCTACATATATATATATATATTGTTCAGTGTTCTCTCTCCATCTGTGACCTGTGTGCACGGTGTCTGGATGTCTGATTTCACTGCTCGACAAAACGCAGCCATCAGCAAGATGGTCATTCACTTTTATTTTACTTTTATTTTTTAATGAGTGCTTATGCAGTGTAATTATACAGCCATTTGGAGGTATTGTGAAAAATGGTGAAATGCTAAATCATTCTACCTTCTCAGACAGGGAATCAGGTAAGTACGGTAACTGTCAGCAATTTTCTGCAGACAGCATTTTATTTTCTTCAAAGCATTTATAAGATTAACCCAAAGTTCTGTGACATGTGATACATGTGATATGAGGAGCAGCCCCATACTCATATGAACAGTGTTAGCAGAGCAGGTGCAGCAGTGTGTGTGCGTGTGTTTGTGTGAGTGAGTGCGTGTGTTTGTTTGTGTGAGTGAGGGTCATCCTGGTAACTGTGTCCTAACTGACTTCCTCTCCCTCCTCTCTTCCCCCCCCTCCCGCCACCAGGAGCACTGCAGATTGAGAACAGTGAGGAGTCAGACCAGGGGAAGTATGAGTGCGTTGCCATGAACAGCGCGGGGACACGCTACTCGGCCCCCGCCAACCTCTACGTGCGAGGTAAGACCCTCCCCTCAGTCTCTCCCTCACCTCGCCATGTGTGGGACGAGTTCCCATCATCCTCTCTGGCCACTGCTTCACCCCAGTTTACCATACCGCCATCTCCACCTGGGTCTCCTTCAAAGTAAAAGCATTATCTCTCCATCAAAAGTCAACATCCTCAGCTGTGCTATGTCTGTTTTCAGTGGATTTATTTGTTTTTCTGTGGTACAGTTGAACGTAGCGTAATTGACTGGAATGTGGAAGTAGTGCATTGCACTGTGTTTGACTTTGTGTCTCGGGCCTGACCTCCGCAGACACAGGGGTGAGTTTGGGGTCATCGTCAGGTGCCATCGTGCCGCGTAGGTGAGACCAAGTCTCGCGGCCAAGGAAGATGACACCGCCTGGTTTTGTTACCTGCTTTTTAACAGGGAAATTCCCCACCCCACCCCCACTGCAGGTCTCAGGTTACACCTCTGTCTCAGTGCCTCTCGGATCCCTGTCCCATTTATCCTCTTCACCTGTGATTTAGCACCTCTTTCAACTGCTTCATCAAAGCAACCGCAGTTATCAGCTTCTCAAAAGTCACTGCACCTCTGGAAAATTCTCAGTTACATTAATTCTAGTGTATGTATGGTAACCAAATAAATACATATTGTCACACAGAAACACGGGTATACACAAACACACACACATACACATTATTACTGTATGCCTGTTACACCTATTACCTAGGGAGAGCTTTCTAGAGGTCAGCACCAAAGTTAATGCCGCGCTTCCTCTGTGCCTGCCACTGCGTTGTGAGGGAAATATATGTCCCAGCGAAGATCAATATGAAAGTGCCAAGTGGAATATGTGGTCTGAGTGATAGCATGTGAGGTTTGCAGTTAATGAGAATACTCATTATCTGATCAAATCCCCTGCTGTCATAGACGACCATAATGATAAATGTCAGGGGATTATTAACTATGCTGTGTTTGAAGACATGGCAACGCACCGCTACAGATATCATCATTACCAGCATTTCAGTCCACCTTCATCCTGAAGTGAGAGCACTGATATATATATGTGCACGCAATTCTGTTTACAACAACTGCTTTTTTTATTACTTCTTATTTAACTGTGGCAGAGGAAGTAGTGCCTGATGCGCTGTACATTTGTAGAGGTTTTTCAATAAGGTACAAATCTATTTATAAGACCAAAAACAGCCTTGGGTTCTGGGACTGTAGGATAAGACATCATCCAGGGATTTTGTCACCTTGTGCCTAAAATAAGAGAGAGAGAAGTATAGCATGCACGCTGTGTTCACAGGTATTGAAGTGCAGAGCTGGAGAAAAGAAAAGAAAAACACAATGCTTTCTCCATTGGGGCCTGATCAGTAATGTGGTGATTCACCAGGATTTGACAGTTTCACTCCACCCAAGCAAAAGGTCATTATGGCTGCTTTCAGTCATTCAGCCCAAGTCACCGTGTTTGTGTTGTAACTTTAGCTCTAGCCATGGTGTTCAATGCATTACTGAAGGAATTGCTTTATGATCTTGAACGTCCAGGGAAAGGAATTATATCTCATGTCAGTCGACAAAACCATGTCTTTTATCGTAAGGCATGGTTCCAGCACCAGAAACCTGAATGTAGTTCTGGACTTGTTCCAAACCACTAATGGCAGTAATGACACAGGACGAAATGGCAGGCTTCATTTTGGCCTAAAAACCCTTCCCCGTTGTTGTTTCTTGTGGGTGTGGATGGCCAGGGTTTCCTCTGGCAGGTAGGTAGGGTTTTAGTTCCATGGTACAGGCCCTGCACAGGGTTAGTAATACCACCCACAGGCTGAGAGGGGAGAGGAGAGCCAAGCCTCTGCTGGTGCACGCAAGAGGAATGGAATGGCAATTACGGGCGCAGTCTGCCCATGCAGCTCAGAGCGATCTGTGTTTGTGGAAACCGCATTTAAATATAAATAAACCCAACATAACCTTCTGGAAGTGCACTTGGCTCAGACACAAAGAACAAAAGCACATTGTGTCTTCAATTAAATCTCGATACGCAGACGCACCAGACTGGAAGCCTGCTGTCTTTGGGCAGTAAAGAAACAGTGTAAGAAGTTTGCCGGCCCCCCTCTCGAAAGCAGTCTAGTGCGTCGCCGTGGAGTACTGCCCTGTATAATGAATGACTGCGAGGCTGGGAAGCACGATAGCAGGGAGATCCCAAGAAAATGAGACGGATAGGGACCGTTCCCTCGTAAATCCGGGCGGAACACACGCCAGAGCCCCCCACCCCCAACCCCACTGGGCGAGCGGGCGGGCGGGAGAGCAGGGAACCCTGGGAAAACATTAAAAAAGGGAATTGCCTCGTCTGTCCGCCCTGTGTTTACCGTCCCGAAGCTCACATCTCCACTCCCATCTCTCACCTGCAGGCCTGCAGGAAGCACAGCCAGTGCAGATCTTTGATATGACAAACAGCCTGTAATATACTGCACACACGCCTGTGCCGTAATCACTCACTGTGATTGTGTTTTTATGGGCATGTGTGCACCATATAGATGCTGAACTTCAGATATTGCTGTTAGGAAATCCATGCAACATTGATATGCCATCATAAAGTCTCACCAAGAAGGCTGTATAATGGGAACAAGGAATGAATACCAAGTATGACGCACAACAGGATTTAAAAAAATTTAATGTTAAAACATAATTTTACCTGAAATAGAATAAAAATGAAAGGATTTGTTATGTTCAGTTCAGAAACAGCTAAATGGAAAATAAACCTAATGGACACATTTTAAGATTTAGAACTCTAAAATGTCAAAAATTTTATTTCATTACAGAGTGTTATTTAAAAGTTATTTTCATCTCTGAATGGGACCATGTAAAACATTTTTGTACAATTATAAGATAGTCTTTTGTCTGTATGGATTATTCTTTTAAAACAATATACATTGATGTCACTCTTGAAGAAAAAGTCCCAAAGATTGACCGTCTCCCTTCAAAGGTTTAGAGGCTGCTTCAGTACTTCAATCAATGTGGACTCTAGTCTTTATCACACCATTTGCTATTCTATTTTCAAATGAAAAGAACATATTCCAAAGTATGTTTTCTACCTCTAAAGAATAGAAAATACTCAAAGAAATATAGTCATGCAGAGTTTGTTTTGATTTAATTGCACAGGTTTGTTTGATTATGTTCCAACCTTAATCTTGGCTTCTGTGTTCACTGTGTAAATTTGTGTATGTTTTCTTCAGGTGCAGACACATTCAGGGGCCATATTGTCAGATTGCTCAGTGTGAGAAATGGGTTCTCTCCTGCTGCGCTGGGCTTTGTGTGTGGCCTAATGCTTTTCTTTTGCTGTCTGCGTCTGTGTGAGCTCTCTCAGCGAGCCACACATCATGGGGGCCTTTCGGTGCTCTCTGACCCCCTTTAGCAGAGAGATCTGTCCCCATGGCCAGACACTGTCGTACACATACAAACTGCATGTGTGTGCGCTCATACATCACCACCTTATCCCACACTGAAAAGGACTGTGATTGTCTTTGCTTGTTCATGTTTCTATCTGACTTGTCGCAGTGTCTGTGGGAATACAAGGGTGAGCCATACTGTTTGTCTGCTCCGCTGTGTGTGTGTGTGTGTGTGTGTGTGTGTGTGTGTGTGTGTGTGTGTGTGTGTGTGTGTGTGTGTGTGTGTGTGTGTGTGTGTGTGAGTGTGTGTGTGTGTGTGTGAGTGTAAGCATTTTTGAGACGAGGATTGGAATACTTTTCCTGAACATTGCATGTATTGTGACATTTGACACATCCAGACAATCATGTATGTGACTGTGTGCAACAATGTGTGTCTTTGTTTACTTCTGTGAAACTAACCCAAGTCAGAGCTGTCTTCCCGTCCCAGTAGTGATTGAGCAGCAGGACGTGGGTGAGAGCCTGTTCTCAATACATCCCAATGAATGACTAATTCATTGAGTCCATTTGTATTCATGTCTAGCCACCAACCTGTTCAGTGGCTTTGCGCTTAAGGAGCCAATGGACAGAATACATTTGGATGGTGTTACCAGCTGGGCTGTGAGTGTTGGAATTGTGTATAATGAAGTCGAGGTGTCAGCAAGTACAGAATGTCCGATGCCATCTTTATTCAGCAGAGCGAGTGAGTGTGCATGAGAAACGAGTGTGTGTGTAGCTTAGGTGTGAGTGTGCAGTTTATGGGTGTAGGAGTGTGTGTGTGTGTGTGTGTGTGTGTGTGTGTGTGTCCTGTGAATATATGTACAGCAGTGTTGTCTGCGTCATGATTCCACTCACTCTCACTCTCTTTTATGGATGCACAGAATATTGGCCTGTTTCACTCTGTGTTGTTTCTCCTTGTCTTCTTTTCTGTTTTGTGTTTTTTGTAATGTCCCTTCGTCCATCATCATTGTCATCAAAACAATCACCCCAAACTTCACCTCTCAGATCAGCGCGAAGGTTGGTCCTTTTCACTTTCTCCCTTCCTACACCAGGCTCTGTGTGGATGGGAGCCCCGCGCATCCTCCCTCCCCCCGTCCCGCCCCTCTGGGGTGGCTCTCCCCACAACCTCCTGCAAACTCCCACAATGCATTGCTGTCATGCTGGTCCCTGTGCCCTCTGTCTCCTGAGTGTGATGCTTGCATGTGTCCGTGTTTGAAGCATACACTTTTCCTCCCCTGTCTCTGTCTGCTCCATGTATCCCAGAGCTTCATGCACTCTAACACTGTGTGAACTCAGCCCATCAGCCTCTCCTGCACGCGCTCCGCAGCCCCCTGTGTGACCTGCCTGATTTCAGTGCTCAGCACGGAGCCCAGCTCAGCTTCTGTGCTGCTCTGTTGCCTGTCTCAACCTCACAGACTACACACTGCAGCTAATTCAGCACCCCAATTAATTGCCTCGCCTCTGTGTGGAAGCCTAAATAGTTCTGATTTATCACAGGGCCGGTGGTCGCTTGAAGCAGTCCAGTACTCAGCTGAACTCGTTCACTCCTTGTGGAATTAGGATTTTGATGGACTATGCTATGCTAACAGATTTCCACATGATGACTGCAGTGATGTGTGACTGCACCAGCAGTACAGTCTCAAATTAGAGTAGAACAGTGCAGCCTCACAAATAAATCGCAACGACACGATGGCCATAATATAGCTGCAAACAGGCCAGAGTCAGACTTGTTTTCAAAGTTCCAAATTAATTTAAACGCTTTATTTTTTTGGTACGGTCCCACAACATGTTCAGGGGGGAGTGTTTTTGACTCTTTGAGTATTTAATCTCACTAAAGTAGATTTAATTGTTTACCCAGCAATGAAGAATTTGCTTCAGGCTGCATGTTTATTTCAGAGAACAAAGGAGTGAGAGAGCACTCGGGATGGTTAGTATTTTAATCACTGATATTGAAACCCTCCTGGAGTGTACACAACTTTTCAAGCCCATCGTCTGCAGCACAAAAGGGTTGGAGCTCAGAAATGTCTTCTCTACAGGGAAGAGGAAGCAAAAGCATATTTTGCCTTCTCAATTTCTTGTTGTAATTTTTTTTCCATAAAACAAAATCTCAAACAAAATGAAAAATATTTCAGTTGGGTTTGTGCTTCCAACTGTTTGGCTATTAATAATTATATCCTCGCCCCCCATATTTGACTTCAAAAACACAGAGTGCTCGCAGCAGCATAATTGATGCTCATTCCCAATCAAAGGTCATTTGTAAAGATTCATTGGATCTACAGGATGGCTCTCATGCTGTTTTTTTACTTTCAGAAGGGAAATTACAGTGAGAGACCATAATTTAGCACCCTTTCTGTCCTCTTCAATCTGTCTTTGATATTGGCAAAACAAAAGCTCCTAAATGAGCCGAGGGGCTGTGGCGTTGGAGCTGGCTTTCTCTGAATAGATGAGGTGTGTAGGCGCAGGGTGGAAGTGGGAATGATGGCTGTATAATTTGAGTGTTTACATTCAAACAAACAGACATGAGTCACCACACGAGAGCACACTACTCACAAACGCACAGCAGGCCTGTGCCACGTCCAAAGCCAGCCAGCACCATCTCTCATTTCACATTTTAAATTACAAATTGTTTGAGAGTTAATAGCCCCAATTAACAGAGTGTAATTGCCAGACAAGAGACCAATTGGCAGAGTCGCTTGAGAGGAAAGGAGTGCTGCTGGTGCAGAGCATGGGAGCCTCATCCATCCAGCTTGGGTGGGCTGATGTGACACGTTGCCTTCCTCCCTTTCTGACATGCACACGATCGGCCAGCGGGACGTGGGGGGGGCCTGTCACCAAACAGATAGCCAAAGGGGGGGGTTTGTGAAGTCCTGTGGGGTGCAGTATGTTCCAGGCACCTCTTGGCCCCATGGCCAACTGGAGGACGATTTGGTGTTTAAACTGGTAGGCTGAGATAGGATGATGCCACTCCCATATGGCGGGGCTATGACCGGCAGCCAATCAGCCGCCAACGCAGGGAGAGACAGGAAGTATCTATAACAATTAATGAGCCCCATCCCCAAAACCTTCATGAAATGTTCAAAGGCCACAAAACTGGTGAATAATTCAGATGCAAACTCACATGGGTGTGAACTCCTTTCAGCTCTTTTCTAATTTAGTTCCGTCTGTCGCATTTTTTCTGAAAGAGAACCCCTGCTCTTGATGTCATTGGCCTGTTTTTTCTGCGAGAACTGCAGTGAAACAGCTTGGCGAGTGTCCCCATGTCCCTTTGCTCCACCACGGCAGAGATAGCGGAGGATGTTAGCAGTGAAATTGAGGGGGAGGGGTATCGCCTCTTCCCTCTCCTGCCCCCTCTTGGAGGGAGACAGCTGTGCGCTGAGGCCATGCCAGCCGGGGCTGTAAGCCAGTGGAAATGCCATACTCCACTCTGGTAATTGTACATACACAGGTGTACCTGTGTTGTGTTCGCCTATACAGGTAAACCTGTGTGGTGTGCAGGCACAACATAGTGATGAAGAAAAGAAAAAAAGCACAGCCAAGGAACACTTTAATATGAAATTAAGAGATGCCCACCTAATCAAACACTCCTTTTAACCAGTATAATGGATATGTCTGTATTAGTGTGATGAAAAAATTCAATCCAGTTAGCATCTAAAGCAGCACAATATAAAATTAATTTTTACACTTCTAATGAACATGAATATGATATGGCAGCTTTGGAATATAATGTGGGTGGGCATATTGCTATTTTTGCTGCATATAGTAACACATTCAGCAGAGAATTGGACCCGTGTGCTCATTTGTGCTCTTGGGGGTACATCCATATAAAGCCGGTTGTCCTTATGCTTTATTATAAACTATTAGTCGATCTAATGAAACGTTTCGTCTTTGAAACTGCACTTGCTGTTAGCTGTTGTAAGGGGAGAAGGGACTGTGCTATGCCAGGCATAGAGCCATCCTTCTGTTGTCAGTTATATCCTGGAGATGAATAGCGTTCTGTCTGTCTGAGAGCATTACATGATATCAGTTTGAGTCTGTCTGACTCTGGCAGGGACTCAGCCATAGGAGCTGCCTGCAGAAATGCCTGTGCTGTGCATTGTTTCTTATCATGTGAGTAGCACAGGTTCTGAGCGGTGTTTACCTTAGTGTGTATGCTGCTGCTTTGTTACTGCGCTACTGCACCACTACTGCATGCCCTGCCGCATGCTTGTGTATGTGTACAGTGACTGAATCCTATCTTTTCCCCCCCTCCTCCCAATTCGCCTCCTTGGCCTAGACCCTGCACCCTGAACCCCCTCCCATAAACCCCTCCTGTTTGCCAGCAGTTTCACAATACACAATTAACAGGTGTGTCTGCTTTGGCCAGCTTCACCTTCACTTTCACCTGACTCCCTGATATAAACCACCTCAGCGGCGTGGAGCCCCGCGCCCCAGACATCTGTAACTGCAGACCCGAGCCTCAGCTCGTAGAGCCATCACACAGCCTCCATTTTCATTTGCATGGGAAGCAGCATTGTGTGATTAACATGGCGGGTAGCTGCAGCTCCAGCCCTGTCACAGAGGAGTCCACTCAGCAACAGTCAGGCCGCTCTAAGCCTCCTGGAACCTCAGGGCCTGCTGGAGAAATCTGCCTCTCAGCCTGCCTGACCTGAATTTCAAAAGCACTTTTGTCACGCGTGCACATGCATGCTCACACACACAAACACCCCAATGCATGTAATCAAACACAAACACACACACTCACACACACAAACATGAGCCGAGCATGCATACACAAACACCCCAGTGCATATAAACACACACACACACAGTCGTGCACACACACACATGTAATCAAACACACAGATGCACGCACAGACGCAAACATACATATGTACACACACCCACACATGTGTGCATATACACACAAACACCCCAGTGCATGTAATCACACACACAAGCATGCACAGACACACATGCTCACACATACGCACACACACACAGTGCATGTAATCACACACACAAGCATGCACAGACACACATGCTCACACATACGCACACACACACAGTCGTGCACACACACACATGTAATCACACACACAAGCATGCACAGACACACATGCTCACACATACGCACACACACACTCGTGCACACACACATTCATGTAAAAGACACACACACATGCATGCACAGACACACACACTGACACATGGGCGCATATGCACACACAAACACACGTGCACACACACATGCATGTAATCAGACACGCACACACAGTGTTTCTGATGCAGTCTGCTGGCTTCAGTTCAAGGACAAACAGGCATAACAAGCGTAACAGTAACGTTCTGGATGAATTGAGAGAGGGAGAAAAAACACACTCAAGAATTTTATTCAGTAATGGATTCATGGGGCCTGCTTCAGAATAATTTCTGGCTGTTCTCCCTACATCATACAGACATAGAAGGCCACAGTATGCTTCAGAGCTTAAATTGAGTCCCTTGCTACTTCTCATTTGAGTTCTCCCATTAACTGCCATTGCCAGCCTTAAGTTCTGTTCAGGCATGGGATATCAATGTAATTGCGGGGCTACGTTAGCACGTTAGCTGTAGTTTTGTCCTGAGGGACTGGAGGTCTTGGTTCCCCAGCTTGCTCCAAGAGACTAGATCATTAACTAGTGGTTCATCAGGACAGATAAGACCAGAGGATAAGCCCATTATCAGAGCTGTAAAGGCAGACCTGCCCAGCCCCTCCTGGAATGTGATCAGGAGAAAAGGCACACAAAGTCTCCCAACTTTTAACCTGAAGTATTAAAAAACAAAGTGCTTAGTTAAAAGAATGCAGCAGATGTGGATGGGAGCCATGTTAGCACCAGTCTTTAATTCTGTACCAATTCTTTAATCATGCGCTTTCTCTCTGCTGCACCATGTTTTCTTGTCTCCATAGAAACCCTCTTTTTTAATGTCAGCTTGTCTGCCTTGAGTCCCACCACGTAGACCCAGGCAGGACAGGCGCTTCAAACATGGCACCCCTCAAGACACACACAGACACACACACACACTCTCACACACACACATAATCACACACACACCTCAGGGCAGGAGCTGGGTCTGCCACCATGTTGCTGGTGTTGAGGGCGTGCGCGGTCCCCGCTGTGTGCAGGAGAGAGAGCCCCCCAGGCCTGCAGGTGCAGCTCCACTGTGCGGTTCCAGCCTGCTGTCCCACACCTCCTGGGGAGGGAGAGGGGGGGAAACACCTGCCACCCCCTCACAGCTGCCCTGCTCATCTGCGTGGGAAGCAGAGTCACATGGCCTTTACTGATTCTCTCCCACAGTCCCTCTCTCTTACAGTCCCATGTCAGTGTAAGAGGCTCAAGCCACATGTAATGCAGATTCCCAAACCCAGTAGAGATGCTTTTTTCGTTCAGGTCCCCAGCTGCTTCACCAGCCAGATCTCTCATAAGCTGCCCAGAGCTGTCCGTCCCCTATGCAGCCTCATAAATCAAATTCACATTCACATCTACATTCACATTCTGGCATGTAGCCCGTGCTCTTGACCAGAGTGATGAACAGAAGTGGGTGAGTGTATGCTGTGATGGTTGTCATAAAGAGGAAGAAGAGGCAACCCTTACGATATCAGCCCCTTGCATCTGTGTCTCAGAGCCCAGCCTGTGCTGGGCCTTTTCCCTCAGCAGCATCAGAACCTCCCTGCCCTAAAACAGTCTCTCTCACTCTCTCCACCAGTCCGCCGTGTCCCTCCGCGGTTCTCCATCCCGCCCACCAATCACGAAGTGATGCCGGGCGGCAGCATCAACCTGACCTGCGTGGCGGTGGGCGCGCCCATGCCCTACGTCAAGTGGCTGGCGGGCCCCGTGGAGCTGACCAAAGAGGACGAGATGCCTGTGGGCCGCAATGTGCTAGAGCTGACCAACATCCGCGAGTCCGCCAACTACACCTGCATGGCCATCTCCTCGCTGGGCATGATCGAGGCCACCGCACAGATCACCGTCAAAGGTAAGTGCCCACACATCCTCTGGCCCTCACTGACCTCAGCACCTGACCAGGTTATAAATGTGAAATAGCACTGGAAGAATGAATCAGGCAGGAGAGAGAAGAGTGGTTGTCATAACAGTCAAATCAAGCAATCGCATTTGGTGCACCCATAGTATCGTATGGAGAGGACGTACAACCAGGTGATATTGCTTGCTCTGGCATTGCTGCTGAGTTATGAATGAGTTGATGAGGACTGGGCTCTGATTGGTCGTAGTGATGCACTTCCATTTCCATGTGACAAATCATGGGACTGTTGGGCTTTTCCCCAATAATGACAATGCAAATTGGATAAGTGTGCTCAGCTGAGTTCTGCTCAGTTTGGCACCAGCAGTTAGTGCACAGAGGTGCAGTGCAGTTATCAAAGGTACTCAGTGTGTGGAGTGTGAAGAAGGCAGAGGAAACTGATTAATTGACTCATCACCCTCTGTACTTATGTAGCAGTAATCCAAGTTGGAGGGATTTCCGGGCAGGTATTTATCAGTTCTGATGTAGCTTTATGCTGTTACAGACAGAGAAACTGATTAATTTCCCTGGCCTTTTAGTGAGAACTGAACCCCCTGTAGCTGTGGGAGCACTAATGACACGCAGAGCTTGGGCGTATCGCACAAGCCCTCTTGCACCTAACGCTGTGAATTCTGCCCCTGCAGCATTATCAGTTTGGGTTGGGAGTCAGATAAGACAAATCTCACTCTGCTTTCGCCCCCATCGGGCACAATATTTCCTCAGCTGGTGGGGCTCCATACAGTATCTCCCCTGAGATAACACACACAACTCCTGTTATCAAGCCGTGTATGAGGGGGGAGAGGGGGAGGCCATGCGAGCACTCCTGGCTGCGCTGAGCTTTGGGGGGCTTGTACTCAGAGACAGTCTCCTCTGTGAAGATTATACAACAGCATGCTTTGCAGAACAAAGATCCACAGAGAGGGACTCTTCCCTCCCTCTGCTTTCAGTTCACCACACACACGCACGCACATACACACGCGTGCACGCACGCAGTGCACAAGTACTGAAGTATTTTAAAATTTTAGAGAACATTCAAGGCTTTCTTTGGTCTCTTCATGTTTATGCAGACCAGATGTCTGGAGTAGCCTCACTGTCCCTTGTTTTACTAGGCATTGGGGCCTCGTCGCCACAGCAGCCATCTCCATGGCTGCATGCGTACCATCTCAGACTGTATCAACTGCGGTGTCTTGCATCTGCAGATCGATTTTGACTTTCAGCTCGTCACAGACGTTAAAAGCACACTCAAAAAAAATGTTGAGAATGCCAAAGAAAGAGAGCAGCCTACCGATTGTCTTCAGCAATTTTCTAGACAATGTACACACTTCTGCTCGATTGCATGAATGAAAAGCTATCAGATGGAAAAGTGCAGTGAAAGCGTGGAAAAACGAACAGAAATCATCATGAAGCACATTTTAGATTGTTTAACATTCAGGAAATACAACATTAGATTCTAATTTTTATGCCTTGTAAAGGTAACCTGAAAAGTGGCCCTGAAGCATTCTACTTACACAGCATATTGGTCATTTAACCTGAATGTGAATGAAGCAGACACTGGAATGATGGTAGATGCTGTAGATGACTCTTTGGGTGGCTCACTCAGTGCAGGCAGGTGTTGGGGTCCCAGCCAAACCCACGGCCAAAACCCCGAAACACACTCTGTTGGGGCAACAAGCAGCTCAGCCTTCCTGGAGAAAGATGGGGTTAAGCTCGTTAACTTTTATCAGTCTCATCACTCTCCAGTGGCGTCTGCTGGCCTGCCAGGCATCTGCAAGCTCCTCCGGGGTGTGGGTGAGGTGTGATCTCGCGTTAGCAGCGTGAGCTTGGGCGATGTGTGAATCAGAGAGTTCTGTCCTGCCTCACTCAGTGGGAATGGGTCTCCGCTGTGCAGCCGGTTAGCTTTGGCAGGAAAACGGGAGGGGTGCTGTGGTGGTGGACACATTTCACCTGCCTTTGCAGTACACGACCTGTCCTGTGAGCGTGAGCGCAGGTGGGTGTGATTTTCTGGGGGGGGTGAGGTACAGGCCCCAGCATATTCTTCCTGTGTTTCAGCTGTTGATAATTAGCCAGTGAATTGTGGGCACCTCTGAATGCTCATCTTCTGCTTGTGTGAGATCTGACTTCACCTACTAAAATAGACAACGCCTGTTTACTCTTAATTTTTGTTTTGATTACCACCAAGGGACAGAGCAGAAATTTTCCACTTTTTTAAAAGAAATGTGTTCTCCAGCATATGAGGGGTTTGGAGTTATACATTTCCCTGCAGGGAAAACAGTGTGCGAAGCCAGACTGTATGCAGCTGTAAAGCGTTAAACTGGATCGTTTTTCTGTGTCAAAAACAAGAATTAGATTAATCACATCTCGTTGATTCTATCACTTTCACTCGAGGCGATTTCCCTTCTGCTGCTAAAACGCCGTTGACATTCTTTAGCGTATGCCCGCTATGACTCGAATCCTTGGAATGTTTGTGCGGAATGGTTCCTGCCACGCACCCAGTGACAGCTCTCTTTGCTGAGAGCGCTGTATCAAATAAAATTGTTGATTGATAGATCGGACGATGTGGTCCCACAGTCACAGCAGTTTTTCAGAGAGGGAGAGGGTGATTCTGCGTAGCTTTGACTGACTGATGAAAGTGCACTGTGGCTGGCTCTCCATGCGTTTCTGGCAGAGTGGGATTGCATTTGCGAGGGCTAGCTGTCAGTCAGCCCCAATGCTCCTGTGTTTACAAGTGAAGGGTCAGGCTCAGTGGGCTGGTTCATTAGTTTACTCGTCTCCCTCCTGTCTATCCCCCCCCGCAGCCCTGCCCAAGCCCCCGGCCTCCCTGATGGTAACAGAAACCACAGCGACCAGCGTGACACTGACATGGGACTCGGGAAATCCGGAGCCTGTGTCGTACTATGATCCAGTACAAGGCCAAGGCCTTGGAGAATGGCTTCCAGGAGGTGGACGGCGTGGCCACCACCCGCTACAGCATCGGGGGCCTCAGCCCCTACTCCGAGTACGAGTTCCGCGTCATGGCGGTCAACAACATCGGCCGGGGCCCGCCCAGCGATCTAGTGGAGGCGCGGACAGGTGAGCAGGCGCCGTCGTCGCCACCGCTGCACGTACAAGCGCGCATGCTGAGCGCCAGCACCATGCTGGTCCAATGGGAGCCACCGGAGGAGCCCAACGGCCAGATCCGCGGCTACCGCGTCTACTACACCACCAACCACGGCGCTCCACTCAGTACCTGGCTGAAGCACAACACCGACGACAGCCGCCTCACTACCATCTCCAGCCTGGTGCCCGACACCACCTACAGCATCCGCGTACTGGGCTTTACCTCGGTGGGGGACGGCCCGCCCTCTGACGCCCTGCAGGTCAAAACCCAGCAGGGGGGTGAGTAATGCACCCCATTATCCACATATGCACACACACACACACACACACACACACGAATGCAAAGCCACCTAACCTCACACACACACACACGCTGTAACCAGGCCTGCATCACTATTGCTCATTTACCACCTATGGGTACACGCGTTCTCTCACATTGTAATTCCCTGTCGATGAGAGTGCCTGATAAATGAACGTAATGTTATGTTTGCCAAATAGATTTGGAATTAAGCACACTCAATTACAGACAAATGAGCCGATCTGATGCCTCCCAGCCCTCTGCCATATCTGATGCATGGTACAGTAGTGTCTTCCAGCAGTGCGTTCTGGGATTGCTGAGAGGGGGAGGGGTTGCTGTGGACTAACCTTTGTCACTTGCCTCATGCACAGTCCCCGCCCAGCCTTCCAGCTTCGATGCTGAAGCCGAGCTGGACACTCGTATAATGCTGACCTGGCTGTGGCCTGTCCAGGACCCCATCACCAAGTACGAGCTCATGTACTGGGAGTCCAACTCAGACAACAAGGTAGGACCAGACCCCACCCTCTGTAATGTTAATATGGACAACACCCCACCCTCTTTAGCAGCGCACTCTTTCATGGTAGCATAGGCCAGGTGCTGCTCTCTTTAGCACTAGCATGTGCTCCTGATCCCAGCAGTGCCAGCTAAGGTGAGAGACTCACAGCTCATCTTTCGTCTGACAGATGCATCTGTCTCAGTCACAAGCTCTTCCATCAGGAGCCGAGGGAGGGCTTTTTTTAGGCCAGGGCTTAGGAGTGGGAGGCAGACGAGGCCTCTGTGAGTCAGTCACTGCGATTCCCCTCACAGTGTGGCTGAGAATAGGTAAGGGGAGGTATTGACACCAGCCGAAATTAGTAAATACAGCAGCTCTTAGTGAAGGAATGAAATGACCTTTCTGGGTACTTTTTTGTTTCAAATAAATGTCCTCTCAATCGATCCCTCAAAGAGTGCAATTTAACCTCTCCTGGCATTTGCAGAAATTTAGTGGAATCTAATTATTTATCAATACGACATTAAAGAAACACTTTGCCACTCTGCAGCGATCATGCGATCAGTTTTTGTGGCAGCGTATAGACGAACAATTCTCAAGAAGGACGTTTTCAAATCTGTAGCCTTGGTTTTTTGCTCTGTAGATAAGGGATCCATCTGAATTGTTCTTGGCTTTTTTTCATGATGAAGTATGAAGATTGTATGAAGGTTTCCTTTGACGCTTGTCTCCATACAAGTCTCCCACACTATTTTCTTATCCTAAGATCAAACTGATACATTCATCTAACAAACAACAAGGGCACAAACACTTCAGATGATTTGCATAACTGTTCACTTTAAAAATATTTGTTTAATTTTGTTTCAGACCAGCCAAGTTGATTCCTGAATTCCTGTCACATAGTTCCAGTCTCTCCATATACTCTTAGCTTTCACTCTGAACAGCTGAAGTCATCAGGATAATCACATCCATAACATCAATGGTGTTTCTCTGACTCTGTCCCCTCCACAAATCCTGTGCAGTCAGTTCATTTGGTCTCCTGATAAATAATACAGCAGTGTTAGTGGTGAGACAGCACTGTGACTAAGGCTCTTCTGAAGTGTGGGGAAGCGGCGACAGAGAGCTCCAGTTAGCATACTCGACAGAGAGCTCCAGTTAGCATACGCGACAGAGAGCTCCAGTTAGCATACGCGACAGAGAGCTCCAGTTAGCATACTCGACAGAGCGCTCCAGTTAGCATACGCGACAGAGAGCTCCAGTTAGCATACGCGACAGAGAGCTCCAGTTAGCATACGCGACAGAGAGCTCCAGTTAGCATACTCGACAGAGAGCTCCAGTTAGCATACGCGACAGAGAGCTCCAGTTAGCATACGCTCCAGTTAGCAGAGAGCTCCAGTTAGCATACTCAGAGAGCTCCAGTTAGCATACGCGACAGAGAGCTCCAGTTAGCATACACGACAGAGAGCTCCAGTTAGCATACTCGACAGAGAGCTCCAGTTAGCATATGCGACTGCCTGCACAGTGCAGTAAAGAGCCGAGACAGAGAGCACCAGTTAGCATATGTGGCAGAGAGCTCAAAGACCGCTACAGTTAGCATACGTAGCCTACATGATTAACCACACTGTGCTGTAACAAGCGCATTAGAAGCACTCCTTTAACCATACGTGACTGGCCGCATAGTGCAGTAAAGAGCCCAGACAGAGAGCTTGAGAGGGCTGCAGTTAGCATACATGCTACAGTGTCTTATGTGCCTAACCGCTGCCCATACTGTTCTCTTCCCAGCTCCATGTCACCTTCGACCCTGCTGGCTCCTACGCTGTGGAAGGCCTGAAGCCCGACACACTTTACAAATTCTCCCTGGCGGCCCGTTCTGAAATGGGCCTGGGGGTGTACACTCAGCCCATCGAGGCCAAAACTGCACAGTCCAGTAAGTACACCCACCAGCCCCCCATCCTCCCCCCCCACGCCCTCTTCGACACCCGCTAGTGACCCACCAAGGCCTCCACCTTCACTGGTCCCTTACAGCTTCTGTACCCCGCTCAGAGAGGGTCTGTGCTGCCCTCTCGCCCCTTTCTTCCTCTAGTTTTCTTTCCTATGGTCCTCCGCCAGCCACGTCTTTGTCCATTGACGAAGGCACCAAGGTATGTCGCTTGTCTATCAGTCAACGTTATTTTGATTTTGTGTTTTTAAAAAAAGAGCACCTTAAATCATCGTGATGTGGATTTGTGTTTTTTTAAAGTACTTGCAGCCTTTTTTATGCAGAGCAGTGGAGCTTTTTTAGAGACATGACAGATGTGCCGGTCACCTGTGGCAGGGCAGGAAGGCGTTTGGATTGGTGCTGATTTCAGGCAGAATGAATAGACCACAGCACTGCATGAAAAAAACAAAAAAGCGCTGGATCTGGGTCCGTTTGAAAAACGGAGACAAAAGAGAAGGGAAAAATGAAATGACTGTTCATTAGTGTTCTCAGATGTGTTGGATTTGAAGCGAAATGAGCAGGGCCGGTGTTTAATTGTGTACGAGTGACAGGAACTGCCCAAACTTCTGCAGTAATTGCCTCTGGTAGACTTTTCAGCGGTTTGTTGTGAATATCAGCAGGGATACAAGGGCAGGTAGAGGTGGTTTTGCATTTGCACAATGTCTCTGTCCCTGTTAAATGTAGCCAGCTATAACAGAGTGTAGTGTTCCTATAAAAAGGGCTGTTTTCCTGTTTCCTCTAAATGTCACGCATGTAATGAAGGCATCTGACTTTCCCCTTACCTTGCCAGGTGAGCCCACACATTTTGGCAAGTCATTCTGTGCCCGATTTGGAACTTAACTTAAACCGAAATGTTTATGAAGGTTCCCCAAAAGGGGCCTGTGTTTATTCTAAGCCGTTTGTTTTAGTTGTCAGCCATAAAAACCTCAGAGCACCCAGGGTTCGGTTCCCATAGGAACAGCGGCCCTGAAATCCGCTTCTGATTCCGGCTCCTTATCTCCCTGCCTTCTGACAGCGTGAGTCAGTGTCCCTGGAGATGTGTAGGCATGTCATGGAGAGGGTCCCTCCCTCTCTCTCTCTCTCTCTCTCTCTCCTCTCCTTCTCTCTCTGTTTCCCTCCGTTTCCCTCCCTCTCTCTCTCTCTCTCTCTCTCCTCCTCTCTCTCTCTCTCCCTCTCCTTCTCTGTCTGTTTCCCTCCCTCTCTCTCTCCTTCTCTCTCACCCCTTCACATTCCCCCTCTGCGTCTCTCCCTCTGTCTGCGTCTCTCCCTCTCTCTCTCTCAGTCATTCCCTCATTCATTTTTCATTTTTTAGCATTCTCTCCCATTCCCTTTCTCTCATCTCTCTCTTTTTCTCTGTTTCTAATTCTCTCATTGTTGTGCACCTTCAGTCCCTCTTTATTTCTCTATTTCACTGTCTCTCTCACTTTGCTTCCTTCCCTCTCCTCTCTGCTGCGTGCTCTCTCTCTCTCTCCCTCCTCCTCTCTGCTGTGTTCTCTCCGTCTCTCTCTCCAGCGTTTCTGATGGCTTTGCCCCCTCTGATCGCCCTGAATACCTGCCAGAGAGAGAGAGAGAGCTGCGCTGGTCCCCAGCAGTTACTCTGGGCCTTTTTAGAGCCCCATTTATGTATTTGTCAGCCTTTTTTTGCCTTTTGATGCTATTCTTCGTTCATTTTTCACTGTCGTCGATCTGCTAAGAAACGCCAGTGCTGCAGACAGTGCAGGATTGTGCCGTGTCTCTGCTCAATGCTCTGGATACTAAAAATGCAAGCAGGCATGCGAGGCCCTGAGCGTTTAGCACCCCACCCCCCATCACTCCTGCATGCTGATCCGCCCGCTCTATGCCCTCCTTCATTTGCTCTTAGTTTTTATTTCTGCATTATTATTCTGTTATTGTTCCCATGTCTGTGTTTCGTTCTGCTTCTGGACTGTGGAAAGTTTTATTATGAGCACTGAACACAGCCATGAAAAACGCACCCTCGCATGGCGGTGTGAAGCGTATCACCTGGGTCAGCTGACAGCACCTTGCCTGGGATCTGTCATACCACCTTCATGTCAGGCTGCTGTCTCTCTCATGAATGTGCCATTATAGTGCACAAGAAGCACAGAAACAGCTCTGTGACAGCTGCCCCCGCAGAGTGTGTGTGTGTGTGTGTGTGTGTGTGTGTGTGTGTGTGTGTGTGTGTGTGTGTGTGTGTGTGTGTGTGTGAGTGCGTGTGTGCGTGCATGTGAGTGCGTGTGTGCGTGTGTGAGTGTGCGTGTGTGAGTGTGTGTGAGTGCGTGTGTGTGTGCGTGTGTGAGTGTGTGTGTGTGAGTGCGTGTGCGTGCGTGTGTGTGTGTGCGCGTGTGTGCGTGAGTGCGTGCGTGCGTGTGTGAGTGCGCGTGTGTGCGTGCGTGTGTGTGTGTGTGCGTGAGTGCGTGTGTGTGTGTGTGTGTGTGTGTGCGTGTGTGTGTGTGTGTGAGTGCGTGTGCGTGAGTGCGTGTGTGTGCGCGTGTGTGCGTGAGTGCGTGCGTGTGTGTGAGTGCATGTGTGTGTGCGTGTGCGTGCGTGTGTGAGTGCGTGTGAGTGTGTGTGTGAGTGCGTGTGTGTGCGTGAGTGCGTGCGTGAGTGCGTGTGTGTGCGTGTGTGTGTGTGTGTGTGTGTGTGAGTGTGTGTGAGTGCGTGTGTGTGTGTGTGTGTGCGTGTGTGTGTGTGTGTGTGCGTGTGTGAGTGCGTGCGTGTGCGTGAGTGCGTGCGTGAGTGCGTGCGTGTGTGGGTGAGTGTGTGCGTGAGTGCGCGTGTGAGTGAGTGCGTGCGTGTGTGTGTGCGTGCGTGTGTGAGTGCGTGCGTGCGTGAGTGCGTGCGTGTGTGAGTGCGTGCGTGTGTGAGTGAGTGCGTGCGTGAGTGCGTGCGTGAGTGAGTGCGTGCGTGTGTGAGTGCGTGCGTGCGTGTGTGAGTGTGCGTGTGTGAGTGAGTGCGTGTGTGTGAGTGCGCGTGTGAGTGTGAGTGCGTGTGTGTGTGTGTGTGTGTGAATAAGATGCCCTTCACTGATCCTGTTTTATTGTGTGGGGTATAATTGGGTAATTCAGCCCTGCACTTGAATAAGCCAGTGTGATGATGTGCTCCTGTAAACCGGCTCTCCAGTGTTAAGCCCCAGCCCAGTCCAGAAAGCATTCATCATCCCCCCACCCCCGTTGCTTGATCCCCCCCTCCCCGGGTTGTGCTCCATTCCACAGCCCCCTCCGCCCCCCCTCAGGAAGTGCACCTGTTCAGTCTCAGTTCCACCAGCATCAAGGTGAGTTGGGTGGCGCCCCCTGCGGACAGCCAGCATGGGGCCATCGTGCAGTACACCGTGGCCTACCAGGCGGCCGGCGGAGAGGACACAGAGCGGCACGAGGTGACGGGCATCGGGGCCGACGCCTCCAGCTATGTGCTGGATGGGCTGGAGAAGTGGACCGAGTATCAGGTGTGGGTGAGGGCGCACACGGATGTGGGGCCCGGCCCCGAGAGCCCTGCCGTCCGCATCCGGACCAATGAGGACGGTAAGGTCCAGCGCCACGCGCCCCGTGCCTCCGCAACTGCTCTGCTGCCTTCTAACCAGTCCGGATGGCCTCCCGCTGCCTTACGGAGCCCCAGATAAAGGCGTCTGCTAAGCTAGTGAATAAATAATAATTATCCTCTCTGTAGCGTGTTTCAGGGCCACACTGTTTCCTGCTGCTGCTGGTATCATAGAAGAGTGAGTGGGTGTATGCTGGAGGGTGGAGGGGTTTTGGGGGAGCCAGTGATAAAGAGGTGACCTTGTGTTTACCATTAACTTCACTCGGTCGGTGGCAGAGCCAGGAGAAAGTTGTTCTGGGGAGATACAGCAAACCTGTTTGGCGTAGGTGGCAAACTGGGGGCCGGACAGCAGGAGGGAGAGTCTACACCAATCTGTGTCTCTGTCAGCATTGGAGTATTCACCTCTCCCCTCCTGCCTCTGAAGGCTTAAAGCAGCACGTAGCAGGCTTGACCTTTCCCCAGCAAAACTCAGATCAATGAGTTTGTGAAACCCTGAGACAAATCTGCTGTCGCTCCCCGGGTCGTGCAAAAGAAAACTGAAGTGTAGTCCCTGATAAGCGAGCTGGGACGGCTTAAGGCCATGATGGAGTGTGGCGCCCAGCCGCCTCTGATATAGTCAGTTTGCCTCCTAAGCTAGCCAGTCAGCTCCAGCCATCACCTCCACCACGCCGCACTCTCCACCGCACCGTGCTTTCCACCGCGCCGCACGCTCTCCACCGCGCAGCGCTCTCCACTGCAATGGCTTTCCACGGGACACCATGGCTGCCAGACTAACACCGCTGCCACCGCCATTACCCACGTTCCTGTGCTGTAATCCCTCTCTGCTTTCCACTGTCTTTATTAATGTGATTTCTGTCTGTGTTTTGTTGGCTGTGTATTGTGTGCATCTGCTGTGTGTGGAGCAGTAGTGCTGAGCGTGAGGGGACCGGGAGGGAGTGGGGGTGGGTTCCACCTCCAGCAGCTGCTTTTGTTGACAGTGCTGGGCTGCCAGGGACGGGCCGGCACTCTTGGCAGGCGGGGCGGTTTGCTGGGGGGAGGACAGGCTGTTCCTGGCCCACATCTGGCTGGTCCAGACCGAGAGCTGGAGCAGAAGTTGGTGCGGCAGTCTCTGCTCCCTGTCCCATGGCAAGGCATGCCGGATACAGCCAGTGCTGCGCCCTCCCTGAGACAGCATATGCTTTGTTTCAGCTAAGGGGATTTTCTCCACTCCCCTGAGCTTGCAGTCCGCTCCACATGCACACACACACACAAACACACACACACACACACACACGCAAAAAAAAAGAGCTGTAACCATTTTCCTCTCTCTCTCTCTCTCTCTCTCTCTGGAGTCTTAAACAGACCCAGAATTGTAACTTCTTTTGTTCTTGTAGTCGCTCCATGGTCCCGGTTGCCATGTGTCTCTCTCTCCTCTTTTCTCCGTGCTCTCTTTGACTTTCAGCCCCTCTCTCCTTGGTGTGCTTTTCCTGATGCTTTTCTAGCTGGGTCCTCTGCCCCCCCCCTCCAGGGGTGTCCCGCCCCATTCGGCACCCACAGAAGTGGAGCTTCCCTCCCATCACCTCATTTTCTGCTTGTTTGGGAGCGAGGCCTCGTCACTCTTTAAAGGCCATGCTTCATAATTAATTTGTTTTAAAACACTGAAATTCTGCCAGATTTTTTCTGCTGTAATTAAAAAATGTTTTTTCATGTTTATTTTTTATTGGAGCGGAGTCTATCATACCTGTGAGTCAGAGGTATTTGTGTAAAGCTGAGAGGCCCTATAAGGAACTAAATCCTCCATCAAAATTTACATCCATCAGATCCCAAAGCCCGACCGGCGCTTGAACAGTGTCATAGTCACATGACACTTACAGAACTGTGCGCCGTTGACTTGAGTCCCAGGGAATGCTGGGAGGTGAGCTAAGGGCTGCTCTTCCATCTGCGCAAGGCATCAGGGGACAGCTGTGTCAGGATATCGGGGTACACTGGATATCGGGGTGCAGAGATGCATTTTTCTCTCTGTGTTTCAGAGCTGGTTCAGCAGGGACAGAGTCACATGATCATTATTTTCAGTCCAACACTGGGCCGATTCATAGACCTTCCTGCAGGCATGCACTTTCTCACTTAGAATGAGCTCCGCCAATGTTTTAACACCAGGTCCATCTCTCAGCCCTAAACTCTGAGCTTACCCACAGAGAGCTGAGACAGCCCCCACAGGCTGAAACGACTGCGCTGCTGCAGCTGCATCAGCTTCCTCAGCTGCGCAGCCCATCGCTGCAAACAAGCAGAACCTCACGCACCCCCTAAATCCCACACAGTTCCCCTCACATCTGCAGCCTGAGGAGCTGTGAAAGGAGGGCTTCACCCATCAGAGCACTGCTCAGACCCGCTCTTTATGTGTCTGTGCACTGAAATATGACCATACTGCGGGGCTAGATTCAACCAAATGCACAGGCAGTTTGCTCTTCTGCTTTAAAATGAAACTAACACATTCCTTGCTTGTACCACATACTCAAAGAAAATGGTGAAATGTAAAGTCTGTCTTGAGTTGAATTGCAAAGAGCGTGTTGCATAAATGCATTGTGTTGAATCTCACCATAGGTGCTTTTTTGCATTGCTTTCTTTTCCCCCTAATTCACTGCCTCCCCTCCTGCAGTGCCAGGGGCGCCCCCCAGGAAGGTGGAGGCCGAGGCAGTGAACTCCACTGCCATCCGCGTGACCTGGAAGCCCCCGCTCTCCGTCAAGCAGCACGGCCAGATCCGGGGGTACCAGGTCATCTTTTCACGACTGGAGAATGGGGAACCCCGCGGACAGCCCAACATCATGGATGTGGCTCTGCCTGAGGCCCAGGTACCGACCCAACCCCCGTCATCCCCCATCCTCAACAGCCATGCCCCCCGTCACAAGCAGGCTCCACTCATCTCCCCCAGCTACAAAAGTACAGACATATTGTCAAGCCTATATGCAAGAATATATAACATTTTAACTTATGGAGATGGACACTGTACTCACCTTTTAGCCTTACCAATACCATTTGCCAATTACCATTAATACATATGGGCTCTGGAGTAACACTATGCCCACCTGCTCAGACAGTATACACCCCCAGCCCCCCGTCCCAAGCCCCCCCATTCACATCCCCTGCTCCTGCTGGGCCCCCCCAGGTGGTGACGGCTCTCAGATAAGAGCTGTCATTTAACTCTGCTCTCAGCAACACACTCTGCTCGTTACTGGAGACAGACAGCTGGGAACCGGGGCTTGGAATTGTTAGGCGGTTGTTACTGTTTCTGCGGTAATTCATTCACTGCACTCTTAAATTTTTCATGTTCCTGTTATGTCGATGGCCTTTTTTGATTTGGGTAACCTCTTGTGGTTAATGTTAATACACATGCACTGCCTTGTTATTCTCTTTATAAATTATATATGATTTTTTTTTTCTTTTCTTGTTGTGTAGGAAGGCAAGATAGCCGGAAGGAAAGAGAATTGAAAATAGAAATAAATTCCGATCTTGCAGGGGGTTGTGGGGGGGAGTATTCGCATATTCATGAATATCTTAAACTGTTTTTGGTGCCAGATGAGAAACAGGGCATTTATGCTGGAGCTCGGATTGTTATCCGAGAATTAGCTTGAGTGAACACACACACACTTTCATACACGCTGTCACAACACGCATCGGTCCTTTACCTGTGACAGTGGCAGGAGTAACCCCTACCTGGAGCACCATGGAGCCATGGTGAAGGTAAAGGGCTGAAGGGACATTTTAAGCAAAAGGCCATGCTTTATGTAATGGGAATGGGCTTGGACCAGTGGCTATCAGCACTGCCTGAAAGTGCATAGACACACTTACATGTATGCACACAGGTGAGCATGAGCACACACACACACACACATATGATTTTCCTGCACTGTCTTCATTTACTATACAACTGTGCAACATTCCTCAGTACAAGATCTCTCCCAGAGGACACCATGATGTCTGTAATTACCTATATTGCCCCCTGCTGTTCGCCATCTGCTAGTTCCCTATACAAACATAAATAAAATAGCCAGACCTGGCACCATGCAAGTTAGTTTGTAGACAGGTCTGCACTGGACCTGCTGCTGCAGAGGTAAAAGCTGATAAACAGGGCAGGCCGCACTGCTCAGATGGCCGCTTTTACACTGTCTCACAGCGTTTCCACAAATGCATTCCCCTGCTGATTGGAGGTTCTGAGAGCATTTTGCCCATCCAGCATTAGCTTCCTAGTTAGCATATTATGTCCAGAATGTTCACAGCGGCAGCACAGAATAACTTCAGTCTTGGTTGAGAATGATGCATTTCTCCAGCATATGGTGTATGCGTTTGTGCTGAAGCCTCTTGTGTAATTTTACCTGACCTTCAATTCATATTATTAGCCACAGGTTGTACGCACACTGGATGGAATTGTCACGGATGCTTACTCTCAGTGAAATGGAGTAGTCCTTGGGCTTACAAAAGCATATGTGTATGGAATAGTGAATAGACTACAAAATAACATTAAATGTGAGAATCAGAAGAAAATATCTGCACCAAGGTAGAAATTACAATGAAGAGAATGAAATGCAGCTCAGACTAGGTATGTAATTTAGTCATTCATTTCTATATGACTAGCATGTATGGCACATAGCCACTGTCTTTAAAGGCTTGGAATCAGCTTTACATTCCAACTCAAACCTGTATCATTCAGTTTTTTATCATGCACTTGACATGTTTTTTATTTGTCCGTTTGACTCTTTGCACTCCATTGTCAAGTTTTTCCTTAAAACGTAACTGGAATATGTATGTTGGAAAAGAATATGTATGTTCATATGTAATGAAAATGAGGGGTCTGAGCAAATGTTAAAGGCAGTTTGGGTTTGCCTGACAATCCATGCTGCAATGTCTGCTGGGATTGTTCTGCCTCTGGCTCAGTCATGAAAACATGGGGTAATGACACTGCTGCTGTTTTTGGGTGGCGGGCAGGGTCCCCCCCATCCTCCCACAGGTGCGTTCCTTTCTTATCGGTTAAGGCATTTGCGTAAGTGGAACTGATAAAGCCCTCCACCCCCAAAACAAACCCTGTCCCCCACGTACGCCCCCCGTCCCCCTTCAGCGTTCCTGGCCCTGTTGAACAGTCCTTCAGCCTGATAATTTCACATTCCTTTCCTGGCTTCAACAGCGGAACGTGATCGCGATTTATCGCCAGGCCACGAAACGAGCCAGGGCTTGTGCCTGCTGCCGTAGCGACCCCCGCAGACAGCCAGGTGTGACATAGGGGGCACGTTCCACGCAGTCATCAGTGCTGTTTTCATCAGCACAGCTTGTTTTTTATTTTATTTTTCGCTTCCCTTTGTGAATGTGCCAACGAAAACAAGCAGAGGAGAAACAGAAAGGAGGTGCTGTTGCTGGAAGCTCCAGGTTCTTGGATTGTTTTTGGATGGATAAATATTGAGAGTTTATCATCCTGATACATGGGCAGGCTCTTCCCCTTTCAGTGTCCCTCAGCTGCATCATTTTGGTGGCATGCTTTGATTTGATGTGATAATTTTGAGAAAGCTGAAGCTGAGAAACAGGTGCAGATGGAGTTTATTCTGCTGGAATAGGTGGTGAGAGCTGCAGTGTTTTTAATTGATTTCAGTGCAGGGCTGATGTTGATTCATTTTCAGAGCTGGAGTTTGCCAGACTCCAATTTTTATGCATCTCCGCTCCTTCCTGCTGCCACGCTAACCGCCAAACGGCCATGTTTATGTCTCCTGCGTCCTTGTAGGGCTGATGAAATGTGACTTCGACTTTTGACTTCAAGATTCAGGTCCTGTCGCTCCCTGTTTTTCCTTTTCTCGAGGTCAGCAACACGGAAACAAATTGAATCTGGACAGAATCCGAGAACAGAATAAATTCCACCAGTCAACAAAAGGCTTTGGTCTGTAATTGTAGATGTTTATTTGTGGTGCATCGGTTTCTCTTTAACGTCATGCATCATGAATTTGCACGGTTTAAGATCCGTGCTCTCAGTAGCATTTTGGAGACTCCCAGTTTTCGTTCAAAGCTTTGGTGACAAAATACCCATATTAAATTTTTGGTCATTGAGGTTACTGAGAGTCTGCAACATAAACCCTTAATTGCAGGAGAACTGCCTCACCAATGTTTTGTGACGCCTGTTTCATTAATCTCTGTCCTGGTCACCTTCTTCATTCAGTTCACAAATCACCTGTGTTTTCAACTGGCTTCCTCACGCCTCAGAAAACCCAAAGCTGCTTATCTTCTCTCTGACACTTACAGAACCAGCCCAACCCCCCAGCCCTTAAGCCAGGGCTGCCTGAACACGCAGCCCTGTCTGATCAGATAAGGATTCCTTGTCAGAGTCCTCATCTTTGTCTCCCTGAGCTGCAGAGAGAGAGCACGCTCTCCCTGCAATGGCCCTCTGAAAGGCTGGGAATAAAGACGGTCTGTTTCTCTTCTCGGCCCCGGTCGCTGTCGCTGCTCACTGGTGTGGGCGGATGCCGAGGAGCTTTGCTGTAGCAAGGCCAAAGGCTCGCCGCTCTGTACCCACACAGTGGCCTGGGTCTGATGCTAAATTTAAGGGTGGCAGATGACCCTCTGCCTTTTTATAATCGCGTCAGCGTGATGGGCGAATGTGCGGCCGCCGTCGCGTTTAGGCAGCAGCTGCTTTTTTATTCGTGAGACGTTTGTAAGAAATCCAGATGGCCTTCTCACTCTCAGCAAGCTGCCATGTGATTAATCAGGCAGATGAGAGCTGGCAGTAAGGTAGCTGTGTAGGTTGCTAGCTGCTCGATAACAAAGCCAATTTACTGTACAATCGATAGCAGATAATCAATAGCAAAGCTTGCATTCACATTAGTATGCGTAGTTGTTTTAATCTGTGTCACAAAAAAGGAAGACAGAAAGTAATTAGTGAAGTGCAAAGCTTAACTAAACACTCCTGAGTGTTGTGTTTCCCTTTATTTCGTGCTGAAGGTTTTAATTGTCTGTCTCTCCTGGGAGTTCAAGTGCCACCCCCATCCCCCTTATTAAGTATCTCACTTTGTGTGTACTTTACGCCTCAAACTGGCTCAGGGTGTCCATGTCTTCCAGGCTCTGCACTCAGGTTCCTCTGAGGATCTCCCATTACTCTCCCCAGCATCACAGAAAGAAAAGCAATAGGAGCGTACCTTAGCAGGGCTGCCTGCAGAGCACCCGTTCAGCCAGTCTAGCGCGTGTGACGGCGATGGGTGGCATTTCATGTTTCATGCATCTTTAACACCCCATTCATTTTTTAAACAAACAGATTTAGCGTGCACAGATGCCCACTTCCTACAGCCGCTGCGCTGGAGCGGTGCTTTAAACAGCGAAAGTGAGAGACATCAGCGCTGCTCTCTCAGCACCACTACGACGTGCGTTTCCCGCCAAAGCTTTGATGGCTGTGTTCGCAAAAACAGGTTGTGACAGATGAATAGTGAGCCCCCTGTAACGTATCGCCAGTGTGCTCCCTGCTCCTTCAAACTGGCGGTAACCCAGTCTAGATGGCGACACTGTGGGCCCACACACCCTGGACCACTGGAATATTCTGATGGCATCACCGTGACCCGGCAGTCTGTGCCTAAGGACATGGGGAGGAGTCACCAGTGCAGTCCCGAGCAGCACAGAGCTGCCATTGTTACATGGGGTTGTCTGGGCCGCGGTTGTCTGCCTCACGGCCGCATGCTGCGATCTGGTCCGCGGGCGCTAATGTTGATTGACGGCATCCTCAGAAGCTGCTGCATCTCAGGATCGGCGATGGCGCGGTTCACACAGAGTTCAGCGCCCGGACTCCCCGTGCTGAGCGCTACCACGCCGGCAACACTTTCCCCTTCAGCTGTTTTTTTGTTTTTTGGGTGATTTGTTTGAATTGCATAGTGCGCTGTAAGCAAAAACCCGCAGATCACAAACACAGCTTTTACTTTTGTTGTTTTCCAACTTGTTCTGAGTGCCAAGAACTTTCTCATCACTAGGTTTGCACCTCCACCCCAATTCTGCTGGGTGCAGCTCCTTGCTGCCTTTTTGCCTTGGACTGTTCAGCACCCAACCCTTAACACCAACAAGCAGACCTGTCTGCTCTGATTTGGTACAGTATTGTACGGTATTCCCTCACTTAAGCATACGTCAATAAGGTTGAGAAAAGGCTGCTTATCTCTTTGATTCCCTGTTCTGTCAGCTTCGGCAAGTCTGTTTATTTTTGAGGAGAAATAATGCAGTACAAACACCTGTTCTAAGTTAAGAAAAAATACAATTTTCAACCATCATGCTTTGAGGTTTTCTGAAACGAGAAACTGTTGATAATTGGGTATAAGATAAGAAGCACAGTTTCCAATGCAAAAGTCTTTTGATACTTGGTTGGTACCTCAAGCAAAGCCGACACGATCGATAAATTTAGCGATTAGAGTGGCAGTGCAGGGAAACAGGAGCCAGAGAGCCAGTGCTTTGAGTGAAGACTGTGGTTACCATAGAGGGGTGTGTGTGTGTGTGTGTGTGTTCACGCTGCAGTGAACAGTCACATCATAATAAATGAAAAGGCCAGGGGTGAATGAGTCAGAGCTCCTGTGTATGTGAGCGTGAGTGTGGTCGCAGGCAGGTAGAGAAATAGTTTCCCCTGCCTGCCTGCCTGTCTGCTGAATAAGCACAAGGTCCAACCTCTGGAGGTGAGCGTTCATCTTGAGTCACTACCAGACATAATGGCAGCTCCACAACGCAGCTAAATCACCAAGCTCTCTCTCTCCTCTTCTCCCTGTCTCTCTCTCTGTCTCCTCTCTTCTCTCTCTCTTTCTCTCTTTCTCTGGTGCACACACAAATGAGAGGGCAGGGGGATTTATAGGGAGAGAGACTGCTGAATGTCCGTTATGCACCGGTATGTTCAGCATGAAATAAAATGCCATAAACACTGGTGGGGTAGCAGGATAAATAAGAGCAGCGCAAACACGCTGGAGGCAGGATCCAAGGTCCCACCCCTCCCTCTGCTCTGTCCCTGTGTGATGCACGCAGCACGCCCTTAAACTCCTGTTTACCTCCAAACACGCACCAGCTTCACAGAAATGAGCTTCTCTCCCTGTCTGCCTCTTGTGCTTCCCCCAGGATCCAGAGAGAAGCTCCAGCAGGCAGCCTCGGTTTCAGCCCCCATAATGCCTCCTGTGCAGCAGCGCTTCCATCAAAATCGGTGCAGTTTGGTTTTTGTTTTAGCATGGCTCTTGTACCCAAGTGGCAGAGACATCAAAGCCCACAAGCACTCCTTTGCCTTCACACAAACGCACAAAAAAGGAAAAACTTTAAAAAGCTGAGGAGGTGGAACGGTTTATGCGACAGGAAGTCTGTACCTGCTGTAGCGGGGCCCACTGGCGCTGGGCCCGTCCTGAACCTCAGTACTGGAGGGGTTTGCGACCGTGGTTCCAGCCCTGCTGGAGCAGCAGCATAAAGGGATTTCACACACCCTGCCAGCAGAGCCCCCGGCTGGAAGTAAGCTCTCCCCTCCGCTGGGAGCCGCTCGGCAGGGACTGCGCAGAGGAAGGGGGTTTGGATATATATTGAAATGAGAACAGGAAGGCTTTTCGTTCAGAGTCATAATAAATTCTGCAGTAGCAAAAGTTGTGGTAGGCCCGTCTGACTTCCCATGACCATTGTGTTAGCATGGTGTTGTAAGTGCACTTTTCCTTCACTTGGCTGTCACTGGTTTAGCTCATGTAGTGCAGAGTAACAAGGCAGTGCATTCCATAACAGCTAAAGGTCACTCAGGAGTGGGTCTGGGAGGGGTCGAGTTCTCCGTGCTACCGGTTTACCTGATGATATGGGTATAATTGCAAACTGTGCTTTTGTTAATCCATTCCACACTTTCAGGAGCTGCAGGGTAGGTGGGTAGTCAATGTGAAGCCCTAAATGTTGTTCCTCTCAATGGCTGAGCAGATGATGTTTGAGCACGCTCTCATACCCTGCGTGATCCTGAGTGTGCTGCAGCTTGTTCCCTCCCACAGAGCCGCGGTGCCTGCAGGTCCCTGAACGGAGCCATCACTGTCATCTGACCACATTCTCCTGCAGTTCCACCAGGTGGCGCTGTTTGAAGCACTGAATCCCTTCATTTGTCTCTACATCCTCTGTGCTCCTCTCTCCCTGACTGAACTACTAACCTGACCTCAGCAGCATGCCCCTCACAGCTGTTCTGTAGAGAAAAAAAGCAGAGAAATCTCTTTTTTTTGTTGTCATCTCTGTGTTGTTCCTGACTCCCTCTTTTTCCCCTGTCTGTCTTTATCAGTGGAAAGATGAGGAGTCGACTGACTATGTGAGTAACGGAGGCGCGGTCTGGTTTGTGCTTGTGTTTGGGCTTCTCCGGAGCCGCGCAGGGCCGTCTGGATGCTTACTGTGTGTGTGTTTGCTGCAGGGGACTAACACAACCCTCCCTCCCCACCCCGGCCACTCTAGCTTGCAGCTCATCTCTCCTGTTCAAGTTCTCCATTATGTTCAAACTAACACTGATACTGAAAGAGCCAGGACCAAGCAGCTTGTGATACAGCATGAGAAAGCCTTTTTTCTACCCCACCCCCCACTGTGGCCTCATTAATACAGTGCATAACTCATGCATTAACATGCTAACACACTGAGCAGATACTACACACACTTACATTCAGACACCTTTCACGTTCCCTGGAACAGTCTGCCTCCTCTGTCTGAACATCCATCTGCATAGCACTTACTGATCTCAAAGCCCCCTCTACAGACTTAAGTTTTTCAGCACTTAAAACCCCCTGAAGCATGTGGGTTAGATTCAGTCAAATGCTCTTAGTCTCTACAAGGGCATACACCATTCAGAAAGGACAGACTTTACAATATTCTTTTTTAAAGAATATTTATATTTTTGTTTATATTTCATTTGAGACAAACAAACATGCTTTGGACTCTGTTATTTTCACTCTGAAGTCGAATAGCGTATGGCACCCTCAGTCTACCCTCCATAGTAACACAAGTAGCCAGCCAGTCCCCAGCCTCACTAATCTACATAAGTCACTGTTCAAAAACAGCTCTTCCTGTTTGGGGTGACGGAAAAAAACATTTAGTTTTTATTATTCGTTTCAACTTTATTTCTTTCTTGTACAATCTGCTTGGATCCCAGCGCAGTGTGGTGCGTGGGGGGGATTGGGGCATTGGGGCTGAGGATGTGGGATCCCCAGGGGACTGTGGTTAAGCTCTGTGCAGTGTGACGTTACCCTGGCCTGCCCTGGGCCTGCTTTCATCCACACAGACACTTTGTCTCGTCGTGAAGGGAGAAGCAGCAGCGAGACCCAGTGCTGTGTTTTGAAGTCAGTGAGAGGGTTTGAGACGACCGTCTCTTTGGCCTGGCTGCATGGTGTGTGTATGTGTGTGTGTGTGTGTGTGTGTTCACAATTTGAGTGTCATTAATTTACAGCATGGGAAGTCTGGGTGTGTTGACTTGTTTGCTTGTCAAGTCAATTTTGACTTTGTCGAAAGGTGTGGGTAACACTGGCAGTGTCACAAAAATAAGCTGCCAGCTGAAGGGAATGACGGCCATTGGCACCAAAGGGTAACTCAACCCACAAGTGTTTGCGCTATTGATCTCCATAGATCTGGAGTCGAGCAGCAGCAAACACCCTCATCAAGAAGCCACATCTATTCCCACCACTGACGTGTTCCAACAATACTCACCAAAATAAGGACAGAGACCCCGAGGCTTTTTCAGTAGCAGGGTGTTCCTGGGGTCTCTGTTCCATTAGCTGTGCTGGAGCCATGCTAACCTGCAGTCAGGAGACATGAGTGATCCGTTCTGTTCACTCTCACCCACCCACCCCCACCCCCACCGCCACATCATCTGCGTGTGAATGCGCACACATCGGCCGCATGGTTCTTAATGAGCCGTATCTGAGCGCACTGCAGGTCGGAGCTGATACCTCCCCCCGGCCCCTTCATCTTAACCCCTGCAGCCCGGGTGGAAATGATGAGGAACGTTTGATTCAGTACAGTGTGGTAGGACTGTAACACGGGGGTTAATGACTATCCATGCCTTTGCCCTCTATGTCCTTTATGTCTGACGCTCTCCGGGAGCCCCTTTAACTTTGTAAAAAAAAAAAATATATATATATATATATATACATATAAAATACAATTTCAAAGAGAGGGAATGGGAAACAATTTGGATTTTGAAATGAGATGGATGAAAAAGAATCCCAGTGCTGCGATTAGAAAGTGGCTCTGCATGATTAAAATAATGAGACTTTCACAATAATCGTAATAGCTTCTGATAAGTCACAGTTTGCTCTCGTCTGTGGCTCGTCTGTGTCTCTGGGGCAGGGAAGAGGGGGCCGTGCTTTAAAACTAGCCCAACAACCTTTGAACGTCCCAAAAAAAAGGAAATTATTTTCCACCAGTACTAGTCTGTGTAGATTTCTGAATCCATTTCCATAATTAAAAAAGTCATGTTTCAATTAGTGAGGGAAAGTTAATTATGCTAAAGTGGTGTGGATGCCTGTTTTGAAACCCTTTCAGTTAGACGTGGGGTCTCTCCCTCTTTGTGGTGTGAGTTAGTGGGGTGCAGCAGCTGTAGGGCTGTGAGGGGGAGAGGAGACTCAGTGTGTGTCCTGAGCTGTGAGGTCCGCTCCGTGCCTGAGCTGTGAGGTCCGGCTCCGTGCCCCACATTTCCCCTCTATTTTCCCATCCCACCGAGTCAGGAAGAGGCCACCATGAACACATGACTCCTCCAAGTCATGTGACAGCTAGCCATTGATTCTTTTTTATATGACAGAAGCACCAGCAATGGAGGATGACAGAGTCAGTGTAGACCAGGAGGGGAGGGTAAAGAGTGATTCGGATAATTATCTTATCTTAGGCTTATTCCTTGCTGGGACTCACAACACTTAAAGTTTGTATTCCTGGGATCATGAGGTCGGGTGGTGTGTGTTTGTAACTCTGTGTGTGTGTGTGTGTGTGTGTGTGTGTGTGTGTGTGTGTGTGTGTGTGTGTGTGTGTGTGTGTGTGTGTGTGTGTGTGTGTGTGTGTGTGTGTATGTGCACCCTTGTGTGTGAGACTTTTCTCAAGAGATTTTCTTCACTGGCCATAGGGGCTCATAGTGTTGTAAAGGGGAAAATGAGAGCGTCAAACCTTTTTATTTATATTCTTGGTTGAATCTTTTAGTCCAACAGGCCAAAGTTGTTACAGAGGGCCCAAAACTTCAGCAATTCTGGTGTTCCCTCTCAGAAAATGAAATGTTTTTGGGTGTCCGGAATTAATGTGTCGGGTGGTGTGATGTATATGTATACTGTGTTGGTTCATTTGGTCTGTTCAAGGCGTTTGGTTTTTTTTCATGGTTCCAAATGTTGGTTCATTTGGTTTGTTCACAGCAGACCGCCATTTGTGTCAGTGGAATTTGTAGCCAAGAGTAATTAAAACCCATCGATTCCCCAGCAGCTGATGAAGTAAAGATTTATTATGTGCCGTCCAAGGGAATCCATTGGCTATGAACGTTTAAAACTTAGCAATTAATCCAGGTCATAGCCATTAGCAATTGAGTGCTCAGAGGACCTCTGGAATTGCTTCAATAAAGCCTCCATTGTGTGCCCACAGATGAATTGAGGAAAACAATTTCTTTTTCATGCTCCTCAGCAGGGAGTCTGTAATAATGTCTGTAATGACAGCACTGAAGCCCGTTAGAAGGTATGATTTGCTCTATAGCTAGAATACCGTGCCAGAGAAATGCCTGTTTATGCTGGAAATATTAAAATAAGAAAAGCATAAGCAGCACGCGATGAAGTAGATCACTGATATTCTCCTGGGAGTGACTTTTTCATTCCTTCCAGGGTTCGGTGCAGTTGGAGGGTGGGAATTTTGTGGATGTGCGCTGTGTTCTGTGGTGGTCCAGAACAGGCCGCCTGCCTGCAGCTGCTGGTTGCCTGACAGGCCTCTCAGGCTATGGGTCTGCCTCCAATCAGACCTCTCCACATGCATTTCACACGTCCTCTGTGCTACGAGAGAACAGCACAGATCTGGCACAAACACTGACACAAATGTCCTGCTTCTAAGGTTTTTTATTTATTTATTTATTTATTTTGTTTGTTCTTTTTTTTCCCAACATGTTTCTGCTTAAATACCAGAGCCTAACTTTGGGGAAACAGGGGCTCAGAGTTTCCTCAATTAAAGCCATCAGGGTTTAAATTTTCATCCTGTTCAGTTAACTCCACCCTGGGAAAAAAAGGACAGAAAAATACATGTTTTGAAGATGAAAACATCTGATGGTTTTAATTTTGGGCGGGAGTGTTGCCTTGTTCGTGTGCGGTGCATGGTCAGAGGGGTGACATTGTGAAACGGGCTCTTCTCACTGGCTGTGGGGAGGGTATGATGTCACCCACAGCGGTGCAGTGATCCTGCCCTGCCTCGCTCTGTGTCTGCAGGAGGCTATCATCACCGGCCTGGCCTCTGAAACCACGTACTCCGTCACGGTGGCGGCCTACACCACCAAGGGCGATGGAGCACGCAGCAAAGCCAAAGTCATCACCACCACTGGAGCAGGTACCGTTTCCACTCACACCTCCACTCACTGGCAGCCATATGATCTCATTTTTACATCACCATGGACTGGCTTTCTTCCCTGTCTCTTATTTTGACGGGATGTGACAGATTTGAAAGTTTTTGCTTCTGAAAAGCATCAAGCAAACCAGCTCTTGAAGTACGTATGTTCATAGGGACATCCACATCCGCTCGGTAGCAGCTGTGCGCAGCCCTCTTTATGGGAGTATAGGTCAGGCCTCCCCCTGTAACGGCCCTCTCTGCCCCTCAGTCCCAGGCAAGCCCACCATGATGATCAGCACCACCATGGAGAACACGGCGCTGATCCAGTGGCAGCCGCCCAAGGACATGGTGGGGGAGCTGATGGGCTTCCAGCTGCAGTACCGGCGGGACGAGGAGGAGGCCTTCACCGTCAGGGACCTGAAGAAGACCGACGACCACTACACCGTCACCGGACTGCACAAGGGCGCCACCTACATCTTCAAGCTGTGCGCCAAGAACCGCGCGGGCAACGGGGAGGAGTACGTGAAAGAGATCGTCACCGCGGACGACGTGCCCTCGGGATACCCCCAGAACCTGCGTGTGGTGGGCCTCACCACCTCCACCACCAAGCTGGCGTGGGAGCCGCCGCTGCTGGCTGAGAGGAACGGGCGCATCCTGCGCTACGTGGTGGTGTACCGGGACATCAACAGCCAACAGAACAGCACCAACAGCACCAACTACACCCACATGACCATCCAAGGCCTGCGGCCCGACACCACCTACGACATCCGCATACGCGCCTTCACCAGCAAGGGAGGAGGCCCCATCAGTCCCAGCATTCAGAGCCGGACCATGTCTACCTCCCCCGGTGAGCAAGACACACACACACATTACATTACATTACATTACAGTCATTTAGCTGACGCTTTTATCCAAAGCAACTTACAGTTGATTAGACTAACCAAGGGCCAATCTCCCCTGGGAGCAATGTGGGTTTAAGGGCCTTGCTCAGGGTCCCAACAGCAATGGTGTTCTTGCTGTGGCTGGACTAAGGCCTGAACCGCCAACCTCAGGGGTCCAAGTCATGTGCCTTAGCCACCTGCCCCCATATACACACTCACACACACACACCCATACATATACACACACATACATACATATACTCACACACACCCATACATACACATGCACAGACACACCCATACACCCACACTCATACACACACACACATATACACCCACACACACTGAAACACAGTGACACACACACGCACACACACACTGAAACACAGTGACACGCACACGCGCACACACAGTAGCAGGTGTGTGAGGAGGTGAGGCTGTTCTGCGCAGATGGCTGCTGTGAAGGGCAGAGCAGATGTGCAGCTTGTGAAAGTGATGTGGAACAGGCTTTAAAAATGAAACACTGGTGTTGAGTACATCAGACCTCACACTGTCCAAATCGCATCCATGTGCCCCATTTCACATTCAGCAGTACTATACACTATAGCTTCAGCTCTGTGTTTCTTAAACAAGATGAACTGATATATTTATCCTGGGGAGAGGGTATGTAAACCAGCTAATCTCATTACACGCTGTACTTCTGCACATGCTCAGTGCTCGCCATGTTACCCCTTTTACATGGTGCTGGCTGTGCTCTCTTGCGTGGGAATATCTAGAACATCATTTTATCACCTTGTATGTCATTATTGGAATGGTTATTGAGTTATAGTGCCTTTTAAGCAGCTATTATCCTTATGGTCTCAGTCGGCTTCATTCTGAGCTTTCACAATTTATTGCATTATTATAAAGCCAGTGTTATATTTCATGTGTTGTGTTTCGGAGCATAACAGCGAATAGTATTTCTGAGAAAATAGGGGAGAGAAAGAGAGCAGAATGTGGAGATTGAACAAAGATCTGCTAGAGATTGGACACGTAATTGAACATTTTCAGAACTGTTCAGCTCTCTGCTCAAAAATCATAACCTCCCCGAAATGCATTTTTACTTGGCTGGCAGTGTAATCAGTGCTGACATCCCAAACTCCGTAGGTCCTATCCAGCTGTCATCTCCTGAGTTAAAAAAACGCAGAGAAACTGGCAGTCATTCCACAGTCACAGAGGCAATTAAACCTGCTTCATTTCCACAGCCTTCGCCACCAATTTTGCTGTGAAGGCCGTGATGAAATCCTCCGTGCTGCTCACCTGGGAGGTCCCTGAAAACTACAAATCCCAAGTGCCTTTCAAGGTAAGTGCACTTCCTGTCAGAAAGGTCCCGGGGTGTGTCAGCACCAAAGAAGAGAAGAGGTGTGAGCCTCAATTGGTGGTGTTCGGCCAGAAACCGACCGTCAATCAAGCAGGAGACAGGTCGTTTGGAACGGGCGTCTGCCTAGCCTGTTTGTTTTTTAATCACTCTGTAAATATCGGCACAGCACGAAATGCGCCATCAAGCCCAAGGATAGAATTTTAATGAGGGGAGATGGATGGCATCTGCTCCGGTTTTTACTTCCCGCAGTTGATTTTTTAATAGCTCCTTCTGCAGATAATCTCTCTGTTTAAGGACTTCTCCATTACATGAACCAGGCAATTAGCTCATCGTACAGAAGCACTTGGCTAAGCCTTTAATTGGCTTCATCATCCATTTGAACAGAAGTTTGCTTGGCTTTCCTGTAATCCATAATGATAATCAAATTACAGTAATGACCAAGTTGAATTGTTTGAGAGATGCAGCCATGGTTCTCATTTAGATAGGGTCCCCCCCCCCCCACCCCCTTGGCTTGGATGGCACAGAACCTTTCTTGTCACTGGTACATTGGGGGAACTGTGGCCGGCTTCATGCTAACTGAAAGATGAATATACCTGGGCCCAGAGCTGCAGCCGCATAGGGTTATGCAGATGCGCAGCTGTTTGCTCAAGGTGTTAATTGCTGTTTGTGAACTCTTAGAGCACTTGCTTTGCGCCTCATTTGCACCGTGTGTTGAGCTTGAGTGGCCACTGCAGGGACTGTTTGCAGTGGGAGTGTGCGACAGAGTGCAGGCTAACAGGCTAACACAAGTATGTGTGGGGCATGCTCCGGCTCCGCAGATCTTGTACAACCAGCAGAGCGTGGAGGTGCCAGGGAGCCTGAAGCGCAAGCTGATCACCAAGCTGCAGCCGGACACAGAGTACTCCTTCGTCCTGATGAGCCGCGGCAACAGCGCCGGAGGCCTGCAGCAGCAGGTGGCCATCCGCACCGCCCCGGACCTGCTGAAGACCAAGCCCGTCCTCTACAGCCACGGCCCTGGCCAGGGCGGCAGGCTCACCATCAACCTGCCCAAAGTGCAGACCAAGGCCACCGTCCGGTACGCGCTAGCCACCGCCCACTAACTCCTACACACATGTGCTTCACTAACCAGCTGGTGACAACACCTTCAATACAGAGTAACTTACAGGAGATCCATCAGTTTAACAATGTAAGTGCCACGGCATCATGTCCGCCCACAGAAATCACTGTATTATACACAGAAAAATATCCATAAACTAAGGAACTGCAGTCAAGACGAGGTTCATTCAAATTCAGTTTTAACATGAATCATCAGCACCATAATCACAATCATAATTGTGCAATGCCTTTTTATACCCCAGCGACACTTTTCAAATCAAATGAAACATTAACAAACTCCAAGGAAGAGAGCAGATTGTAGTCGCCTACTCTGTGAGAGAACAATGAGATGTTTTAAAAACTGTGAGGTTGAGTGGGTCTGGCTGCTACCCAAGTAGCAGGCAGAAACAAGCGCAGTCTTTGTGAGAGCGCTAAGACTGCAGCTGTGCTGACCTTACAGTATCATGTCTCAGAGGACCCCCTCACACAGCGCTGGAAATGCACGCTTTCCTCCAGCTCCGCTCGGATGTTTGGAGCAGAAGTGGCGTTGCTGTTGGCTGCATCAGCCAGCTCGGCTCCCCCGCTTCCTGTGCTGCTGCTGCTGGTCTTACCTGCCTCTCGTTGTTTGGTTTGGCACCAGGGGTGCTCATTATGTTGAGTTAAGTTCTCAGCCCCACAGAGGCTGCCAGCTTCATGCCAGGCTTTGCCTCTGCTGTGATTACAGGGTGGCCTCTCTCCCACTGCTGCTCCTGTGCTTTTCTGAGTCTTATTTAAGAGCTGGCTTAAGCCATGGTAATGGCTAATAAAGGTTACCAAGCTCATATTTAAACAGCTATTTAACATGCCGTGCGTTTATAAACGGCGAAGGTCTTTGCAACTGAGGAAGGAAATTGCGTTATCAAATTTATGTTTCACCACGGGGCTCCGCTCACTCATTTCACTTTGTGTTAAGACCCAGTAGAGAAGCCAGAAATGATTTAGCAGAGAATCTAAAAGTAATCTTGGCAATTACAGTCAAGCTCTTAATTGTCCTACCACATTTCTTTATGATCAAAATGAGAACCCAAGAATGTATTAAACGCATTTTATAATGGTAGTTAGAGTGGAAAGTGATTTCCTGATTGAGCAAAAGATATATTTTCCCTGAGACTGTGTGGCTGGGATGGAAGCGTGTATGTGTGCTGTACTGTTTGGGTTTGCACCATGGAGTGGGATTCATGCGTCTAGAGCGCACTCAGCACTTTCAGGTATTCGTCATCTCTGTTTCTCAAAATTTTAAGCTGAAATTGCAACAGCCCTGCCAATAAAATCGCTCTGTATCCCACAAAGTTCAAAAGTGGAGGAGGGCAAGAGCAAGCCAGCCAGGCCTGTGAGCACCTGGATTACTGTAGAGCAATTACAGACCGCCATGTCGATAGAGAGGGAGGTAACAGCACTCATGTTTCTCCGCAGGTGGTACTACATCGTGGTGGTACCTGTTCCACCTGGCAGCACCCGCAGGTGGGAGAACCCAGACGAGATGGAGCTGGATGAGGTGAGCACCTGTCTGCACATGCCCTGTACAGCACCATGGTAACGCTGCCGCCAGGTCACCCCAGGGAGCTTGGGCTAACAGCTTTATTACGATTCTTTACCAGTAAACTGGCATGAGCCTCCCAGGAGCCATGTATCTGCAGAGAATACGAGGCACATTCAGACAATGTATATATATATTACAACAATGTATTTTATTTCTACAATTATTTAAATGCTGCTGCTAGGGCATACCTGCAGTGACAACCACTGCTCACTCTGGCCCCTTTAAAATCAGAGTCTAACAACCTGGGAAGACAGGGGTTGAGTTAAATACCAGGAGAGTGTGCCTGTAGTTTGTGCTGGCAGTTCTCTCAGATCAGAAGCACTGATGAGGCACACTGCCTTTCTGCCTCACTATCCGCCCGTAGAGTCATGTGAGAATCCCAGCGCACTCTGAGAACTCCGCACTTCCCAATACTCAGCATTTTTCTGCAGCAATATCAAGTTTTTCATGCGTTGTCTTGAGTTTCCTGTCGCTGCAAAAATACAAACTAAAAACAAGGTTCAAATGTACCACATATGTAAAATAAATGTGTCCAGGAGCATTTTTGACACAAGTTCTTTTCTATGAATAGTTTATATATTCTTCCAGGAGTTAAATCCCTAAGTGTCAGCTATCTGAAAAATACAGACAAAACAAAACTGGGAAAAACCCATCCAGCAGTGTGAGAGCTGGCATGTAATGAATGAGCACTCGGCCTCCCCTCAGACACAATCAATTAATAAGGGCCTGGGTCTGGAGCGTAGGGCTGGGCTCTGCAGGCTGGGTCAGAGAGAGGCCCCTCAGAGAGCCCTGCTGCGCTGCGTTAACCCCCCCGCCGTGCGCTTTGGGAACGTACCTGTCGGCGATGTTAAAGTCACACCTGCTCGGGCACCAGGGATCCCCCTGCTGTCAGGAATGCTCCTGTGCCCAGGAATGCATGGGAGAGCCCTCCTGCCTCAGAGGCCTGTCTGTCCTAACCGTGTGTGTGTATCAGCCTAACCCCACACTCTGCTCTGCTGAGCCTAACCCCACACTCTGCTCTGCTCTGTAACTGTGCTGTGTGCATTAGCCTAACCCCACACTCTGCTCTGCTCTGTAACTGTGTGTGTGCATTAGCCTAACCCCACACTCTGCTCTGCTTAGCCTAACCCCACACTCTGCTCTGCTCTGTAACTGTGCTGTGTGCATTAGCCTAACCCCACACTCTGCTCTGTAACTGTGTGTGTGTGTGTGTGTATTAGCCTAACCCCACACTCTGCTCTGCTCTGTAACTGTGCTGTGTGCATTAGCCTAACCCCACACTCTGCTCTGCTGAGCCTAACCCCACACTCTGCTCTGCTCTGTAACTGTGCTGTGTGCATTAGCCTAACCCCACACTCTGCTCTGTAACTGTGTGTGTGTATTAGCCTAACCCCACACTTTGCTCTGCTTAGCCTAACCCCACACTCTGCTCTGCTGAGCCTAACCCCACACTCTGCTCTGTAACTGTGTGTGTGTATTAGCCTAACCCCACACTTTGCTCTGCTCTGTAACTGTGTGTGTGCATTAGCCTAACCCCACACTCTGCTCTGTAACTGTGTGTGTGTATTAGCCTAACCCCACACTCTGCTCTGTAACTGTGTGTGTGTATTAGCCTAACCCCACACTCTGCTCTGTAACTGTGTGTGTGCATTAGCCTAACCCCACACTCTGATCTGTAACTGTGTGTGTGTATTAGCCTTACCCCACACTCTGCTCTGCTGAGCCTAACCCCACACTCTGCTCTGCTCTGTAACTGTGCTGTGTGCATTAGCCTAACCCCACACTCTGATCTGTAACTGTGTGTGTGCATTAGCCTAACCCCACACTCTGCTCTGCTGAGCCTAACCCCACACTCTGCTCTGCTCTGTAACCGTGTGTGTGCATTAGCCTAACCCCACACTCTGATCTGTAACTGTGTGTGTGTATTAGCCTAACCCCACACTCTGCTCTGTAACTGTGTGTGTATTAGCATAACCCCACACTCTGATCTGTAACTGTGTGTGTGTATTAGCCTAACCCCACACTCTGCTCTGTAACTGTGCTGTGTGCATTAGCCTAACCCCACACTCTGCTCTGATCTGTAACCACACTGTGTGTGCATTAGCTTAACCCCACACTCTGCTCTGCTCTGTAACTGTGTGTGTGTATTAGCCTAACCCCACACTCTGCTCTGCTCTGTAACTGTACTGTGTGCATTAGCCTAACCCCACACTCTGCTCTGATCTGTAACTGTGTGTGTGCATTAGCTTAACCCCACACTCTGCTCTGCTCTGTAACTGTGCTGTGTGCATTAGCCTAACCCCACACTCTGCTCTGTAACTGTGTGTGTGTATCAGCCTAACCCCACACTCTGCTCTGATCTGTAACGGTGTGTGTGCATTAGCTTAACCCCACACTCTGCTCTGTTCTGTAACTGTGTGTGTGTATTAGCCTAACCCCACACTCTGCTCTGTAACTGTGTGTGTGTATTAGCCTAACCCCACACTCTGCTCTGCTCTGTAACTGTGTGTGTGTATTAGCCTAACCCCACACTCTGCTCTGCTCTGTAACTGTGTGTGTGTATTAGCCTAACCCCACACTCTGCTCTGTAACTGTGTGTGTATTAGCCTAACCCCACACTCTGCTCTGTAACTGTGTGTGTATTAGCCTAACCCCACACTTTGCTCTGCTCTGTAACTGTGCTGTGTGCATTAGCCTAACCCCACACTCTGCTCTGATCTGTAACGGTGTGTGTGCATTAGCTTAACCCCACACTCTGCTCTGCTTGTGTAACTGCGTGTGTGCATTAGCCTAACCCCACACTCTGCTCTGATCTGTTAGCTCCTGGAGGCCAGCGGCCAGCCCGAGCTGCGTCGGCGCAGGCGTCGGCGGCAGACTGAGCCCCTGAAGCCCTACATCGCTGCCAGGCTGACCTCTCTGCCCGACACCTTCACCCTGGGCGACGAGAAAAAGTATGATGGCTTCTACAACAAGCCCCTGCCGGGCCAGCAGCAATATCTGTGTTTTGTGCTAGCTGCTCTGAAAGACCAGGACTCAGCCACCAGTGGAGAGAAGCAGGTCTGTGCCCCGCCAGCATCCTCACTAATCACACCCGTCTGCATCCACCCTAAATGTTGATCCTGCTTTGTATTTATGTCACGCTGCATTCACAGTACATTACATCATGTTATATAACATTACTTTCGCTCATCATTTTACACATAAAACTTTCACAGTTTTATATTTTCTATCCACTTACACATCTGAATGTTTTACTGAAGCAATTCAGGTGAAGTACCTTACTCAATGGTGCAACTGTAGTGCCCCACCTGGTAACTGAACTAGCACCTGTACATGCCCAGATGCTCAATTAAAGCTAAATATTCCCAGGTGCTTGAGATCTACAGCATGCTCGAGAAACTCTTTGCTCAAGTTTCCACCGCTGTCTGACTGAAGTCTGGAAGCACCACAGAGCCACTGAGGGTATAGATGCACTTTTTCCATAATGTTAGCTAACCATTTCAGAATTTACAGCTTTACAGACCAGGCCTGTCTTTGTCCAAAATGGCTTCATGAAGAGGCCACAGATCACTTAAAAATTCCCTTTGCTCATAGCTGATGTCTTGCTATTCCATACTGGCAACAAGCTAAAGACTTGTCACTCCATTATGGTGTAGATTGGCATCCCTGTGAATATTTTTTTTTTACTGACTGCTGAAGCTGATCCCAGATCAGTGACTGTGCGCACTCTGTGGCTCCAGCCAATCCCGTGGCTGTGCCCAGATGATGTGTTTGAGTGGGGACAGCCTTGGATGAGCAGCAGGGAGAAATCTCTCTTTCGCTCGGCTGCAGAAATTAGAGATGACATGACATTTTGCATGGCCCCACTGGCCGAATCGTCTAATAAACGAGCGAGCACACCGTTATCCCTGGGCCACGCTGGGCGACACGAGGGAGATAACACAGCCTGACCTCCAGGTGGAACGCACGCTCCCCACCTCTAAGCTCCAGCACCTCCTCCCCCAACACTGTGACAAATTTACCAAATTTACTCTTAACAGACTCCAGCAGTTACGTGTGCCGCTCTGTATGTGGTTTTGTGAAACCTGGAGAATTGGTCTCGATGGAACTGGTTTAAGTAGGCCCAGCCCACAGGGGCAGAGGGCTGAGGAGACACGGCTCCCTGGGCGGGACCGTCCCCAAAGCCCTGCATTAATCCTGCCTCTCTGCCTGGCCCCCTGGCTGCACACTTCAAAGAGCAGTGGGCTTCTCCCCAATTTCTCTAGGGGGTGGCAGTGCCCCTCTCCCAGAGCAAGCAGGTGGAGGCAAGGGGGCCAGTTTGATAATAATTGATATTTTCATTGCTTATGAAAATTCAGCAGAAACAGAGGCAATTCTCACAGAGTGAGAGAGCAGGGGCCCCTCTCACAGAGAGAGAGCTGAAAAAGCAAAAGCAGTTTCATGTTCACTGGCAGATAAAGGAGGAGGGAATGTAAACAGTGTGATCATTTGGAGGAGAGAGAGTAAGGGAGAAGGAGGGGAAGAGAGAGGGAAGGAGAAGGAAGAAGGGATGTGGAGAGAGAGAGAGAGAGAGAGAGAGGAGGTAGGGGCGGCAGGCTCAGTTTACAGACTCACCCCAGCCCTGCAGCTCTGTCCCTGCCTGCTGCAGATAAAACAGGAGTGCTGGCGCAGTCAGAGCCCGGCAGCTGCAGAGATGTGCGCAGCTGTTAAGGTCTCTGTGTCCGGAGAGAGAGCTGCCACTTTCAAGCAGCATTTCCATCTATTCTGTCTGTTTATGTTGCCTACACTCCCAGCCCCTCCTAACTGTTAACACTTCTTACAGAGGAAAATGAGCAAGACCACGAGTGAACAGAGCATGTGTGTGTGCATGTGTGTGTGTGTCTGCATGTGTGTATGTGTTGTGTGTGTGCGCATGTGTGTCTGCGTGTGTGTGTATGTGTCTTCGTGCGTGTGTGTGTGTGTGTGTGCGCTCCTAGGTGACTCTTGCACAGGGTGTGTGTCTGCCTTTTACATTGCCTAAGGCAGATAATACTCTTGCTCATTTTCTTGGTCTGAATCATCTTTGCGTCTGTCTTACTCTCAGTTTCCTTCTGTCTCTCTCCATCCCTCAGTCCCCCCTCACTCCCTCACTCCCAGTCTCCCAGCTGCAGTGCTGTACTGTCAGTCCACACAGGGACGGGGACTGCTTTAGGCTCTGCTCTGGTGGTTTCCATCAGGTAGCCGATCAGATTGATCGCCCAGTTGTACCCCATTAATTTTTAGAGGTGCCTCTTTGGTTTTTGCCTGGGCACTGCACTGTCAGAGAGGCCTGACTGCAGCCATTTTCTCACAGAGGGACCAAGTTCCCCATGCTGTGAGTGCGCAAGGCTGAGCTGGAATAGGGGACAGGCAGGCCTGCTGGAGAAGCAGGGGGTGGGATATAATAAGCCCCACCCACCCCACCTCTACCTATCAAAAGTTTGTTTCAGTCCCTTCCCAGTCTTTCACTCCAATTTGGAAATGGAACACATTTTAATATCTTCAACACACTGCCAGCCTTTTAACTCCAAAAGCAAAAGTAAAGGTGATAATTCCCAGATAAAGGGCTCTTTTACACTGGGGAAAATGTGCTGCTTTCATGAGATTCAGATTGTGTTTGCACCCCTGTGGAGATGGGAGGCAGATCAGACGTGTGTGTGTAGGTAGCTATCATAAAGAGGACCCATTTTACAAGAGATCGCTTTTATATGTCTCTGCTCAGGAGGGGGAAACCTTTTCACACCAGCTGTAGAGTAAAATAGGGTTTGGCTTATGTGAAAAGAGGTGTGGCTTGTGTGATAACCATACAGGCCCACAGCCAGCTCAGTGTGTAGAGGGCAGAAAGACAGCAGATATATGCCAAGCTGGTTGAGCTTGTGAGTGCCCGCACAGGAGTGCAACTGACTTAGTTATTTGTAGTGAATGAAATGGCGCTAATTGTTCCATATTAACTGTGTGAGATGTGGCTGGAATCGAGCTGCGCCCACCAGACACATCAGGATGAAAAGTGTGATACATGCTCACCTTCCGCAGCTGTTCACTATGGGAGATTTTAAACACCTTTTAATTGCTCTTATAATAGCTAATGGAATTGAATAAGGACTAAAAATCCTGCCTGTTAAGTGAGGTTATTTGTACATCAATCCCAAGACATAAACAAGACTTGTTTTTCTTGGACCACGGAGACAGCTCAATAATCCAAAACACAAAATGACTGTCACACCTATGCACAACACACACTCACACAACACATATATATCCACACAGCACGCTACAACACACACACACACACACACACATGCAGACACATACACACTCACAGACACACACACATACACATACACATGCAGACACACACACACACATACACATGCAGACACACACACACACATGCAGACACATACACATGCAGACACACACATGCAGACACACACACACACACACACACTGTCCTCCCTCACAGTTCACTCAATCTCACTGGTTAATGTGCTGAGGAGAGGCGCTGTAAGGCTGAGGGTGCAGATCATAGGGAGGCAGTGGGGAGAGGGGTCCTTGGCAATGCTGGAGGCCATAGGGAGAAGGTCTCAGGTGGGGTATGGCAGGGGTGGAGGACACACTCAGAATGGTGGGGTCTGGCTCCCCCTGTCCCCGCGCACGCCTGTGGGGTGGAGCGGTTCCACCCCTCCGCAGGCTGTGGGTTTGAAGTGAAGACGGCTCAGGAGATATCTCATTTAACGGCCTGCGAGCAGGACCTACTCTGTCACACTGCTCTGTCACGCTAGGGTCACTAATGAAGAAGATATCATTTTTTTTCCCTCTGAACCCATTTATCAGGCTCAGAGGCCTTCTCTCCCTCCCTCCTTCTCTCCCTCCCTCTCTCCCTCCCTCCCTCCCTGACTCCGTCTCTCCACCTCTCTCCATGCCACTGACTGAGGGCTGAAACTAAAGCGATTAGGTGGCCGTATTCGGCAGTAACGGCTGTTTGCCGCCATGCTATAATGCTTTGAAGATTTGGAAGTTAGTCTTGGCTCCTGGGACTGTCCACACAATGAGCCGGCCTCCTCTGGCGTTCGGATGGAAGGAAACCCAGCTCAAACAGCCAGGCCTGGCCATATCTGGCCTTGATGTAGCTGTTGGTTTGCAGAAAGATGAAAGTGAATGCACCAGTGCTAGATCACTGAGATAGAAGTGTGATATATTATTCAGCTCCTATTACCATAAGGATGGAAGTTTGAGCGTTTCATCGCAGCAGCAGGTTGTTGGGGAAATCAGACAGCTCTTCCAAATGGCCATTATCCATCTTGACTTTGGAGTGTGATTTTGAAAGAGTGTAATTTTTTGATAATACTAGAAAGGCATTAGTATTTCACAGTTTCACTTCCTGTGTTTTTTTTTTTCTCCTTCTGAAACACACTTGCACCCACATACAGACGCAAACTAGTCAACTGGTCAGCGCAACCCCAAGTGTGCACGTGAGCAGAGAGACACACACACAGTAATGAGTCCCCTCCTTAGCCCATGGACTCAGGTCCACTCTGTCTCTCCTGTCTGTACCCTGCAGGCACTGATGGTTTTGGCTTATGCCATTAGCAATGTGTGAAGAATAGGGACACAAGATGAACTCAGCCTATGCCTCCCTCTGTGTGCCTCTGCAGAAGACGTTTGCAGCCAGCCCGTACTCAGACCCCATCAAGGTGGAGCTGCCCAACATGTCCAGGTCCATGGAGGAGCCGGAGATGCTGTGGGTGATGGGACCCGTACTGGCCGTCGTGCTCATCATCATCATCGTCATCGCCATTCTGCTCTTCAAGAGGTAATCCTGACCAGCACTAACACTTACCTTTCCCATTTCAGCTTCTGCTCACCCAGCTCAGCACTCACCTTCAGTGTCAGAAAATGAGGAAAGGAGCTCATGGGAGACATTACAGATTGTTATCATCTGCTCCTTGGAAAACAAATCACTGTAAAACAGATGAAATACTGAAATACATCTCTCTCTGTCTCTCTCTCTCTCTCTGTCTCTCAGAGGTTTTCTTGGTGGTTAAATGTCATTAGATTTATTGCTCTCCGGTGGCCACTACTGGTCTGCAAGGGATCTGCAAGTGCATGAGCTGAGTATATGCTAACTTTATGTTCCTCCAGCAACATAAGCAGTATGTAACTGGTGACCCGTCAGTAGCCGAGAGAGATATAAGGTCTGGTTATCACGATTCAGATGAGTCTCATCTGTACTTTCTCCTCCCTCTATTCGGCTATTAAGTTTGGTTTGGGATGAGGCGTTGGTAAAACATTTCAAAATTAATGAGCATCTGCTCTTTGGAAGCACATTATCTCTCTCCCCTCTTTGCTGAAAGCAGATCCACAACAGAGTTTAAAAGTCCAGAAGTGTCCATATGGGCAGGGTGAGCAGCCTGGTTGTGTTAGGGCCGTAATGCTGTCTCTCAGGCCAGTGGTTATGGTCTGGTAGCAGTTCCCATGGGTAGTCATTCTGAAGCGCACTGTGCCGTGCTGTCGACAAAATGGCCGAAGATAGTTTTTTTGGTTCTTTCCTGGCAGACATCAGGTCCCTCAGAAGTGGCCAGTGCTCAGACACTGAGCTTTCAGGGCAGATTATCTTGATTCATGGGTTAAAGCACAGTGTGTGCTCGGTGCCGCATCCAGAACTTGCCTCCAGCTGGAGTGGCTGAGCGAAGCCGACAGTTCCTGCCTCGCGGCACAGAGAGCGTCAGTGGGGACTTCCCTCTTCCGTCACCACAGCGACCGCTTGCTTACTGCAGCTCTGAGACACCCTTGGAGCTCCGCAGCCATGCGTTAGGCAAATGGCCTGCTTTAGATCAGACTAAAACTTCGCCACCGAGCAGAAGGGCCAAACTTGGGCCGAACCTTGCAGCTCTGAGATTAGGCTTTAACAGGAAGGAGCTCAGATGCTGTAATCTCATCCATGTGTTTTTCCTCAGAGCTCCTGCTCTGCTCGTGTGAGGAGATCTAGGCTCACTTAATGAAGCCTGAGCTACAGCTCCCTACTGCTCCTCACAACAGTGGGACTGCCATCTCAAACAGGTCCAGAAGATTCCAGAAAATGAGCTCTAAGTTTGTGAAGTTTGAGTTTTCACAGACCCCACGTGCTGGGGCTCTACCTCAGCGCTCTGACTGAGACGTTCAGCTGTGCAGCTTGATGCGAGGCCCTCAGCCTGCGCTCATTAATGATTTCTGCTCTGTGAATACGCTCTCAGCTTGATGGACGACAGCGTGCAGAACCACATTCAGTTAGTCATTAAAGCGAATTTACATGTTAAACCTCACTTTCAAATTGCATGCCATGCTGTCGATCTGTGTGGTTAATTTTTGTGGTGTCTATGGTCAGTTTAAATCTCTTCTTTATTAGACACTGAGCACCAAAGCAGCCATTTTGAATGATATTGTTTGGTCACAATAAAATGAAGCTGAAAATGTAAACTTGTAATGGTGTCCCTTTGCCCGACAGCACGGGGACTGTTAGAGCCCAAATGAGCCCCTTGGAAAAGGGAATCGCTGTCATTCAACGGGAAATCGCAACTTGATTGGACCACCTTATTTATGTATTATGTATTTTTCTGGTTTCCACTGGGAGTTGAGCACAGAGTAGCAGAAGCTCCCCCATCCGTCCGCCCCACCCCCTCAGCTCCACCCGTCCGCCCCACCCCTCAGCCCCACCCCGTCCGCCCCACCCCTCAGCTCCACCCGTCCGCCCCACCCCTCAGCTCCACCCGTCCGCCCCACCCCTCAGCTCCACCCGTCCGCCCCACCCCTCAGCTCCACCCGTCCGCCCCACCCCTCAGCTCCACCCCTGTAAGCAGTGCTGTCAGAGAGAGCGTGAGGAACCTCCTTACAAATGATAAGAGTCACAGGGATCAGCCCTGCACCAGGCCGCGTTCCTCCAGGTGTCCATTTTGTGAAATGCTACCTTGTGAATCTGAGCAAAGAGCAAGCCAGGGGGTGAGCCCTGATCCAGTGCTTCTGCAGCAGGGCTTTATGGGTACTCTGCTTCTAATCATCTCTCTCTCTCTCTCTCTCTCTCTCTCTCTCTCTCTGTCTTTCTGTGGATCCAGCAAACAGGAAAGGTAGGTGCTTTATATCCAGCAACATGACCCTGTGCTTAGCTCCAGGAGCTAATAACCCTAATAACCCATTTATTTTTACATTTTATTACCTAAGTTTTTCTCTGTTTAGCATGCCCATTCGTGATCAGTGGTGTGTAATCCATTTCATTTTTATCCATACTCCATGGTAAACCACACACAGCCACTGCTACCTCTGCAGTCCACAAACTGTGCTGTACTGCTTGCCTCCTCTGGCCAATCAGGCACGTGCAAACTGCCTGCGCAGTCACAGTGCAATTGGCCGGAGCTACTGCTGAGAGTGAAAGGAAGCAGTGGCTGGGCTGACGCATTGTGAATAAATAAAAATGGGAGTTAAAAGTTGCCCCAGAAAAAGAAAATTGTTTCAAGTTCAGCACTGGGTCATGTGGGTTTTGATCTACCTTGCCTCTTCAAGGTAATCCTATCTGAGAGTTTGAGGTCACATCTGAGCTACCCTCTGCAAATAACTGAAGGGAGGCCGACATTGAACGAAAACTGTTTTGAATGTCAAAGCTGTGATTTCCTTCCATGTAATGCTTTGTGTGTGTGTGTGCTGTGTGTGTGTGTGTGTGTGCGTATGCTCATGTGTGTGCGTGTGTGTGAGTGTGTGTGTGTGTGTGCGTGTGCTCATGTGCGTGTGATAGAGGTGAGACGAACAATGAGCTTTGTTCTCTTGTTTTTCTTCTTCCTCCACACAATACCTCTATTTATCCCCCACTATTGAGGATTTCTGGCTGTTAATGCATGGGAGTGGGCCTAAAGAGGCTTGTCTGTGCAGTAGAGGTGAAGGAGAGGAATGAAGTGTGGGATGACAGATAGAGATTACACGCCAGGTCGCCGGTGAGGCCTCCCAGCCACTCCGTTGATACGGGAGACCGATCTCTGTGCACTCCAGCATGGGCATCCAGACCCCCGTCTGTCTGCGGGACAGCAGCTCATAGCGCCCTCAGAACCCGCCTGTCTGTGAAGAACCCCCAGACCCCGTGCTAATTGAGCGTGGGGAGATGCAAAATTTCAGAGAATGGTTGTGATGGAGGCGCCCGCGGGCCGGCCGCCGTCTGGGGGGGTGGGGTTGCCAGATGTGCGCCACACCCGCTCTCTCTCTGTCTGTGTTAACATGTGGACAGAAAAAGGCACTGCATACAAACACTACGTAACTTCAGCATGCCAGGGGAATCCCCCCCATACAGCACATGCATTACCCGGACCTGCTGCACTGCCGCAAACGTGTATTACAACCTGCAAATTTAACCTTAGTCTTTTCATATGTTTGTTTTCATGAGTATACGTGGCTAATTTCATGATTGTGGAAAGACCACATATGCCAGTTTAACGCTCTGTAGGGAGAACCCAGAGTGCTGTAGAAACCCCCCACTTTATGCCTTTGACAGGAGAGAGCTTTGCACCTGCCCAGGTGTGCAGTCTCACAGTCTCAGTGTGGATTACATCACAGACTCACTCAGCATAGGTGTGCAGTCTCAGTGTGGATTACATCACAGACTCACTCAGCATAGGTGTGCAGTCTCAGTGTGGATTACATCACAGACTCACTCAGCAGCCATGTGTCCCTGTCATTTGTGTGTATGGGGTGTGCAGTGTTAGTGCGATCACAGCAGCATGGGGAACAGTGTTAGCAGGCCTGGCTCTGCTTCATGGCGGCTGAAGTCTCTCTCTGCTCCTCTCCCCGCAGGAAACGGGCCTCCCCCTCGCCCAAGGACGACCACTCGGGTGGCGTTAAGGACTCCCTGCTGTCCAACTCCTCCGACCCCGTGGAGATGAGGAGACTCAACTACCAGACCCCAGGTACTGCCCTCAGTGGACTGCAGCGCCCTGTGGACTCCCACCCCCAACCCGTCTCTCTCTATATATCTCTCACTCCTTCACTCTGTGTCAGAGTTTCCCTCTACACTACACTATGCCCTCCCAAGTCCTCTATCTCTCCATCTGAGTACCCACTGTACTGCACTGTCTCTGAGCTAGAACACAGGACACCTATGAGAATCACCGACTAAGCAATGACGATTTGCCCCTACACTGTTAGAGGAACAGGTGGAGTCACTGACTGCGCCCAGCCCCTACGCTGTTAGAGGAACAGGTGGAGTCACTGACTGCGCCCAGCCCCTACGCTGTTAGAGGAACAGGTGGAGTCACTGACTGCACACGCCTGTGCCTTCCCCCATGTCCTGTTCCAGTGCCCGCTTCTCTCAGTGTGAGCTTCTGCCTTTCACTCCTCATTAAGGACCTGTGATTTCACATGGAGAGTCTCCCAGGTCACATACCTGAGGCAGAGGCCCTTGGTGTGTTCAGCTCACAGCTTGGCGCAGTGCTGAATACTCTGCAGATTGTAGGTAAATGGTGAGTCTGGTTGGACTGGAAGGCCAGGTCTTGCCATTATGTGTTCTTATGCTCTTATGAAAAGCACTCCCTCTCTGCCTGGCTGGTGCCCAGCCCCACACGTCGCCATCAGGGTAAATGCCCACTTCAGCTGCGTGATTCGACTCTGTGGGGCCTCGCAGGAAAGAGTGCACCCAGCTCAGACTTCAGTTGGCTGCTGAGGAAATTGCTGTGCCGCAGGAGCGATTTGGGGAGCGTGCTGCAATCACAGTGAGAGGAGCAGTAAATAAAGTGAGAGAGAGCAAGAGTGCGCTCTCCTGCCCTGCCTCCAAACTGACATCAGCACAATTTTACCCAGAGAGGGGGGAGGAAATACAACAGGCCTGCTAAAATCCCACACCCAGGCTGGAGATCTCCACAGCAGAGAGGCCAGGGGGTTTCACACATCCAGCCAAACGGGTTTGGATTGGCTGGAGAACATGGCGGGGTGCACATTCCCCCTGCCAGCAGTGAGGGGGTGTTTTTAATTCCCCCCAGGAATTAAACAGGGGTACCGGCTACCCAAGATGTCAGACCCTGACTCCCAGCACACCCCAACGATCACCCCGTCTGGCGGGCCGAGGTCACGAAGCCCCACAACACTGTCCCTCTTCACAACGGGAGTGACCTGTCAGCTCTGCTGCTTTGCTATCCAGAGTGAGGCAGGGCTGGGTATATTGTGTTTTGTGAGAGGAGTATGAAGGGGGTTAGACAGAAATGTAAGCCATCACCTTCCCATCCGGTTCTCTTTTTCCCCAAGTGCAGCAACTCTTTGTAATCAAAGATAGTCATTTCCCACAAGCCTCACACATCCCTTTGAACATCATAGAGGATTTAGAATTTTATATATCATTCACATAGAATGGCACCTGTGGAAAATGAGCCAACACAAAGGGCCCAAAGAATTCTTAAACCTTACACAGGTGTTTGCTGTTCAGGTGTTTGCTGTTCAGGTGTTTACATCTCGTAAGCATCTGCCAAAAGGTTTGAAAGGCATGCTGAATTCTGTGCACTTTGGTCTTTGAAGATCTGACTGCTCACAGAATGACCACCAGATGGCGCCTGTTTGACAAATACAGCGTTCAGAGTAGTGTGAGAATCAAGGCATTTTTCATGCACAGATGCAGTTAGCACAGTCTGTAAATGTAATCTAGCAAGACAGGAACAGAAATGGTAATTCAAAATTTCAGGCAAAGCAATGCAAAATACTGAAGCAATGAGATGAGTTTGCTATGAGCTTCTCACACACACACACACACACACACACTTTCTGTCTTTCTCTCTCACATGCACATACACATGTGCAGACAAACTTGCCCTCTCTTTCACACTCGCATGCAAACAGTCTCTCACACATGCTCATACTCTTTCCCCCTCTAACACACACATACACTCTCTCTGTCTCCCTTTCACAAACACACCACTCTCTCCCCCTCTCTCCTTCACACATATACACACTGCCTCCTGCACCCTCCCTCTCAGCCCTCTCTCTCCACACTGTACCGTCCTCTTTGTTTCTTGCTTTCTCCTGCACCCAAGACCTTCCATCAGTTTTTTTCTGTTTCTTACTCTGTTTCCCTCATCACACGCAGCCCAGCAGGGTGCACACAGTGTTCAGCACACAGTGTTCAGCACATGCAGCCCAGCCGGGTGCACACAGTGTTCAGCACACAGTGTTCAGCATATGCAGCCCAGCAGGGTGCACACAGTGTTCAGCACATGCAGCCCAGCCGGGTGCACACAGTGTTCATCACACAGTGTTCAGCACACGCAGCCCAGCCGGGTGCACACAGTGTTCATCACACAGTGTTCAGCAGCCCAGCAGGGTGCACACAGTGTTCAGCACACACAGCCCAGCCGGGTGCACACAGTGTTCAGCACACAGCCCAGCTTGGTGCACACAGTGTTCAGCAGTTCAGCAGCCCAGGCAGGGTGCACACAGTGTTCAACACAGTGTTCAGCACACGCAGCCCAGGCGGGTGCACACAGTGTTCAGCACACAGTGTTCAGCAGTGTTCACGACAGCCCAGGCGGGTGCACACAGTGTTCAGCACACGCAGCCCAGCAGGGTGCACACAGTGTTCAGCACACAGTGTTCAGCAGACGCAGCCCAGGCGGGTGCACACAGTGTTCAGCAGACGCAGCCCAGGCGGGTGCACACAGTGTTCAGCACACGCAGCCCAGCCGGGTGCACACAGTGTTCAGCACACAGTGTTCAGCAGACGCAGCACAGCAGGGTGCACACAGTGTTCAGCACACAGTGTTCAGCATATGCAGCCCAGCAGGGTGCACACAGTGTTCAGCACACAGTGTTCAGCAGACGCAGCACAGCAGGGTGCACACAGTGTTCAGCACACAGTGTTCAGCATATGCAGCCCAGCAGGGTGCACACAGTGTTCAGCACACAGTGTTCAGAACACGCAGCCCAGCCGGGTGCACACAGTGTTCAGCACACAGTGTTCAGAACACGCAGCCCAGCCGGGTGCACACAGTGTTCAGCTCTGATCATTGATAGCACTTTTATTCCCCCATCTTTTCTTCGCAGGTCCCAGTGCCCCCAGTTGCCCGAACACTCCAAGTTAGTTTCCATTCCTGCTGTCTTATTTGGTCTATATGTTTGGCTCTCTGTCCGTCTGTCTTTTCTCATGCCTCCCAAATCCCCACTTCTCTCCTCTCTCATCCCCTGCTTCTCTCCCTCCCCTCTGCAAGGTCATTTCCACTCCCAGTCCGATGCACGGTGTCCGATGATTTCTGGAGCCCCAGGTCCATTCAGCCTCCTGTTTCCTATTGGCTGGCTCTCACAACTGTTTTCCCTACTAAAAGAGCCCCCAAAATCAAAGCCCAGGAGCTCATCCATTCCAGGGGAACTCTGGGATCGGTGTGACCTGGAAGGGGTTGTAGTTTTACTGTTGGACCCGAGGGGGGTTGACAGGTCTCAGGCATCCCAATGGTACAGAGCTGGGGATCTGCAGGTCGCTGAGACACTGGAACACTTTCCCTCACAGGGACTGGAGGCCATGCAGTTATGACCTGGACACTGCAGGTTTCAGACTCTGCTGGTGCTTCCTGTTGATGACTTTGTGTATGTGCGTGTGTGCGTGTCTGTATGTGTGTGCCTCTGTGTGTGTGTGTGTGTGTGTGCGCGCGTGTCTGTGTATGTGTGTGTGTGCGCGCGTGTCTGTGTATGTGTGTGCATCTGTGTGTGTGTGTGTGTGTGCGCGTGTCTGTGTATGTGTGTCTGTGTGTGCGTGTGTCTGTGTGTGGTCTAATCCTCTCTTTAGTGTCTATCATGCGACCCTCTCTATGGAGAAGCAGGATGTATGTGGTGCGTTTGGAAATCCACTTAAGTATAGAGCCTGCTGGGTTCAGAGGCGGGAATTAGTTATAAATCATCAAATAAATGCTGACAGTAAATCTACAGCAGAAAAATGTAAAAGGAAGGAATTTGTGTATCTGAGCGTGCAGAAGTCAGAATCAAACTCTGTGGTCCAGGCGGGAAGGAAATCAGCTCGTTCGTCTCACCCCAGCCCAAAACAGTTTTGGCAGCCATTGTAAGACAGTGAGGGCTGAGCGGAGCGCTGCTGTTTTGGGGGTGTGTGTTGGGGGTGTGCTTCTCCCTGCTGTGCTGCTCCAGGAGCTGTCGGTCTGAGCTGGCTATGAGCATGCTCATCTGCACACAGTATCAGCCTCACTACGCCCGCCCCGCCCCGCGCAGCATGATGATGTCATCAGCCTCAATACACCCGCCCCGCTCTGCGCAGCATGATGATGTCATCAGCCTCACTACACCCACCCCGCCCTGCGCAGCATGATGATGTCATCAGGCTGCGTCAGCACTGTCTCTCTCTCTTTCTCTCTCTTCCTCTCTCACTCTCTGTATCCAGACTCCTTTTTTCTCTTGGTCTTTTTCTCTTGCCCTACCTCTCCCCCATCATTCTTTCTCTCTCTCTCTTCCTCCCTTCCTCTCCTCTTTTCCCCTCTTTCTCTCTCTCTCTCTGATGCATTGTTAAGCTCAGCGCTTCCCCCACACGCACATTGTGTATCTGGCAGCCCCATTTCTGTCAGTTTGCTGTGTGCCCTGTGCTCTGGGCCCTGTGCTCTGGGCCCTCTGGGCTCTGTGCTCTGGGCTTGTCTCTCCATGCTACCAGCTAGCCGTTCTGACCGTAGTGCCCTTTCTGACCCCCCAGGCATGAGGGAGCACCCGCCCATCTCGGTGTGTGACCTGGCTGACCACATCGAGCGACTCAAGGCCAACGATGGCCTTCGCTTCTCACAGGAGTACGAGGTAAGGAGCCAATGGACAGTGCAGTCCAAGAATGAATGAATGAATGAATGAATGAGAACTTTAAGTGGGCCTGAGCCCGCCCACCCCAGGCTGTGGCCATATTACTGAATCAGAAGCACCTGGACCCCTGGCCCTGCCACCTGTGCCAAAGACCCTCACGTGCAGCAGCACAGAGCTATTCAACATGGAGATGCTTCAGGACCTGACCTTCTGCCATACACTCAGAGTATTACACACATATATGCACACTATATATATATATATATATATATACACAGAGACACACACTAACATGCACATACACACTTTATATATAAACACACACACTAACATGCACATGCATCCTCATGGTATGGTAAGGTAAAGAGAGGAGGGGTTTGAGCGTTTCTCGCCCCCGGTCTCTCTGTCTTTATCTCGTTCTCTCCATTGCAGCCGGGGACCAGCGTGTGAGACTCAAACTCAAACAGAAAAGGCCTCGCAGTCCTCATGAGAGAGCCCTCCAAAGCCACTAATCCCTCCCTGTATAACAGATATCACCATTTCTGCCAGTGTGGAGGAAGCCCACGCTTGTCTGGTGATGGTGCTTGAGGTTTACCTTTCGTCCTTGAAGGAGCTTGTGGCAGAGCCCACTGTCTCTTCACTGTCTTCCCTTCTCCAGCGGGAGTCACTTCATTATGCATTCTTATGTGTTAGGGCATCCTGCAAGTGTCGTACCTTGATCTTGCTATGATTGTTGCTTTATTCCCCCTGTGTGTTTTGAGTTGTTTAGTATACAAAGGGAGAGGGAAGATGGATTACTGAGCGGTGTGCGTCTAACGGGACGCTCCGTCACGAGGCGAGGTTTGATGAGCGTTCTGTGTAAATGTATGCATGGGTCCTGCCATTCCCTGGGAGTTATTCCTCCCCTCTCTCCCCCTGTGAAACTGGCCAGGGATTATCGCTGCTGATGCCCTACAAAAGGAGGAAATTTGCATTTAAAGTGGCACATTTCCGGGGGGATCAGGCTGGAGCAAGAGGGTTGCTGTTTGTGCAGTGAAGAGGGAGGGAGAAGCCACATTAATTATAGCACAACATGTGGCCGTCCACTTCTGCTGTGAGTGTGTGTGTGTGTAAGAGAGAGTGTGAGTGTGTGTGTAAGAGAGTGTGTATTTGTTTTGAATCTATCATAGTGAAATAAGCATGCTCATTGCTCTCCTCCTCCCTGCCAGGGTTATTTATCTCGTATATCTTTATTATGCTTTTATAGCTGTTAGCCACAGTTGGTTAGGTTATATTCTGTAATGTTGCCTGATCCGGTCCTGCAGTAGGGACTGTGTTTCCCTGTTAAACTGTGGTGGAATCTCAGCTCTTTTGAGCTCTACTGTTAAACGCACACACACGCATACACACAAACATGCGCACACACATACACACCCACACGCACACATACACCATACCCATCTGTGCCCCACCGGGCTGCTCTAATTGGCAGTGTTTGGAGGCGCTAGCGCGTAGCGACCTGGTGCAGAACAGGACAGATTTAAAGACCGTGTTGAATCTGTAACTCCAGCAGCAGCGGATTTTTGCTGGGTCTGCTGGCGGCAGACGCTCTTATCCCCCTCCCCCCTGCTGGCCAAAACCTTAACCCCATGCCCGTGGATACCATCTGCCATGCTTCCGTCTGCACCAGGCTGCGGTCCGACCCCCCGCACCCCCCTTCCTAAAACTTCGGCTCTCTCACACTCAGCCGGAGCAGTGATTCCCAGTCAGACGTGCTTTCTGACTCCAAGGAATATGCCTACCCATGAAACGCAAACTAAGAGCAGGGAGCACTGGGGATATTGTCAGATCTGCAATATATGGAAGAAAGTGTGTCACAGCACATGGGAAATTGTTTTTGGAGGAAATCCAAAAAATCACTTATTGGCTACAGGCCAGAATACTCCTAATGCCTTCACTGATATGGCAGTGTTCAGAAATGATCATTGAGTAACACAATTTTCAAACCACAGAATGCGCTGTATTGCTGAGGCCAGCAGCCCTTAAAGGCCTTGTGAGTCCCAGAATGCATCACTCTCCCTGTGTGAGTGGCAGCAGTGGCAGCCCTGGGTGTTAGTGCTGCAGTCTGTTCTGTACCAGGTCTCCACTGCCCCCCTGCCGCCCCCTTTCACCCTCTCTGTAGCGACGAATCATCACCATCCATCAGTAAACCTCAGCGTCAGCCCCATCCCCAACGCCCACAGAGCGCCACACCCCCTCCCGTTTCCCGCCCAGCTGCTGGGGGCAGACGGCCTCCCTCTTGCCATACGCCGCTAATCAGGCGGCGGTAATTGCTTTGTGGACGCTGTCAGGTGTAAGATGTGGGGATGTTGATGTCACCATCTCCTCCCCAGGCTCTGTCAGAGGAACCAGGACGCTACGGAGCGTGCTCAGTACTGTCCTTTCCATTTGGGTCTGATGTAAGTGATGTAGCGTTTAACCATCTGAAGGGAGTGTTTCTCACTCACACACACACACACACACAGGGCCCATGAGAGGGCCATATGTTTCTTAAGTGTCTATTGGCCCCTATTCTGTGTGACAGATTTTACAACAGTGCTCACATGCTTGTATTTAACTGCTAGGAATATAATGTGCGATCTGGGAGGCTGAAAGCGTTAATCAGGCCCTCACAAGATGGAGGTGCACTTCAAACCATCTGTCCCCTGGATACAGCCAGCACTGACCTGTTCAGCTGGATTTATACAGTCGGCTGTCAGATTGTTTTCTTTAATAGTGGTGTTGTTCTGTGTGCTTATTTGCCTATATGCCAGCGGCCCCTCTGTCACAAACATGTCCAGAGACAGAGGAGCCCCAGACAGGTGCCCTAAATAGCCCCTGCTGTGTGGCCCCTGCGGACTGTATCAGGGAAGCACACTGACGGACAGGAAGGACAGCCCCCAGTGTCTCTCTGCCTTTCAGCCTGACTGACTGCCAGCCCTCACTGATTCACACGCTCATCCCACTACAGAGCCACACGCATGGGGCTCCCTGCAGCTCCCAGCATGCTGTGCGGCAGTAGGAAGTGGGGGGTGGGGGCTGTGTGCTGGTATGTGCGAGTGCGCGTCAGTGTGTGCTTATGAGTCACTGTGTTAAGTATGTGTTTCATTCGGCTGACCATCAAAGCATTTCAATGGCTCACATTTTGATAAACAAGGCAACAACTGATATAGCATTTTACACAGACTGTTACAGCCTGTACAGTTTATATGTATACAGTACAAATGTGTGTGTGCATGTGCGCTCGAGTATGTGTGTGTGTGTGTGTGTGTGTGGGCACACTGTACATGTGACCTGCAGTCATATTCATGCTGTACCAAAAATACCTTCCTGACTCTTGTGATGTCCAGTGGCAACTGGAAAAAGAAATTCACAGTGACTGCATCTTTGTGACGAGTGTTTTTCATTTGCAGCAAAGAAAACCGCTAGCATAGACAAATAAACGCTGTGGCGCATGCTTTTGCATAAACGCTGTGAATGCTGTGGCGCATGCTTTAGCATGAACGCTGTGAATGCTGTGGCGCATGCTTTAGCTTAAACGCTGTGAATGCTGTGGCGCATGCTTTAGTATGAACGCTGTGAATGCTGTGGCGCATGCTTTCGCATAAACGCTGTGAATGCTGTGGCGCATGCTTTAGCATGAACGCTGTGAATGCTGTGGCGCATGCTTTAGCATGAACGCTGTGAATGCTGTGGCGCATGCTTTAGCATGAACGCTGTGAATGCTGTGGCGCATGCTTTAGCATGAACGCTGTGAATGCTGTGGCCATGGTGTGGCGTGTGAAACCCGTCTGTAGAGGCTGGGGCTCTGGCCACATGCCCGCAGATTGAAAGATGACATCCCTTCTGTGGGCCTGCTCTGGTGGGTGATTTCCTCAGCAGTGAATTCAAGCCCTCCAGCTCATTAACCGTATAATAACAGCGATTCACAGAGTAGCCTTCTGAGAAAATGGACCATATTCCTTCTCTTATCATCGATTGAAATACTGTGGAGAAACTATGGAAAACATGCCTTTCGGCTCTGTTCTTATAGTGCTGTTTGTTTACTCTGCTCCTCCCCCACACACACACATACACACAAGCACCCAGACTCACACACACTCACATACACACACACACAATCACACACTCACTCACATACACGCACACACTCACACACACATACACACACAAGTGCCCAGACTCACTCACTCACACACACTCACATACACACAATCACACACTGACTCACACACACGTGCACACTCACAGACACACACACACAATCACACACACTCACTCACTCTCTCACACACACACACACACAATCACACACACTCACTCATACACACACGCACACACACTCACAGACACACACACAATCACACACTCACTCACTCTCACACTTACACACACTCACACACACACGCACGCACGTTTGCGGTGGGAATGGGTCTGAGACACAGTAAACAGGATTGTGGTAACAGCATCGGGGCTGCTGCAGTGTCAGGCTGCCGTATTGAGCAGGAATGCTCAGTAATGATCAGTATTTCTCATTCTGCAGGTGCAGCAGCACGGCTAAACAGCCTATTAAATGGGACACACAGTCCACCTTCCCCAGCCTTTCATTACCATCAGCTCGGGCTGCTTCCAGGCTTGGCATGTCAGTACCAGCAGTGTTAGGAAAAGCATTAGGCCTTTTTAAGCCTTTCCTGTCGTCGTGTTGTTTGTGCCTCTTCCCCCACCGTCTCACACATCCACGGTTAATTTGAGCCTGCAAAGCTATCACTTTTTTTTTTTTTTACACACAACATTTCAAAAACTTGCACTCCTCGCTCAAATTGACAGCACCTGGCTTTCATCATATATTCTATCCTGATAATCCCTGCAGCTGAAGTGCTATTTCAGCACCCTCTGTCGTTTTCTCAGTGAGTTTTTTTTTGGCCATTGTATCAATGCGAAATGAGAAGAGTAGGGTTTTACTGTTGTTTTGCTATTTCCCACTCCTCTCTCTGAAGCCTGCTGGCCACAGGAGACTGAAAAACTGTTTTGCACTGAAGGAAAAGCTCGATGTCACAGCAAAATTGTACAAGGAGTCTTGATGTAAGGTGCAAGAGAGCCCGACACCCTGTAACGACCTCATGTCTCGTTCTGGCTTAAATTGATATTTGACATTTATCACACACAGATTGCCTCAGTTTTTTAGCTCAGTACTGAATGCTGGAGATGGTGGGGAAAGACGCGCAGTCGCACAGCGGACGGGCAGAGGAGTGGGATGGGAGAGGGGCGCTAATCGATGGTAATCAATGCAGAAACATGGGTCAGGTCATGTGATGCAGGATCCAGCAGTGAGAGAGAGGCATCAGTGCTGGCCCCTAACTGTGAGGATAAAAAACACTAACTTCCAAGCCAACCAAAGACGATATGAAATGTATTTTTTAAAAGGATGAAAACCACTTAAATCACAAATGCAAAAATTAAGTATTTATGTATCTGCAATAAAAACAAAACAAAGTAAGACCATAAAGTGCAAATAATTCTAACTGCAGCAAAGACGATAAATATGCAGTAAGGGTACAAAAGGGATTATGAAGACATAATGATCTAAATGATAAATGACATACATATAATCTTCTTATATAAGTGATATAATTCTGCTTTATTACTCATATAATAAGAGACTTCATTGGCTTTTCAGGCACCCTTGATTCAGCTCCACACAGTAAATTTATACAGCAGCGCAGTTACCAAATTCAGGTCAATTAGAAGAGTGAAAATGAGTCTGGATTCAAACCAGCAACCTCTGTGTGGAAAAGGCTTGAATGTGGCAGTCACTGAAGGCAGATGTCAGGTTATGGAATGCATAATGGCTGTGTTGTAAACACATGCAGAATCATCGGCTCTGTGTCAGATATATGAACCGCACACACTGTGTTAATAACCGCCCCAGCGCAGGCACACAAGTTAAATGATGAAAAATTGCTCCTTGACGCAAACTTGAAAAGTCTTGTGTTTTCCTTGAACCATGATGGATCTGTCTGGGTTTTTTCCATTTACAGCATGTGTGAGCTACGTGGTTCTGTGCGCTCCAAAAATGGCATAAAAATGTAATATCTGAGACACAGACAGAATTTTAAAATGGCTTTTTAATACATGTAAATGTGAAAGCAGGATGCTCATACATGATGCATTATCTAATACGGCATCCATCTTAGTTTGAGCGCGCCTGCATGGTTATGGGCTGTGGATGAAGGGACCACAGGGAGGAATATCGAGCCTCCTTCCCCATCTGTCTGTGTGTGTCCTGTGTGCTGTGTGCTGTGACATTATGAGCATGTGTTTGGTTTTATACGCGCATGCTGAGGGATGGCTGACAGAGCAGTGAGGCTGCTTTCAGCTCTGCCTCTGTTAGGACACTCTGTCCCCTGCTTTTACAGCCAGGCTGCCCACACACACTCAAACACACACTCTCACACACTGACACAAACGCACACTCCCACGCACTGACACAAACGCACACTCCCACACACTGACACAAACACACACTCCCACACTCTCACACACTGACACAAACACACACTCTCACACACTGACACAAACACACACTCCCACACACTGACACAAACACACTCTCACACTGACACAAACACACGCTACCACACTCTCACACACTGACACAAACACACACTACCACACTCTCACACACTGACACAAACACACACTCTCACACTAGAACACACACTCACACACACACTGACACAAACGCACACTACCACACTGTCACACACTGACACAAACACACTAACACAATTACACACACTCATACTTGAGCATGCACCTTTACACAAACACACACATACATTTGCACATACTGACACTAGGATGCACACACACACACTCTCGCACTTTCACACACTCACACACACTTTCAAGCACACACACGTTGTGACACATGTAATGGGATTGGCTGAGTTCTCTCGCAGACAGGCCTGCTCTGTCGCACGGCAGTAAGCATTCGCTCAGTGAAAGCTCAGCCTCTTAACTCTGCGCAGGAGTGCATGTCAGCCAGGCTTCATGCAAATCTATTAACCAGCCGCTCTGCACAGGACCCGTCTTTCACTCCCGTCAGCGTGTCGCTGTCCACAGAGAAAGAAATGGAGAATGAGAGCTAGAGAAAAAGTAGGTGTCAATGTCATCTGCAGCAGGTGAAATCGCATCAGCCCCAGAAATAACGTTCATTAAAAGCACTTTTCTTCTTGGGCACCTCAAAGCGCACTGACGTGAGACAGCTAGAGAACAGGCCCGCTCACTTTAGACATTTACAGACTAACTCACATGTACACATTATATTCACTCTTTGAAGACATGCTGAGGAGCATTTTCTCTTTGAGAAAACCGTGGCGTAACCCTGCTCAGTAATTCCCAGCCTACGTCCGCTCACATACCTACTGAGACCCTACCCTTCTGCCTGCATCAGTCATTCTGGAGTGTCTCAGACGTTTCTGGCAGTCCACATAATGCTGTGGGCAAGGCAGCTATGTTAGCAGCTGAACACTGGAGTTACGTACCTGCTGTAAATCCCACCTCATTGCCAAAAAACTGCAGTGATTGGCTTTAAATACGAAGTGTGATTGCGGTTTCCCATTTCCTCAAGGGTAATACTGCACCTGGGAGCCAAAACGGAAATCTCAGACTTTCTGGCCCACAGCGGGTTTCAGAGCCTCCCCCGTTCCCTCCCAAGCAAAGCAATATTTAGAGCCATGAAAACACCTGAAATCGCATCCCACGCTTCATTCCAGGCGTATGCACCTGCACACCGCCTGATCATCTCTCCCCCTCTGAGAGCGGCTCCAGGTGTGACCACTACTGCTTAAACAGGTGAAGAGGCTGTCATTCTGGGAGCGTGTCACTTTGTCATTATAGTGTGCACTGGTGGTGCAGATAGGAGATTATCTTTTAAAGCACACTGCTTTTAATGCTCCTCTCCTTGAAAGAGCTGGGAGGGAAGTGAAGAGCAAACTGGCAGGGTTAGGGTTTCCTCTGTGGGGCTGACCCTTGTGCAGTCCTGTTGGAGAGCAGAGGCTGTCCTGAAGGTGGCAGTAGAGAGACCATTCAGAGAGGCACGGTGCAGGGACTGTCTTGTCTTTAAATCCTCCTTACTTGTCTCCTGATCTTTCCAAGCTGTTGCTTTCCCCCGGCGGCGTTGCTATTGTGGGAACGGCTCACACACACCGGCAGCCTGGCCTCCTGCCAGCCAGCAGCACTCCAAATGACTGAAAAAGTGCAGACTGCAGCTCACAGTCATTTCAATCCTGTGTTATTCCACATATATTTGAGTTATTTTTATAGCTTGATGCACATGCATGATACTGAACCTTTTGGCTTTGTGCAGGGATCAGAGGTTTCCCAGGTGAATGGGTGTCACTGGGGCGCACAGCAGAACATGTATGATCCATTTTGGTGCGGGTCTCTGGCTCTCATCCAGGCCTGTTTCAACGGCTTCTTCATAGTAAAGTAAAGTGGGCTATGCAAAGCCTGTATTCTCTAACCCCCCACTCTTTTTTTGCCTTTCTCTCTTTCTCTTTCCCTCTCCCTCTATCTCTTTATTTATCCACCTCTCCTGCAGTCCATCGACCCTGGTCAGCAGTTCACCTGGGAGAACTCCAACCTGGAGGTCAACAAACCAAAGAACCGCTATGCAAACGTTATCGCCTACGACCACTCACGGGTCATCCTCACCTCTGTCGATGGTGAGTGGTCTGCCAGAATAACCCTCATCACTCCAGAGGCCAGGACATTAGCCCTGCAGCCCTCTCTCTGATACTGACCACACCCAGTGACAGACCAGACCAGCAGCGAACACACTGTTACAGATCACAGACATTTACAGACCAAAGACAACACAGAGTTACAGGCTCTCATTCAGGATTACCGTAGAGAATTATCTAGTGTGACTGAGATCTTTGTACTTGCATGATAATTTCTTTGTTGTTGTCTACTATGCTGCTGTTATCTGAATAAGCAGGTAATTACATGCAGTTAGACTACTTTTGTGGAACTGTGGTGAAGATAGTCTGAGGAAGCTTGCAGTGTGTTTCAGCCTCATATGTGTGACTGTGTGCCCCTTTTCCAGCTGTGCCAGGCAGTGATTACATTAATGCCAACTACATCGATGGGTACAGGAAGCAGAACGCCTACATCGCCACGCAGGGCCCTCTGCCCGAGACCTTCAGTGACTTCTGGAGGATGGTGTGGGAGCAGAGGGCCAATACCATCGCCATGATGACCAGGCTGGAAGAGAAGTCCAGGGTGAGTGGAGATGAACACACACAGAGACTCACACACACACACTCACACACACACACCGAAGGAGCAGGAGTTCCACATTCAGATTCTCAGACATACTGTCATGGCAGAAATAGGTTCTTACGAAACAAAAAGAAAGGGACACAGGGATGTGATAACAGCCACCAGATCAGCTGAGACAGACTGCACCCAATCATGTGAGATAATGAGGCCTATCTGCAGTGGAAGAGCTGCTATAGGAGCTTGAACTGCACGGCTCGGACTGTCTGCTTTCCTACTCTGTGCGTCTGAACATGCCATCCCACTCTGACACCATTAACCCAAACAAGAGGAGGCAAGGGCTCCCCCCAGCAGAACGAGGCTGCTTGATTAAAAACCCGAGTCCTCTGGCCCCGGGTTCACCAGCGGGAGCAGAAACCCAAAGGGGGCCCTTGCACCACTGGGATGTAGAAAGGAATCATGCAGGAACTTTCACCTGTTCTCAAGGAGGTTCCAGACACCCTGGGATTCGCAGCGACGCACGGTAATGTCAGCCCACTCGGCCGCCGCACACCCGTACTTTCAGCTCCTTTGATTACTGGAACGAGGTCCACCAGGTCAGGCTAGCGGCTCACATCTCTCTCTCCCCGTGGACGGAGAGGAAGTACGCAGTGCCTTCATCCAGGATCATCCGTCTGACCCCCGCTGACGTCACCCTCGCTCCTGTGCCGGCCCCTCTCTCCCTGCCTGACCCCCCGCACCGTCCTTCCCATCGTGGAGCCAATAAAGACTCTGACCTTTCTGGCCTCTGCCGAACACCACACAGGAAGTACTGCGCCGAGGAGCTGGGGGAGAGAAAGCAGAGTGTGAAAATGCCACTGCGTTCCGCGACAAAGCGCCGGAGCGGAGGGGGGTTTTAAATGTCAGTGCGTGCTCAGCTGCCACATCCTCCAGAACCATCGGTCTGCTTGGGCTTGAGTTAGTGCAGCACCTCTCCCCTTCCCGGCCCCATGAACGCTCAGCACAGCCTATCTCAGGCATGGCAGCAGGGTGCTAACTGGCGAAACTCGCTGTGGAAAATGCTAAAACTGTGTAAGAGAGGTGACTGACTGTTTGATGAGGGATGTGCCACTCCTGGCTCTGAGGCTGATGGGATAGCCTGTGCTGAGGGAGACCGCCGCAGACACACACACACACACACACACATACATACTCCACGCTCATACACACACAAACCCACATATACACCACACACACTCATACACACACACACAGAAGCACATGCACACTCACATAAGTTCACACACATTTTCATCAGTCACTTTGGATAAGGTGCATAAAAAGTATGTTTAAATTTCACTTTTTAAAGTACAGGTGTTGACGTTTGTAAGTGCATTCACTGGTAACCTTGTGTCTGACAGGTGAAATGTGACCAGTACTGGCCTGTTCGAGGCACTGAGACTTATGGCATGATTCAGGTGACCATGCTGGACACGGTGGAGCTGGCCACCTACAGCGTCCGCACATTCGCCCTCTACAAGGTACTGACCCTGGCAGATAACCTTGGTGTCTCTATGCCTGCTTATCTTTCTGTGCCACTGCTGCTGTCTCCAAACACAAAATAAAAGGACAGTCACTCCCAGACTTTCACACACTTGCTTTTTAAAAAGATGTTTGTTGCCTTCTATTGTCTATTTTATTTCTCTTTTTTTAATCATTGCTTAAGTATTTGAATTGATTTGCATTGTCCTTATTTTAGAAATCATTTGAAATGTTGTATTATTATTGCAAAGGTTTCTTATAAGTTTCACATGGGGAAATTTTCCTTACCACTGTTGCCATAGGCTTGCTTTCATGGATGTCATGGTCTGTTGTAAACCCTGTAGACTGCATGTATAGAACATGCCATACAAATAAATGTGATTTGATGTCCCTATGCAGAACGGCTCCAGTGAGAAGAGGGAAGTGCGGCAGTTCCAGTTCATGGCCTGGCCTGACCACGGCGTACCCGAGTACCCCACCCCCATCCTGGCCTTCCTCCGCAGAGTCAAGGCCTGTAACCCCCCAGACGCTGGCCCCATGGTGGTGCACTGCAGGTGGGCCTCTCTCCAAAACCCAGGCCTACGCTAGCGGCTGTCCTCCTGCAGGCACTTGTTTTGTGTTTGTGTGGTTTAGTGACCTCACTCATTAATGTTTCTGTGTGTGTGTTTCGTACAGTGCTGGCGTAGGCAGGACAGGTTGTCTCATCGTGATTGAGGCCATGCTAGAGCGCATGAAGCATGAGAAATCAGTGGACATCTATGGTCATGTGACCTGCATGCGCGCCCAGCGCAACTACATGGTGCAGACAGAGGACCAGTATATCTTCATCCATGAGGCCCTGCTGGAGGCCGCCACCTGCGGCAACACAGAGGTCCCCGCCCGCAACCTGTACGCCCACATCCAGAAACTCACCCAGGTGCCGCCGGGAGAGACCGTCACCGCCATGGAGCTGGAGTTCAAGGTGAGGGCACACCTGTGCTGGGTCACATGCACCAAACCCAATCAGGACATGTCAACTACAGACCAGCACTGCCTAACTCATCTGGCCTGACCATGGCGTACCCGAGTACCCCACCCCCATCCTGACCTTCCTCTGCAGTCCAGAGTCCTGCTGTTTCAGCTGCGCAGGCCAGTGCCTCAGCAGACTGAGAGTTTAATTTACTCATTAACTCTGAAAGCAGCATCAGATTACACCAGCATACTGTTATAAAAGGTTTTAAAGCATATCTCTGAGGGCTCAACTGCACTCAGATAAAAAATAAACAGCATCACAGATGCAGAAAAGGCCACTGAACTGCAGAGAAGTGTTTTTAATAAAGGTCTGAACAGTGATTTAAATCATTGCGAATGAGATGATGGTTCAGATTAATATTAAAGTGTCAAAATGTGGCCCTTCATAGGTAATCCAGGAAACAATAGCCAGGTACGGATAGAGCAGGTATGTGCAGAGCAGTTTCAGCAGCAGGTGTTGAGCTTGTTGGGGGCAGCCTTATTTAAAATAGTATCCCCAAACCATGGCCAGCCACTGTGATCCACTGTAACATTTCACAGCATAATGAGCTCTAAAAGGGTGTACATTTTACCTCAAAAAAAAAAAAAAATCTGTGTGTATTGTTATTGGAGCCGATCATGCTGGTGAAAATGGGACAGTGCTGTGTAGTGTGGAGTGCCCTCCTGAAACAGAGAGCCAGATAAAGAGCTTCTCCATGCAGGCTTATGCTCAAAGAGGGAGAGAGCAAGCAGCCCGTCTGACAGGGCCCTGCAGATAACTCCACCCCAGCGCACCCAGCCACCCTGGGAACTGGATTAACCCGTCCTGCCATCCATATCCAGACCATGAGCACGCCCACTACTGACCTCAGATCAGCCGTCTCCTGCCGTAGCCAGATTCTTCCTCAGGGAGAACGCTTGTCGGCCCAAATTATGGGGATCAAACTTGTTGTGCAAGGAGGATAATTGTAAATCCGGAGCGGGAATAATGAGGTTTTGATTCCGGCGGGCCATGAATGCTGTTGTGATATTTGTGCTCTTGCTCTGCACCGCTTTAGAGAAATCACTTTAGGGTCCATCAAGCGTGGCCGCGCCCCAGTACTGAGACCAAGAACCTGAGCAGCTGCGTCTGGTTATATCTGACACACAGGAGGGTGTTTGTGCTGTTTGATTGTTTGTTTGTTTGGAGAACAGAGGCATTGGGGATGGGTGTGTGTACACGTGTGTGCACTGTAGGTGAGCTATAGTGGGGTGCGCTGGGGGGAGAGGGAGCACAGCGTTATTTCAAGTTCACAATGCAAGGCGGGGCTACACATGAAAAATGTAAACCTGCAGCCTCAAACACACCACACTCACACACATACACACTCATGGACTCACACTCACACAAAGACACACTAATACACACACTCACACACACACACTCGCTCACATACACACACACTCACATACACACTCATACACACACACTCACACACACATACACACTCATGGACTCACACTCACACAAAGACACACTAATACACACACTCACACACACACTCGCTCACATACACACTCATACACACACTCACACACATACACACCCATGGACGCACACACACTCACTCATACACACACACTCATCCCTCTCTCTCTTGCTCTGCCCTCTCCCCTCCATAGACCAGTGTTATGAAAGGCAGTGAGAGGCAGTAGGGCAGTGTGTTACATAAAAACCCTGTGATTTCCCCCTCACAGAGACTGGCCAACTCCAAAGCACATACCTCAAGATTCATCAGTGCCAACCTGCCCTGCAACAAGTTCAAGAACCGGCTGGTGAACATCATGCCCTTCGAGTCCACCCGCGTGTGCCTGCAGCCCATCCGCGGCGTGGAGGGCTCCGACTACATCAACGCCAGCTGCATCGACGGATACAGGTACAGCACCCTGTGCAGCACATGTGAGGGGGGGCTTTTCCTGAGAGAGGGCTCTGTGAGCACAGTGCATTAATGAAACCTCCACAAGAAGAAATGAGGATGGGCCCCCTTCGGTTTGCAGAGGATTTGGGTGCTGGAACACACCGGCGCAAAATGTCACAGGCTTGGAATGGAACCAATAGCTCAGAACAGTCATGGTATAGCTTATCGTATTAAAACCAAACAAAGGCCACCCGAGAGTGGCTCTGCCTTACTGAAGTGTAAATACTGTCATTGTGGTTTTTGGAGGATTTTAATGAAGTGTTTTGTGAATGTTGCTCTTTCTGTGTTTCAGGGCCGGTACACAGGTACTGTGCTCTCTAATGTCCTTCCTGTTGACAGAGAAAACCATGGCTCTCCTGCCATTTTCACAAATGGAGGTTTCCTGCATTATTTCCAGAGAAAGGAGATGAGTCCTGTTAATAGGGTACATTATGTCTGGAGAACACTCAGGCTGTAATGGGGTGAATGTGATGTCAGGGGTTAGTCCATCTTTACAGGTGAGGCAGTACTTGTTGCTGCCACTAGGGGGCTCATCCTGATTAAGTACAGCTTCTCTCTCTGGACAGTTTTGCTTGATATCTGGGTGTTGCAGGGGCCGTCAGCCCCAGAGGGCAGTGGGCAGAGGACAGGGCATGAAGGAATGACAGTGTGCAGCAGCAGCAGGGCCCGTAGCGCTAAGTGCAGAGGGCAGCCTGCGTCTCTCTCTCTCTCTCCCTCATTGCCATCTCTCTCTAAGGCTCTCTTATTCACTCTCCCACTCCCTGTGCTTCTCTCTCTCTCTCACTCCCTCCTCCCCATTTCCTCCTCTCTTGCTTTCTCATTCTCGGCCTCTCCTTCCCTTCCCTCCTCTGTGTCTCTCTGTCTTTCCCTCTCTTCCTCTTGTTCTCTCCTCTGGCTCTCTTTATTTCTGTCTCTTTTGCTGACTCTGCCTTAGAACTCTGCTGCCCTCTCCTGTCAGACACAGGGAAGTGCTCCTGTTGCCCTGGCTGTGCTGCTGCCACAGCTGTTTGTGTGCAGGTGGAGTGTGCTCCCAGTCCCTCAGTGTGTGTGTGTGTGTGTGTGTGTGTGCTCCCAGTCCCTCTGTGTGTGTGTGTGCTCCCAGTCCCTCAGTGTGTGTGTGTGTGTGTGTCCCCAGTCTGTCAGTGTGTCCCAGTTCCTCAGTGTGTGTGTGCTCCCAGTTCCTCAGTGTGTGTGTGTGTGTGTGCTCCCAGCCCCTCTGTGTGTGTGTGTGTGTGCTCCAAGCCCCTCTGTGTGTGTGTGTGTGTGTGCTCCCAGTCCCTCTGTGTGTGTGTGTGCTCCCAGTACCCTTGTGTGTGTGTGTGTGTGCTCCCAGTCCCTCTGTGTGTGTGTGTGTGTGCTCCCAGTTCCTCAGTGTGTGTGTGTGCTCCCAGTCCCTCTGTGTGTGTGTGTGTGTGTGCTCCCAGTCCCTCTGTGTGTGTGTGTGTGTGCTCCCAGCCCTCTGTGTGTTTGTGTGTGTGTGCTCCCAGCCCGTTTGTGTGTGTGTGTGTGTGCTCCCAGTCCCTCAGTGTGTGTGTGTGTGCTCCCAGCCCCTCTGTGTGTGTGTGTATGCGCTCCAAGCCCTCTGTGTGTGTGTGTGTGTGTGTATGTGTGTGCTCCCAGCCCCTGTGTGTGTGTGTGTGTGCTCCCAGCCCCTGTGTGTGTGTGTAGCTCCAAGCCCCTCTGTGTGTGCTCCCAGCCCCTGTGTGTGTGAGCTCCAACCTCCTCTGTGTGTGTGTGTGCATGCTCCCAGCCCCTCTGTGTGTGTGTGTGTGTGCTGTGCCCTCTGTGTGTGTGTGTGTGCTCCCAGCCCCTGTGTGTGTGTGTGTGTGTGTGTGCGCGCTCCCAGCCCCTCTGTGTGTGTGTGTGTATGCTCCCAGCCCCTCTGTGTGTGTGTGTGCTCCCAGCCCGTGTGTGTGTGTATGCTCCCAGCCCCTGTGTGTGTCTGTGTGCATGCTCCCAGCCCCTCTATATGCATTTAAGTGTGTATGTGTGTGTGTGTGTGTATGCTCCCAGCCCCTCAGTGTGTGTGTTCCCTGTCCTCCGCAGGCAGCAGAAGGCATACCTGGCCACGCAGGGCCCGCTGGCCGAGACCACAGAGGACTTCTGGAGGATGCTGTGGGAGCACAACTCCACCATCGTGGTGATGCTGACCAAGCTGAGGGAGATGGGCCGGGTGAGTCACGGGCCTGAGAGCAGCGCTGCCTCTCCCCGAAACCAGCCACCAGTTCAGACCTCCAGAAGCCAGGCTGGGCTAGTTAACTGTGTAATGAGCTGTGATAATTGATCAATTAAGTGCTGAGCTGCAGTGAAAATCAGTAGACCCCATAGCCCCCCTCCGGGGGCCAGGGTTGGCTACCTCGTATTAAAGAATTAAACATGACAACCACAACCATGGCTGCCTGTCCCAGACCACTGGTGCCAAACCAGCGAGCTCTGGCAGGATGGCCGTCCCCTGCCCCCCAGGCTGGCAAAGCACCCAGCGTACGCTGACCTGCACCCTTCTCCCTCCCCAGGAAAAGTGCCATCAGTACTGGCCCGCTGAGCGCTCGGCCCGCTACCAGTACTTTGTGGTGGACCCCATGGCTGAGTACAACATGCCCCAGTACATCCTACGGGAGTTCAAGGTCACAGATGCTCGGGTAGGTCACCTCTCTCTCTCTCTCTCTCTCTTCTCTCTCTCCTCCTGCATCTGGGGTCACATCTCAGCTGAGCACTTTAGCAAGCAGTGGCGCAAAGACAGACCCCCCACATTCACACCACCCATTCAGTGCAGTGTCTTCATTCAGTTTGTACCCAGATAGATATTATACCCATGCTGATGCTTCGTAGATGTACATTTGGTGTTACATGGTGCATGATGTCGGTGCATATGCCCTGCAGTGTGAGCATACTGTGTGAGTGTGTGTAGAGGAACATGTCTGAAGTGTGAGAGCAAGGGGAGTCCCAGAGAAGCTGTGTCTCCTCTAAAAATAGGCATCAGGGCTGTAGGGGCTGCAGCAGCTCCTATCCCTCTGCACCACAAACACAACAGCCTGCAGCCATGTTACTCAGCATAGACAGCTCTGCAGTGTGTGTGTGTGTGAGTGTGAGAGAGAGTATGTGTTTGTCTTGTGTGTATGATGTGCATGTGAGAGAGTATGTGTGTGTGTGTTCTGTGCATGTGAGAGGGTATGTGTTTGTGTATGTGTGTGTTTGTCTTGTGCTTGTGTATGATGTGCATTCACGTTTGTGTGTGTGAGCGTGTGCGTCTTGTGAGAGTGAGGCAGGAAATGTGTGTGTGTGTGTTCTGTGCATGTGAGTGAGTGTGTGAATGCATGTGTGTGCTGTGCATGTGCGAAAGTGTGTGTGTGTGTTCTGTGCCTGTGAGAGAGTGATGTGTGTGTGAATGCATGTGTGTGCTGTGCATGTGAGAGAATATGTGTGTGTGTGTGTCTTGTGAGAGTGAGACAGGACTTGTGTGTGAGCGTGTGTGTCTTGTGATAGTGAGACAGGACTTGTTTGTGAGCGTGTGTGTCTTGTGAGAGTGAAACAGGACATGAGTGTATGTGTGTGTGTGTGTGTGTCTTGTGAGAGTGAAACAGGACATGAGTGTATGTGTGTGTGTGTGTTCTGTGCATGTGAGAGAGTATGCGTGTGTATGCATGTGTGTGTTGTGTGCATGTGAGAGAATATGTGAGTGTGTTCCCGATGTGTCTCTGCCACACACACACCCCACTCCCTGCACTTACTGTTCCCGTCCTCCATCTTAGCCACTGCCGTTTGCTCCATGCCTCCCTCCACACATATAACACTCACTCCACTCAGCGCCCTCCGTAGCTCATTGGCTTCCTGAAGGAGCCCTCTCCTGTCAGGCCTGATGGAGTAATCCAGCTGCCAGATCTTTCACACAGACTTTCTGAACGGGTGGTTAGTTTTTGTCTCTGAATTTGACGAGAATAACATTTAAATTCAGCTGCTGCTGCTTCAGAAACGGATTCTTCCCTCTCTTTCATGTTTTGCTTGATCCTCAGGAAAATATCACATTGACATTTCCCCTCCTTCAGACTGTGCTCTTGGCTGTTTTGTGTATCTGTAACCTTACAGTGCACAGAGAATGAAAAGCAGAAAATAGCAGAAAGACTCAGCACTGCTGGCTGGTGTCAGAAATAACAGCAACTAAAAAGGTTCCACAGTGTGACAGCAGGCAGGGGTTCATTTCTCAGTCACATTCAAAACCCTGACTCTTTTTGTGAGTGATTGAGTAGGACGGTAACAGTAGCTGTCATTGTCTCCACAGGACGGCCAGTCCAGGACCATCCGCCAATTCCAGTTCACCGATTGGCCTGAGCAGGGAGTGCCAAAAACTGGGGAGGGATTCATCGATTTCATTGGTCAAGTGCACAAAACCAAGGAGCAGTTTGGACAAGACGGACCAATCACTGTACACTGCAGGTAAGGCTCATTCTGGCCATTACTCAAAACAAGTGACCATTGCAGACATGTAACTATTGAAACTGTCACATCCTTCATGTTTGAAATTGGTGCTGAATAGTTCTAAAATAAAATGACCAGCCACAGTTACAGACCTGTATGTGTTAGCATTAGTGTGCAGTATTTTTGCAGTGCGCTGTGTGTAAGGCATGTTAGCACTTTAAATTGAGCCCAATCTCATACATTTAATAAATACATGCAATAAATGCTTACACGTAGTAAATGTGTATTTGCTGCTCTCCTCCTGCAGTGCTGGTGTTGGCCGTACAGGAGTCTTCATCACTCTAAGTATCGTACTGGAGAGGATGAGGTACGAGGGTGTGGTTGATCTCTTCCAGACCGTCAAGACGCTGCGCACCCAGCGGCCAGCCATGGTGCAGACAGAGGTGTGTGAGCAGGGCCCTGTGGGGTGGGGAAGTGTACATTTGACCTACCCTGTGCAAGTAGAAAAAGGCATCCTGATACATAGATCCTCTGTATTTTAGAAATACTTAGTACAAATATAGCATGGAACTGTTTTTATTGTATCTACACTTTTTTATCTAAGACTTCCATCCTAAACTGCAGCACATCAGAAAATGGGTCACATCTCTATGGTAATCCATCAGTGATTGGGGTAGTGTCACTACATGTAGCTACGTTATTATCTTAACATCATTTACAACCAGGAGACTTGGTCACTGATCCAAAATGAATCAAAATCATGTAGCATTTGCAGGTCTCAGCCCTTTATTTAGCATAAACGAATCTCATGAACAAAGCATATAGCACAAAGAAAGCTATTATCACTGCATGTTGTGCAGGTTCTGTGGGTGTGAGTTTGGGTGGAATGGGGAAGCAGGTGGCCCTGTAGAGGGCTGAGGTGTGCTGTTCAGAGTTAGAGGTGACGCTGCTTCCCCTGCTGTCTCCCAGGACCAGTATCAGCTGTGCTACAGGGCGGCACTGGAGTACCTGGGGAGCTTTGATCACTATGCAACGTAACCACTCCTGGCCCCGCCCGGCAACCACACCCGTCAGGAGTGCCAAGTGTTCCTTCTGAGCCACGCCCACACAGCTGCCAGACCCGGGGGTGGGGTGGCTGCCCGCCTTCAGTCACACGAGTCCAACCTGGACAGGGACATCGAGATCGCTTTAAACCCCACCCTGCCCCCACAGCGCACACGCATACACACACTACACACACACACACATATACACACACTCACACTGCACACACAAACACCCACACACGCATACACACAAACGCACATACACATAGGTACACATACACACAGGAACTCACACACAGACACAATGCAACCGATTTCCATGGCATCCTTGTTTGTACACAGCATACAGTGTCCCTTCCTAGCTGTTGTATGCTACTGGTAGCACTAAAATATTATCAGCTTTTTTACCATTATCATTATTATTCTTATTATTATTACCATTATTAAGATATTATTTAGAACTTTTGTAATCATTTAACTTTTTTTAGTCTTAACAGCCTGGAAAATGGGTCTGTACATTTTCTGTAATTTTTTTCATTTTTGATTTTTTTGTATGTTATTTGTTTTTAGCACAAGGGACATGTGTTTTTAACATGTCCCTAGATACTAATACTAGAGAACTGGTGTTCTCGCAGCTGCTGTCAGTTTTATTTTTCACCATGATTTTACCATTTTCTGTCGTATGTTTCATGTGTCTGCTCAGACCTATCCAGTGGAATGGGGATAACTGTCATGGGCCTTTTCACTTCCTGGTTCTCTATAAAAAAGGACATGATTTTAGAAAATACACGAAAATATATGCCAGAGTTAGAGGTACTATATAAACCCATTAAGTACGGAAAAGTGATTAAACTAAAGATATGAAAACAGCCGTGTACAGATTATAGCTTTGTTCTCAATAGCTATGTTAACTATGATTTCAGAAAAAGAAAAACATGTTGCTCAAAGACACTGATACACATTGAGCAAAATCTTTGGCGAAACCACCCTGGTTCTTATCTGATCACCGAGTACCAAGTCTGTGGACTGGGAGAAAACATATCGACACAACCAAGACCCCAACCACATCTGTACAGTGACAACCATTGTCCAGGGAGTCAAAGAATTCTTTTTTGTTTTGTCCCTTGGACTGGCCTGCTATTATTTTTATAAATATATAAATATATATACATATATACATTTTGTTGCTTCTCCACGACAGCATCAACTATTGTTAAATAATCCACAAATAATCCTGGATTTTCTTGACAAACCAACATGGGGATAAACCAAGAAGAAAAGACTTGTCATTGAATATGTATTAATGGTTCAAAGTTATAACTACTGTATTATCATGGCACCCACTGGCGCCCTGCAGGGGGAGCCCCTAACCGGGACGAGGCCCCTCCCAGGGACGAGGCAGCACAAGGCCGACCATAGGGGATACGCCAGCTCCAAATGGGCCTCCTCCACGGCCCAGAAACCCCAGAGCGGGAAAATGGGGGGTCCGTGACGCGTTCATTTTTACCTTGAGTATGCATAGTGCTGTAGGGGTTCAATCTGTTGTATACACAGTCTGTTTTCTATTTGTTAATAAAAAGACAAAGAAAAAAACATGTCAGAAAAAAACTCCTTGATGTTAATAAAGTTGATAATTGGGTTTTGTACAGCTCTTGTGTCCTGTCCGTTCCTGCCCTGCTGGGCTGCAACCCACAAATTTCCTTCAGTTCACTGCCCATGTGACCCTGCGGCTGTGCCGCTGCTACGGGCCAGCTGGCCAGATGGTGTGAGGCGGGTGGGCAGGGGTAACACCCGGCTGCCTGCATGTACCTGCCAGTGTGCCCCTCACACGAGCCGCTAGGCCCCTTCTGCCTGGGTCTCTCTCATAAAGCGTCTCTCAGTCGTCCTGCTGGCAAGGGTCAGTGCTGCCTTTTACCTCCGGGTGTCAGCCTGTGAAACAGACAGAGTAAACATGGCCATAGAGCAGCACCTTCATGGCCAGAGAGCAGCACCTTTATGGCTTTTTCAGACTGGTCACATTTGGAGAGTGTTCTAAAACTAAATTTAATTGCTCATGGTTTATTAAGACAAATGTAAAAGCACAAACACCCTTGGTTCCAAAACAGAAAACTGGGACAAAATCTCAACTCTATTTAAACCAGTTAAACATGATCCCTGGTGACTCGCACCGGATGACATCATTAGAGAGGGACCCCCCGCGGCGACAGCGGCGGAGACACCGGCGGACGTAATGAGGAAACTATCCTGGGAGATGGTGGAAGCCAAACGACGTCACCCTGACTCGCACGGAGAGAGGGCGTGGAAAAAGCTCGGCGGACACAGCCTCCACGTCAAGGTGAACATCACTCTTAACAACCAGTGGTCATCCCTGCGGTAAGACATGCCTACACAGTGACTTATATCAGCACAGGAGCAAAAACTGATTTCATTCAAAAATAAGACACTGTCCATTTCTAATTTATTTTATATTCCTGTGTTCTGTAACCTAAATACCTATCTGGGTGGATTGCTTTAGTTTACTGTTAATTGATTAAAATACCAGACCGTCGGACTGGGAGCCTGTCTAAGTTACTCCGAGCATGCACTGAGCTGATACTCACTCCTGAGTTATCCCAGACTGCACTGGAGGGGCCCTCCATATAGTGGAGGTTTTTCCCTCTCCAATTTGGACTCCTTCCTGAGAGGAAGACTGTTATGGAAGCCACTTCTTTTTTTCCTTTAATTTCCTTTATCTGCGTGTTCTCAAGTTACAAGTACTTTGTTATTGTTGGTACTTATGTTCAATGGTTAAGGTCATTATGGGTACTGATAATGGAGGGGACAACTGTATCTAATGATAAATGTCTCAGCAAGAATATAGAATCATAACACTTAACGTTAACGGGTTACAGAATCCAATTAAAAGAGGAAAGCTCATAGCCAAGATGAAAAGGGAACAACAACATATAATATTCTGGCAGGAAACTCATATGGTAAAACTGAACATGAGAAATAAAAAAAAAAATGGGTTTTAAAAATACATTCTTTTCTTCATATGCAAATGGATATGCGAGAGGAGTTGCGATACTTATTGCAAACAAAGTAGACTTTCAGCTCTCCAAAGAGATTGTGGACAAGGATGGACTCTTTGTCTTGGTGAGGGGAACATTGGACTCAAAAGAAGTAACATTACTCAATGTTTACAGACCACCAGGACAGGACAAGACGCTAATTAATAGAATATTTGATTTGTTAGCTACAGAAGTCTCTGGTGTCTTGATCTGTGGTGGGGACTGGAATGTACAGTTGCATTCCACCCTAGATTCTACAAACCCAACAAAAAGAATGAACTCTGAGTCTCAATATATTAAGAAAATGATTAAAGGGATCGGTATAATTGATGTTTGGAGGGACTTTCATCCACTTGCTAAACAATTTACTTTTTATTCTCATCCCCATGCATTCTATTCTAGAATTGACTATTTTTTTATGTTTTGAACAGACAGACACAGGGTGCTAGAGTGCAACATCGGTGTTAGAGATATATCTGATCACTCGGGAGTGTACATGAAAATTCATTTGGACGTCCCAAACAAAAATACCAATTGGAGACTTAACACCTCTATATTAAATGATAAACAGTTTGAGGACTTTATTAAAAAAGAAACAAGGGACTACATGGAATTCAACAGTAACACCGATGTTTCACCAAGCATCTTATGGGATGCTGGGAAAGCAGTACTGCGTGGGAAAATTATAATGTGGACATCACAAAAGAAAAAAGAAAACTTAAGCAACTCAATGACCTGACAAATAAATTGGACTTACTGGAACAGAAGCATGTAGAATGTAATGACCCTGCCTTACTGGAACAAATATCTGCTGTAAAATCAGAACTAAATAAGAAACTTAACGATCAGGTGGAACTCAAACTTAAGTATGTCAAACAAACCTATTATGAAAACGGACCTCGAGCAAAAAAAATACTGGCTTGGAGACTGAGGAAACAGCAGTCTGAGAGATCCATCTATAAATTAAAGGACCCTGTCACCAACCAGATGTGTTTTAAACCAGAAGAAATACATAGGTCATTTGAAACATACTACAGGAATTTATACACTCAATCCAAATTAGCAGAACCCGCCTTAGTAAAGCAGTTTTTAGAATCTTTAGACTTGCCATTTATTGGTATCGAACAAAACAAGCGGTTAACTGCTGATATTACACTAACAGAGATAGACAAGGCCATCTCTAAACTGAAAACAAACAAAGCAGCAGGGGGCAACGGACTACCCGCAGAGTGGTATAAGTCTTTTAGGGACTCCTTGACCCCACTGCTATTAAAATGCTTTAACTATGTGATAAAGGGGGGCGAAACCCCACCATCTTGGAAACAAGCCATAATATCCGTAATACCGAAACCAGGAAAAGACCGAACAGAGTGCAGCTCATATAGACCTATTTCTGTTTTGAATGGCGATTATAAAATATTTACCTCAATTATTGTTAGTAGGCTAGAAAATATTATCCCTGACTTGATTGAGACGGACCAGACGAGGTTTGTTAAAGACAGGCGTACACAAGACAACGTTAGGCGAGCAATATATCTGATGGATACTATGAGCAGAACTAACACAAGGTCCCTAGCAATTAGCTTTGATGCAGAAAAAGCCTTCGACTCTGTGCGGTGGGAATTTTTATACTTGGCCCTAAAACTCTTTGGCTTTAACGATATGGTTATAAGTTGTTTTACATCTATATATAATTCACCAGTTGCCCGAATCAGAATAAACGGCAGTCTTTCAGGTACAATCCCTTTGGAGCGGGGATGCCGACAGGGCTGTCCACTGAGCCCCATCCTGTTCACTCTATTTATAGAGCCACTTGCTCAAAAAATCAGGGAAGACCCAGAAATTAAGGGAATCACATTCAAGGGAAGGGAATATAAAACATGTCTGTATGCAGATGATATTCTGGCAATTCTGACCAGTCTCCCTAAACTGATGTCCAGCCTCGACCAATATGGTTTCTATTCAGGATACAAATTGAACATAGAGAAAACTCAGACTCTTTCTTTGAACTACTTCCCTCAGGAAAGCATACGGAAAACCTTTAAATTTATATGGAAAACCAGAACTCAGGAGTTAATATTCCCAAGACCTACGAAGGTATATATAATGCAAATTACAGTATTATCACAAACAAAATTAAAAATGACTTGGACAGATGGACTCCTCTGACACTCGATCTATATAACCGAATAGAAACTATAAAAATGGTTATATTACCTCAATTGTTATTCCTTTTTCAATCGCTGCCAGCTGAAGTACCAACTAAGCAGTTCAACGAATGGAACCGGATCATCTCTAGATTCATATGGCAGAACAAAAAACCAAGGGTACACTACAAAACATTACACTTGCCAAAAGAGAAGGGCGGGATGTCACTCCCATGTCTAGAGGACTACTACAAAGCCGCGCAGCTGCAGTATGTTGTCTATTGGTGTAAAGATGATTATGATGCAAAATGGAAGGAACTGGAGCTAAACCAACTTGATATTCCTCTTCAATCTTTACTGGGGGACAAAACCCTCAAGACTAAGCATTTAAATAAATTAAGCAACCTCACAAAAACTCCCCTTAATATCTGGTTCAAAGAGGTCAGCAATTTAGAGAGGAAAACTCGGCTATTAAGGTGGGTCGAACATGACAGAGATTTCTTACCAGCCCAGTTGGATAGGAGATTTAAGGAACTGACCAAAAAAAGGCATTACTTCATACTGTGTAATCTCATCTGATACAGGCCTGTACAGTTTCCATCAGCTACAGAAAAACCATGATTTACACAAACAAGATTTTTATAGATACTTGCAGCTTAGGCATCATTTTGATAGAGATATAAAAATTTTAAAAGAAGGTGACATGGACCTCATTAACATTGTTTCTGATGCATACAAAGGTAAAGTTCATAAGAAAGTGGTCTCCAGAATATACCTATGCCTACAACTTAACAAAAAAATGTCAACATCATATGGAAAATGTAATTGAGAGAAGGAAGCAAACATAACCTTGACAGAAGACGAGTGGCTAAACATATGCGAAATAAACTCCTCCACCACCAGTTCAGGGAAGTGGAGGGAATTTGCATGGAAAAATGTTATCAGATTTTTTATTACCCCAAGAAGAAAATATTTACAGACAGGCAGAACAGAATTTGGGCATTGCTGGAGACACTGCAATAATGTAATGGCTGACCACAGTCACATCTTTTGGTGCTGTCCAATAATTCAACACTACTGGTTAGACATTGTTAAAGAAATAAACTCAATTCTTGTTTTTTGACATTGAGTACAATTTTCAAACTGTATATCTGTGCAATTTACCAACTGACCTTACGTCCCAGGATAAGTATCTTCTAAAGATATTACTGACAGCAGGCAAGAAACCAATAACTAGGAAATGGCTTAACAGAGAGCCACCAACGGTGGGAGAGTGGTCAGCCACGGTAAAAGATATACACGAAATGGAAATGCTAACTTTCTCTTTAAGAATGAATCGTAATAAAGCCCAAAAGTATTGGTCAAAATGGCTTTTGTATGCAAATGAGAGAGCAGAATAGAACAGCTCCCTTCTTTCCTTTTCATAATGTACCGTCTGCCCTTGGTGCTGTGACAGATGTGTTGATGGACTTACCCTGGAGGGTCTCCCTCCCCTGACTATTTGGACTATGCTGGCTCCCTATCCTTTTCATCTTTCACCTGTGGTTTTTTTTTCTTGTGACCCTACTCTGTTTCTTTTCTGAGACAAAATGATTGATTTCCCTCAATGACCTGTATGTTTTTATTTGTTTGGTTCTTATGTTTTGTCTGTCTTTGTAAATTTTGCACTTAAAAAAATAAAGTATATAAACATGATCACTGGTTTTTCTTATTAAATAAAAAAAAACGAAATGATCATGAGGCAATATTCATCAGTATAATCAATATTATAGTCGTATTATAGTAGAATTTGTCAAAAAATACAGGAAGAATTTATATTTCCATGTGACACAGGGAGACATGTATGCATCACATTTCACACAGCCCCATGTCCACACACTATCACAATGACAGTTACAGTCACAGAAGTGTAGTTTCATTTATAATACATAATAATATAATATATAATAATATAATACATACAATCCATACTCAAACTCTGCTTTTGACTCTGCATATGGTGTTGGCATTTATAAACTGCCTAGAAATTCAATTTTCAGAGGGATCTTCAGTACTGGATTTGGTGTTCAGCCAAATCTTCAAAATACAGACTTAATGCATCCAGTCACATGGCTGTTTTGACCAGAGATGAAGTGTGTGCTGTTGTCTCTGTCCAGACTGCTGTCATTGTAATAGAGGCACTGTAATTATTAAAACTCTAGATTTACCTCTGGCTTTTGGGTGCCACACACTGAAAAACGGGGACTTTCACTCCAGGCCCGTCAGCTGAGAACTTCAGAGGGCAATTCAAAGGTGATGTTTCTGAATGCTTGCCAGCCATCCATTCCCAGCCATCTCCCGCTTCGAAAACTTGCTCTCCTGAGGGTCCTGCTCTCCTGAGGGTCCTCGTGTCTTTTCAAAAGGTTGCCCTGTTCCAATTATAGCATTCATGGTGTTAGTGTTCAACGGTTTGAAAAAGTTTTTTCCATTCTCAAAATGTCATGTTCAGTTTATAATTCAATCAATGTACATTTCATCAATAATGCCTCACAGCTACATATGCCAAGTATACGTCTGTGTGCAATGAACTTTGTGCATGTGAGTATGGAGCAAGCAAACACTGATGCAGTGTGCAGCCATTCCCTCCCGTTTCATGGGTGTGGGTTTGCCACCACAGTATTATAAATTTAATGGAATAACATACACAGATGCTTATGACAATGCTGAAAAGAGAAGTGGAGGTGAGAAAAACAAACATCAATGGATTTTCCTTCTTAATTGCCTCAGGTCAGACTTCATCATTCAAGATGTTTTAATATTTTTTTTATATTTTTATTTCTGTATTTTTTTTTGCTGCATTAGTACTGGACTCCAAAGGCGGTTTCCATTTTTAATGTGTTTATTCTGCTCCATCGCCTTACAAGATGATGGCATTACAGTGTGACCCAGGGACTGGCTTTGCGCCCAGATATAATCTGTTGCAATTACAGAGATTCTCATTTGAGTCTTGCCCCCGGAAGACTTCTCAATTAAAATCTGCTGCATCCTGAACCTATTAAGAAACATGCAGAGGCCCGTGCAGCGCTTGTAGTTAGATTAGTCTGGGGTACAGCTGTGGCAGGTCAATTACATCTTAAATTACTGTTGTTTGGCATTGCAGGAATTCAAAGCTTATTTTTCTGTAACTACACTTCAGCAGTACACAGAATACACTTTCCTTCAGTTGACACCTTTAGATGAAAAATGTTAAATACAATGGGAAATTTGCTGTTTTCATTATGTGAGATAAGACATGGAAACCCTGAGCTCGCTGTGTTAGAGATGCTTTCAAGAAAATCTCATCAGAATTGAGCACTGAAAGTTTGACTCTACATCCTTCCTTCCCCACCAGTAGATCTGCCCTGCTGCCAGGCAGTTACAATCTCCCATTAAATCGTTTTATCGCCATTTTTAGATGCAGGCCTACCCATTTACAGTATTTCATTATTCTTAAACTTTGCCACAGGGGGGCAGTAGAGGTCTTACACACAAGACAGCTTTGAGGACAGTGACCGCTTCTACCCTTGTTGGTGTATGTATTAGACAAAGCCATGGCTAAAATTGAATAAATTACCAATTCTGTCAAAGAAATTCTACCAGATGATATGTAATTTATTTATGGTAAGCATAAAATAAGACTAGATAGGTACTTGGATATAAAAAAGTATTTATGAATGTAGAACAATCACTGCTGATTTGCTTTCAAGTCATCTGCTCTTGGCCGACGTCTCTGCAAATTACAAGAATCTTACTGTGCTCTGACTGAATACTAATTAAACCTCATCATTTCCTTATAAAATGAAAGCAATGAAAATGTAACAGAGTTTCGTTATATATATATATAAAATATAATCAAAAATGATTATTTTTATTATTATTATATAGAACTGTCTGGCTCATGGGAGGGGCAACCCACTACAGTCACTTGTTAAAAGTGTTGGATAACAATCACGAAGAAACTGTTGTTTAATCAAAATGGCTACAGTACTGCTTGGTTTTGCCAGACTGTATGTGCATACATGCACGTAGACACGACGCTACATTCACACCGCACGTGACGCGGAAGCGAAAGTGAGCTTGTCACTCCGCCCATAAATGTAACCAATCTTATCGCAAAGCTTTACATGTCAAAATTGTAACATCGTATGTCGATGTTGACATTTTACACAGAAATAATGTTTCACGTAGATACGCCAGTCACTTGCCAGGACAAGGCGGCAGCGACTGGACGTGAATTCCACCTGTGCTCTGCTCAGTACCGAGAAGAACTCTGTTCATGAAGTAGACCCAAGAAGGCGGGGCCCCAGCCAAAATGCAGCAGTTTGATTGGGTTAGATCGAGCCCAAGGAAGCCATACTCAGCAATGGTAAACAAATCTGAACTGCGCATGTGCACGGTCCATAGCAATGGAGGACGTTTCTTCTTCATCGAAGTAAAAATCCAAAGTAATATCTTGTAGGAAAGCTGAGGAAACGAAGAGGCTGTCTGCACTAATTTTGTCAACATCGGTGAGTAAAAACGTGACATTTAAAACTACAACTGTAAGTCTGTGAAACTGAATTGTATCACTTTGCATTTTAATGCTCTGCTGAAAATGGATCATAAACTGAGTAGCCAAATAGCTATTAGCTAGCATAGCCCAGCTCGCCACTGTTCACTCTGCCATTTCCCTGTATTTAAGAGCGTGTCTTAGCCTTGGTTTGGTTCGGAATGAAACGGGAACTTTTCTCGTACGCGTAAAAACTGCTTAAATCATTGCTATATTCATGCATGTGCACGCTTGTTTTATTCAAGGGTTAGCTAACCTTAGCAGAATTGTCAACGTTAAAGGGCCCTCTAGACGCAATCTCAGCCAATCAAAAGCGTTGAATCCGCCTCACGTTTGGACACACACTGTACTCTTGGGCGGTGGGCTGGCCGTTGTTGCATGAACATGAACATGACCGTAGAGCGTAGAATAGATAAAGGACAGTCATGGCAGTAGCGGTTGTGTCACTGGTTGCGACCGTTCCCGTGTTACCATACCAAAACAACACATTTTCAGGAACGTAAATTAAGTATAGCGATATATAAGGTCATCTGCACATACAGCAATTCAATGACAGCTTTTCTCGTATATTCGTGACGAATGGCATGTAAGTAAATGAGCACAAAGAATGCTGAATTTATATATGTTAACAGCTAATTGTAACACCAAACGATATTTCAGGATAATTCAGGTCACGGTTAGGAAGCTAATGTTGAACTCCGATATAATACCGGAATGTGAGAATAATTATCAAAAACAAATCGCCAATCTTAGCTTTCCCTGCACTAGCTAGTACGATAGCGAGATAACTATAGATATCTAACGTTAGTTAAGATGGTATTTTCACAATCATAAGAACGTTACAGTTGGGCAAATCATCGTTCCGTTTTAAGGTAACAAGAGGGCTGTAACATTCGGTCGCTTGGAAATAAGGGTCAGTTAAGTTCGCCTGGTAATATCTTTAGTGATAATTTATGTGGCCTGTTGTGCAGCACAGGTCAGTAGCCATATAATTTATAGAAAACGTTAGGATAGCTACGCTTTTTTTCTGCTGTAGATAGTTAGCTTTGTTGTAATGTCCGATACTCATTGCAAGTAATTAGTGACCACACGCTTGTTGCGGAGCGGTTAGCAGCACCTTTACACGACTTTTGAGGTTTCGAAACATCAGGAGGTCGAATTGTATGGCTGCTGAGAACAAAAGGCTCCAGCAGTTCAGGGTTATTGTCTCCGGTTGGTTTCATGTAATTTGTGATCATAAAGGGATTTGCTAAAAGGTGTACACTTATTTTACAACAGTAGAGGGCGGTAATGATGGGATGCGTTGACAATAACAATGACACTAGACTTGTTTAGATTCTGTTTTTTTTATTGCTTGTAGTTTTCCTGCTGGTTGTATAGCTGGATATATTTGTTGTTTTTGCTTCCCCCTGTCTCAAGAATACACACTTGTGTTGAAATGGCGTTGGACTCAGGATCCCAGAATCCTGGCTCCAGGAGCATTATGACGTTCTACCCCACCAGGGAAGAGTTCAAGAACTTCAGCCGCTACATCGCCTACATAGAGTCGCAAGGAGCGCACCGCGCCGGCCTGGCCAAGGTATGCAGCCGCAGATTAGCTAGTTTGTGCATGGTGCCCACTTCACACACACACACACACACACACACACACACACACACACACAGACTTGTGGAGAGCATGGTCTCTCAATCTTTCCAGACCTAAAATCCCTTGAACCAGAAATTATTTTATTATTGTATATTATTAATAACTTTAATGCAGATGTATGTACAGTGTAACTTGCCTAACACCTCTCTGGAAAAAGACGTGTAGCACAAAATTTATTAATTAGGTAATAATTAAGATATTTGCTTTCAATGCCAGATAAAATGAGAAATTTGTATTGCCACCATTTAATTCCACATATCCTTATATGCGTACATGCGTGCACGCGCACGTGTGTGCGTTTGTGTTGGATCTATACCAACATTTTGACTTCGGGAGCAATACCATGTTTGGTACCTCGGTATCAATACCAAACCAATACCTTAGGCTATGTTCACAAGTAGCGTTTTTCCCCGAACCGCAACGGCCTGTTTTAAATGGAATCCTTTGGAAAGCGGCCACTTTTTATAAGCGCTGCTACCGGCGACTTTTTGGCAGAACAGAAGCGCTTTCGAAGTGCTGAGTGACGTCAGCCGCTCTGGTTTCATATCAGATAGTTAAGGAAATTACCTTACAACGTCGCATGAGCCGCTGTTTCATATCACTTCAAAAAGCGTGTGGTTTTCATAGAGAAACTAACAAATAACTTAAAACATTACAATAAGAAATGCTGCCGCTTTGACAGTATTACCAATGACATTTTCAATAAGAACAATATCGATAACAACCGACAATATACTTTAGACGGTGGCTAGCTATCAGCTAGCTAGCGAAGCTCACTCTTAATTTCGAGCTAAAGCGAGGTAATATGAAACAGAAATAATACGTTTGTAACAGAATAATATGACTAAGAAAATTACACAACATGCAGGATGCCAAATACGGAAATTCTCACATACACTGTATGCCTGTAGGAGTTATGCAAGTTATACTACCGACTATTTACATATGAAGAGCTAAAGTAACCCTAATTAGCGAACTAGCGATAGCTTAATAGCAATGGCTACCAATTATACGAAAGAAAACTTAAATAAGAACAGAACATAGACTTTACTCACGTTTTAATTCCACGCACACGCCAACCTTGGACCCAATAACGGGACTATAACTATTACAATTTATAAAGTATCAAGTTCGCCACCAAACGCTGAGTCTCTTGAGCTGGAGCAACGAGCGTCTCCTCAATTCCTCTCCTCGCGCTGATACTCTGCTGAGGAATCCAGCTCGCCTCTGATTGGCTGGCTGCAGCGAGGCCTGCCTGAGCATTAGTCAGAACACCTAAAATGACACTACTCAATGACGCAATGTTTTTCCATGAATGCAATATAAATTCATGTACCGAAATTTGCAAAATAGAGATATCATACCCTAAAAATACCGGTATACCGAACAACCCTGGTGCGCATGTGCTTGCGTGTGTGGCAAAACTTGAAGCACTTCACACATCACTTGAGTCAGTGATGACTTCTTTTTTGTATTATTATGGTGAGTTTTGCAGGTTGTGAAGCACTTCGGTCAGACAGAGGTGGTAAAATTGTTGGCATAAATAGGTTCATATTTTTTGTTGTTGTGTGATGTGCAGATTGTGCCCCCTAAAGACTGGAAGCCGAGGGGCTCGTATGATGACATTGATGACCTGGTGATCCCAGCGCCCATCCAGCAGGTGGTGACTGGGCAGTCTGGCCTCTTCACCCAGTATAACATCCAGAAGAAGCCCATGACCGTCCGAGAGTTCCGCAAGACCGCCAATAGCGACAAGTGAGCTTCGCCTGAGAGCACCAACCCACAGAGACAGAGATGTGAATGCTGGCGGTGCTGCTTCTGTACAGATGGCTTTGGGTGATAGACCACAGCTCTCACTGCCACAATCTCACACAAAGAAAAGAAAGTCCTGTATTGCAAATGCAGTCAGTCACACTTGTCACATGCTGTAGGGTTGCAGTATCTTCTCATACTGCCTCAGATTTGCACAGATCAGATGGAAGACTGAGGAAAGTGACCAGCAGGTCTGTGTTTTAGGGGGTCGAGACAAAGAGAGTACAACAAAAAAAAGAGTATGAGGAAAAAATCCTTAAATTATATTTACATTTAAGCATCCCCGAGGGCAGTGCTTCATTTTGGGCCAGACGCAGCAGAAATGCTGTGTTCTGGACAAAGAGGCGAAAGCTGGCCGTCCACAGGGTCTGAAAATCCGCCTCTTTTAACGTTGTTCCAGTGCCTCTGGTAATGATTGGCTGGGGTTCCTGTCACCGCTGTAGTAGCTGGATCTGCTGTGGTCATGCTCATCTGCTCTCCTGCTCCCCTCTCTTCTGCAGGTTCTGCAGTCCGCGCTATGTGGATTTTGAGGAGCTTGAGAGAAAGTACTGGAAGAATCTGACCTTCAACGCCCCAATTTATGGAGCAGACGTGAACGGGACGCTGTATGACCCAGTGAGTAATGCATGCGTGTGTTCCAGTCACCCTGGAGGACCAGAGCAGGGGGCAGGGTTCTGTGTATTCCAGTGGCCATGGCTCAGCATGCTAACTACCAACACCCTCGGTTACTGATCCTGTTTCCTCAGGATGTGAACGAATGGAACATCGGTCACCTGAACACCATCCTGGACACGGTGGAGCGGGACAGCGGCATCACCATCGAGGGGGTGAACACGCCGTACCTGTACTTCGGCATGTGGAAGACCACCTTCGCCTGGCACACCGAGGACATGGACCTCTATAGCATCAACTACCTGCACTTCGGGGAGCCCAAGTCCTGGTAACGCCTTCAGAGCTTTTCTATGGCCTCGTGTTTCCAGTCTACATATGGATATCTCTTAGACACACCCTGGACATGCATAGTCTTAAAGTAACCTCTGCTAGTGCTGGTGATAATAATTGTCAAATCAGTGGTCACTCTTAATTGATTAATTATGTCTGGGAATAATAAGGTAGACCGTAATGAGTAATGAAATCATTATAGGGTGAATAATGGCTTTTCATGGGAGTGGAATCTGTGTCCTGCACTTTCACAAGTTTCCCCCAAAAGCTGAGACTTTGGTTAGCACCGTTTCAGTCCCAGCTCTTAACAAGCCACCGCTGGCTTCCTTTACCTCATCTCAAGACACGTCAGTGGAAGTGTGTGTGAACATTGCAGTGTGTTACATAAGCAGCTCTGGAGTGGTGACCTGGGAATGTTCTCACAGGTACTGTGTGCCACCAGAACACGGGAAAAGACTGGAGCGGCTTGCCAAAGGTACACCATGTTCCCCCTGATCATTTAAGGCAAAAACTGATCATATTAAAAGGCCTTCAGGGCACACTTAGTGTTTCTGAACAAGTCGGTACATCTCTGGAGATTTAATTTGTAAATGACGTGACCGGGTGGCTCCTCTCACAGGATTCTTCCCTGGAAGTTCCCAAAACTGTGAAGCGTTTCTCAGACACAAGATGACCTTAATCTCACCTTCCATCTTGAAGAAGTATGGCATTCCATTTGAAAAGGTAACTTGTTTTTGGCAACATGGGGGGGGGTGTAGGAACACCTGCTTGCTGAATGCTGTCAACGTTAGCTCCTCATTAGCTTACACCATTCACTGGTGGCTGTGCTCTGTAGGTACTGAGGCTGTCACCATGAATCGTTTGCTTGCTGTTGAGGTGAATCATCGTTGCATTGTGATCCTCTCTGTGGAAGAGCTCCAGAGTGAAATTCCTGATGTACAGACAGCTGTAACACCCTCTCCGCCCTCTGGCATTGCTGCCAGTTTACTGTTTGACTGTTCAGAAGTTCACACACATGAAGATGCATAATGTGTCATATGTTGTTTATGTTCATGTGCTCTGTGACGCTTGTCCCATGTTGGAGCTGAATGTCAGATGGTATTGATGACCCACTCCCTGAATGTGTGTCCCAGATCACTCAGGAAGCTGGGGAGTTCATGGTGACCTTCCCCTATGGTTACCATGCGGGGTTCAACCACGGCTTCAACTGTGCAGAGTCCACCAACTTTGCCACGCAGCGCTGGATCGAGTATGGCAAGCAGGCCACCCTGGTAAGGGCACAGCCTGGAGCCGAAGCCCCACATTGATGGGGCCGATACCAGGCTGGGGCTCATGCCCGCGTCCGCAGTCAGCTTCTGCTCCAAATTATTAAATAAAACCAGACAGTTTCATTTTGTCTTATTTCTGTGCATCATTTCTTCATTTTTGGAGGTTGACTCTTTTAAACTTTCAGTTGTTATGGTGATTAGGTGGGTTAGTGAATGAGGGTTTCAGTGCAGGAGTATTTGCTCAGGTGTCATGGCTGTTGCTAAGCAATGACGTTCCCTCCGCAGTGCTCCTGCAGGAAGGACATGGTAAAGATCTCCATGGACGTGTTTGTGCGGAAGTTCCAGCCCGACCGCTACAAGCTGTGGAAGGCTGGGAAGGACAACACGCCCATCGACCACTCCAAACCCACGCCCGAGGCGGCCGAGTTCCTGGGCTGTGAGGGCGGGGCCAGCAGCTGCGGCCACAGCAGCGAGGAACACCACGAGGAGGGAGAGAAGAGGAGGTGGGTGTGAAATGGTTACAAACAAGTAACCTCAAAACACTAACTGCATAATAACACTTCAAGAGATGACACAACATAGCTAATTCAAAAATGTGCAGAAACCACATTTTCTCACTTCTCATTTTCACACATGCTGATTAGGATTTGCTTCATCTGATCCTCCACCGATTCACTAATCTTAACATAACCTGGATGGATCAGCTCATGTCCCGCGCCTGCTTTCAGCCCATCTGGATTATTTTTGGATCAGGATAAATGGAATTCCGTCTGCTGATCCTCTTACAGCACGAGTGCTGTGCTTATCTGCCACTCAGAGACCATGCGGCCCATGTGTGCATCTCCCTGTCAGAAACCCTGCAACTCTTATTTCACAGAGCCTGTCGCTTGAGTTGAGGTCCTGCTGTGTCCTAAGAGCCGCTTTTTCCTCCCTCTCACCTGCTGTGCCACTCAATGGCATGCTGTGGTCTGATGAAGTAACTGCTTCCTGGTGGCTGTGGTATTACTGGCACAGCATCCTCTCATGTTTGTTTGCTCAGCCTATAGGATGTGTTTCTGTTAGCCGCTGTGGATAAGACCATCTGCTGTAAGCTTTAATGTAAATGAAGGAACCTGAAATGCACATTGAGAAGTGAAATCCATTTTGCATTACATGAAGTCATTAGCAGATGCTCTTATCCAAAGCTTACATTTTTACACACCATTTATACAGCTGTGTTTTACTGATCGTCGTGACTACCACAGTGACTAGGGCTACAATGACAGTGCCCTACCCTACCTCGGAATTGAACCTGCAACCCCTAACTGGTTTTAACTGGCCTGCATTGCAGCCTGTCCAAGCAGAGAATTGGCACGAAGAGGCACAGGGTTTGGGGCCTGGAGGTGCCGGAGGGCGTTATCGCCAAGGAGACGGGGGCGGAGCTGGAGGAAGGGGCAGAGTCAGATGATGAGGAGTGCCCAGTGGCAGGGAAGAAGACCAGACTGATGCCCCAGGCCTGCAGAAGCGGAGCTGTGGATGACTTAGGTACAGGAGCGCCCCCTATTGCCCCTCTAGCAGAGCCACATCTTGTGTGCAGGGTCACAGATTACCTTTGTGGCTAAACTGTTTGTTTTTATTTTTTTGGCTTGGTAGGTAATGAGTAAAATGGGCTTGTGTAGTGCACTGATTGAGCAGACTCATAGCAGAGCGTCTGCTTTCTGCTACCCTCGTGCTGCTCTGTGTTTGTCTCTGATTGGTGAATCTGGGTGTGAGTTTTGTGCTGGTGTCGCAGGTGTGGAGCTTCTGCTGAGGTGAAGCTGGAGGACACGGTGAAGGGGCTGTCCAGCATGGAGCTCTATTCTACCCCCAAACACAGGGAGATGGACCCCCTGCCCCCCCCCAAAGCAGGCGTGGCCAGCCTGCTGTTCCACCGCACCCTGAGCCCCACGGAGGCCCTGCATGTACACAGCTACGCCAAGGGGGAGTACTGCACTGGGCCACCCCCAAAGAAGGAAGAGCCAAGACCCCCCCCAGAGCCCGACACACCAGCCAATGAGAAGGTCAGTCTGCTCAGCCTCTCTCCCCTTTTCTCTGATCTGATCCCTTGGTTAGCTGTGTTTGTCAGCATGTCAGGCTCTTCTGTAGCACAGAGGCAGCACTCTCAGGTTGCAGTGCATTTTTTCTCCAGCAGGCGGCAGAGGAGCTGGAATGCAAGACCATGAAGAGCAAACGTCTGCCACTGAGCAAGTTGCCCCGCCTGCACCCCCTCCTCAAAGACTGTGTCAGCGACGAAGGTGAGCCCCGACCCCCGCCAGTTCACCCAACGTCACTGTGCACCGTGCGGGCGGTCAATCACTGCGCTCCGTTCCCCTCTGGCTGACCGTTGTAATACCTGATTCATCTCCAGTAGGGAAGCCCACCCTGTCACCTGCTCTCACTGCAGTGGCTATTGTGCAATGACAGTGAGTTTTCTCCCAGGTGTGAATCCTAAGAGATGAAGAGATAAAGAAACGCTTCACTGTAGAAAACTAAACCAAGTCAGAAGATTCTGTCTTTATTAGTGTTGAGGGAGGACAGAACTGTTAAAAGAGGTGCAGAAGGGAAAGGAACTCTGGGAAGGGAAGAGGCAGGTTGAAGCACAGCAGCATGTGTTTACTTTGGACAGAGCGAGCCCATCGCTCCTGCAGTTTCCTGTAGTGCAGCGATGCGCATTCCTGTCTATAGCAGAGATAAGGAGCTTCTGTCTCAGCTTTGGGCCGCATGCCACCCAGGAGTGTTCAGTGTCCAGGTGATGGAGCCCATGCTGCACAACACACAGGCACCAGATGCAGAACGGTTTATCCTCTCTCACTTTCCCTGTCCTCTCCACCTGGCTCCTACTGACTCAGAATATGCATGACATCACATTACATTAAGGGCATTTGTTAGACAGTTTGTGTTGACCAAGGGCCAATGCACATGGCATCCTGACCACAAATGAAGAGGCGGCAACAAATTTCTGCCTTTCCTGGAACTGTCTTTCTGTGCTGAATGGGTTCCATTCGTCTGTGCCAGTGGATTTCCACACCTTGGCCACATTGTTTTGCCACATACAAACCAAAGGCTCAGTCATTCTACTCTAATATGTTTTTAGAATGTGATATAAGGAGCAGCCCTGCTCTGCAGTACTACTTTGGCTTTTGTAATGCAGGTGCTCTGCTTTTGGTGTTTTTAAATGTCTGATAGGGAAAGTTATGAGGCAGAGCCTCCTCACGTGAGTTGGTAACGCGGCTCACTGGGATATTGCGGTTGCCCCCAAGAGCAAAATATAATTTCTTTTCTTGTTTTGGTATGCTTGTGGTGTGAAGACCTTTCCCTAGGAAAAGCAAAATGAATCACAAATGAAAGTGACAACACTTTGGAGCGAAAAGTGTGCAGAAATAATGTAAGCCCCTCAGTCCCTGGGAGCAGCGCTGCGTAAAGACCGTGCTGTTCTCATTCTGCAGTTGGCAGTCTCTCGCTCCCGCTCTCTCTTGCACTCCCAATCTGCATAAAGTTAAAAATATTTCTGCTCTGTTCGCTTGGTTTGCTTCGCTTTCAATCCCACAATGCCCCATGCAAACTGTTCACCCGAGTTTACCGCAGTGGACATGCACAGTAAGCATACTGTAACACAACAAACAAAGACAAACAGGCAGCAACAAAATGAACTACAGAAAAACATGCCTAATAAAGAGGGGATGATCTGCCTGAACACTCTCTCCCTTGCCCCCTGTCAGAGCTGCAGGATCCGGCCCCTGAGGAAGAGGAGGATGAGGAGGAGGAGGTGCGGGAGGCAGAGCCCTGGGCACGGCCACTGGCCCAGCTGTGGCAGAACCGACCGCACAGCCTGAAGGCAGAGCGAGAGTACAACCTCAGGATGGGCCTGGAGCCCCCCTACTGCGCTGTGTGTGTGCTGTTCCGCACCTACCAGCAGGTACACCTGAAACCGCCCCCCCCACTGTTCCGCACTTACCAGCAGGTACACCTGAACCCCCCCCCACTGTTCCGCACCTACCAGCAGGTACACCTGAAACCCCCCCCCCTCCACTGTTCCGCACCTACCAGCAGGTACACCTGGACCCCCCCCCTCCACTGTTCCGCACCTACCAGCAAGTACACAAGTAGAGCAAACTGCAACCCAGAGCTAAAAAGATCTAGTGCCACAACCCAGTGTGTTCCTCCCTGTAAACTCTGCTGTCTGCTGGCAGGTTAAATATTGGGTCTCAGAGCGTGACACAGGAACTGTAAAGGCTGATTGTGGTGAAGGTCCTGCTGGCACTACAGTCACTCAGATACTCTTATCCTGAACCATGTACAGCACAGCAGTCTGCCTAAAGAGGAATACTGTGTGTGTGTGTGTGTGTGTGTGTGTGTGTGTGTGTGTGTGTGTGTGTGTGTGTGTGTGTGTGTGTGTGTGTGTGTGTGTGTGTCCAGGCAGAGTACAGCTGCAGCACCCCCAGGCCCCCGGAGCTGCAGGGGGAGGGGCAGAAGACGGCCCCCCTCATCCCAGAGATGTGCTTCACCACCTCCAACAGCTCTGAGGTGCACTTCTCCAGCCCCTACCTGGAGCAGGACGGCACCAGCCTGCTCATCAGCTGCTCCCTGTGCAGTGTGAGGGTGCACACCAGTGAGTCCCACAGACCACCACATTACAACACCGCCATCGCAATAATACACTAAGTGCTGCCCCCAGTGGGCTGAGTGTCTTTCTGTTTATGTCACATGTGTTAAATGTTAGTGTACTGCTGTACACACACTGAGTGTAAAATGTTAAATGGGGGTGAGTTTCTGAACCAGCTCTTGGCTCACTTTGTTGCCCCCTGCCTCGCTCTGTAGGAGCAGTGAATGAGCGGCCGGTTAGCTATGTGTGTCCAGGTTCCTGTGCTCCTCTGAGTCCCTGCTTTCCCTCCCAGGCTGCTACGGCGTTCCCCCGGAGAGCGTTTCCCGGGACTGGAAGTGTGCCCGCTGCGAAGCCAATGCCATGACCGAGGTCAGTGCTGTGTCACTTCCTCCCGACTGCCAGTAAACTCCCTCCTGCCAAGGAAAAAGAAACAAACAGAATCACAATGGCTTTCCCGTAGAGACACAAACACTGTGTGTCCCTCACTCTGTGGCTTTCTGTCAGACACTCAGCTCTGCACAATGGCCTGCGAGTGGGGTGACCAGCCTGCTGCCGTTCAGCCACCCGCTCATGCTCACTCTGGCCACTAGGTGGCAGCAGAGAGCCGGCGCACCGTGCTTGGCTGCTGCAGAGGCCAGTCTTCTGTGCGGTGTGTGTCCCGGGGGTAATGGCTTGCCTTTTGTGTTTCTGCAGGACTGTTGTTTGTGTTCGCTGAGAGGAGGAGCGCTACACAGAGCCAACAATAACAAGTGAGTATCACCATGGTGAGGCAAGGCCCGGAGGCGTAAGAGCGCTGCGGTCTGTTGTCTTGGCAGCCAGCTCGGCGGCTGAATTTACGTGGTCACTCTAGAGGAGACCACAGCTCTCGGCTCCCCTGCACAGTGAGGTTGAGTGAAACCACGCTTCTCTAATGTAATGACCAGTTTGGCCATGGCAGTGGAATGTATCCGGGTTACAGTGTGTTTTTGTTTCATTTTTAATAAGGCCTCTTACAGTCAGATAACATCATTAGCCATCAGCAGTTACGCTGTATAATAATAAAAATGTGTATTGCCGAACTGTATGCATTTGAGTCCTCTGGAAACTTTCAGACCGGAATCCCTGTTCAGGGATACAGAAGAAAGTTTTAATTGAATTATTCAGTTTGCTTTTATTTGTTAATCAGATGACCGGCTGAAGAGAGCAGGATTAATGAATCCTGACTGGCTTTTCTCAGGAGGGATTAGCAGCGCTGCTCTGAGTGCTGCGCTGTCGCCGTGCTGTTCCTGCGCTCATCTCCCTGTGCGCTGTTCCTGTGCTGATCTCTCTGTTCGCTGTTCCTGCGCTGATCTCTCTGTTCACTGTCGCCGCAGGTGGGTGCACGTCCTGTGTGCGGTGGCTGTGCTGGAGGCGCGCTTTGTGAACCTGGCAGATCGCAGCCCTGTAGATCTCAGCGGGATTCCCCTGCAGAGGTTTAAACTGGTGAGTCTAGCGCCCAGCAAAAACAACACACTGCTGCAGGAGGTGTTCACTGGCCAGCAGGGGGCGCTCTACCCTGTGGAGCAGACAGAACAGTTATGGAAGCATTGTGCTGTCAAAGGTTCTGGACATGCGAGCAGACTGAGGGCCTGACTTGTCAGTTTGAGGAGGGAGGTGCCATGCTCCCCTAAGTTTGTGAGATGGTGAAATGGTATATCCACAGCTTCATATCCATATCTTTTTTATTGTTGGTTGTGGAAATACTCTATAAATAGCACTGCTGTTAATGGACAGCATGCCAGACGCCACCTGGCCATCTGATCCTGAGGGACTGAAGCCCCGGGGTAAAGCTTTTGAATTGTATTTATTTTGCGAAAGTGGGGAACAATCACAGGAAATGACAGCAGCAGGAGTCCCACTGCTCTCCATATCGGGGGCCCGTGACGACGGCCTGACTGTGTGTTGTGTGCTGGGAGCCCGTGACGACGCCCTGACTGTGTGTTGTGTATTGGGAGCCCGTGACGACGCCCTGACTGTGTGTTGTGTATTGGGAGCCCGTGACGACGCCCTGACTGTGTGTTGTGTATTGGGAGCCCGTGACGACGCCCTGACTGTGTGTTGTGTATTGGGAGCCCGTGACGACGGCCTGACTGTGTGTTGTGTGTTGGGAGCCCGTGACGACGGCCTGACTGTGTGTTGTGTGTAGGGGGCCCGTGACGACGGCCTGACTGTGTGTTGTGTATTGGGGGCCCGTGACGACGGCCTGACTGTGTGTTGTGTGTTGGGAGCCCGTGACGACGGCCTGACTGTGTGTTGTGTGTAGGGGGCCCGTGACGACGGCCTGACTGTGTGTTGTGTATTGGGGGCCCGTGACGACGGCCTGACTGTGTGTTGTGTCCTGTGGCAGAAATGTTTCTACTGTAAGAAGCGCATGAGGAAGACCTCGGGCTGCTGTGTGCAGTGCTCTCACGGCCGCTGCCCCACCTCCTTCCACGCCACCTGCGCCCAGGCCGCCGGGGTGCTGATGCAGCCGGATGACTGGCCCTTCGTCGTCTACGTCACCTGCTGGAGGCACAAGGGCTCTGTCCACACGGCGGTACGAGGGGGGGGGGGGGTGTCACTGTCTGCCCTCTGCACCAGGTGGTAATGTAGCCTTTTCCTAATGCTCTGTGTGAGACTTATATATATCTATATTTGTCTATATACATACACTGTAATGTGTAAATTTTACTCTGATCTAATGCTCTGAGTGCGAAACAATGTCCTGAGCCATACATCTCAGTACATTTGTGTAACAGACTGTAATCAGGACCTGGCCTTAAGTAACTCCTATTGAGTGAATGAGGGACATTGAACTCTCATTTGATCAGAGGGATGAAAAGGGAAGTGAAATGAAGTCATAACCACTGCTATGACTGCGAGGCAGCATCAGACGGTTCTAATGCTCAGATTGTATTTGTGCCTGTCCAAACCCTGCTGATCCCCTCCTGATTACATGTTGAACAGGCCAGAATTAAATGGAGCGAAGGATTAAGGCAGCTGATACAGACATAAAAACAATTTGATCAGGAGATGCAGTTTTGGGCATGAAATAATAATCTTACAGTTGTTTTGAAGATGTATTTTTGAATCTGTTTATAATGTGTTGTAATATCTGTGTTTAGTGCATTATGTTGAACTTGTTTTCTCAGGCTGCAATGTGGGTAAGAGGTCAGCAAGACTTTCATTGAATCACAGAGTCAAAACTGCCTCAGTTGTGAGCCCTTATAGCCTTATAGCCGGGGTGGAGCTTATCATAGCATCCACACGCGCCCGTCTCCTCTAAAGAAAAACCCCAGATCAGGCTGTGGTTTAACGGTACTGGCCAACACAGCGCATTAAAGCTGGGGTTTCTCTCTGTAACGCTGCAGCACAGTGAGGCTGGGGTTTCTCTCTGTAACGCTGCAGCGCATTAAAGCTGGGGTTTCTCTCTGTAACGCTGCAGCGCAGTAAGGCTGTGATGCGGGAGCTGGAGGTGGGACAGAAGGTGATCTGCAAGCACAAAAATGGTCGCTACTACCAGTGCGAGGTGGTGGAGCTCACCAAGGCCACCTTCTATGAGGTCATCTTCGACGATGGCTCTTTCAGCGACAACCTCTTCCCAGAGGATATCGTGGTGAGTGGGGTAGTACAGTCCAGCTGGCCCGGGCCTCGGAAGCGGTCACGCTAATAATGATAGCTGTAATTACTACATTACTGCGTGTTTCACAATGTTGGTGACAAAGGGGCAAAAGCTGGCTGGGAAGATAGAAGTAATGTAGATTAATTGTATCTCTCAGTAATCGTATTTCTGTATAGCAATGCTCACAGTCTAAAAGTGCTTTAAAGAGAGGGACTTTACCCGTCTCTAGGGTTATCTTTGCACTTTCTTTGAGCCATTCTGATGCACTTTGCCTTATAAGTCACTCTGGATAAGAATGTCTTTAATGTAATGTAATGGGTGTAACTTGCCCTGTCCAGCACCAGTATTGTGTAGAATATTGTCAAGTCAGGTGTCTGAGCTGTGACCTGTGTTTTGCCGTGACCGCTGCAGAATCGTGACTGCGTAAACTTGGGTCCACCATCGGAGGGCGACGTGGTGCAGGTGCGCTGGACGGACGGTCTGATCTACGGAGCCAAATTCGTAGCGGCACACATAATCCCTATGTATCAGGTGAGAGGGGCGCGGCGGGCTAGGCTGGGTTCAGCAGGGACGTGGGCACTGGTTCCTGAGAGGCATGAAGGCTTGAAATGAAGTCTGGCACTGCGCTACAGAGCAGAAATAAATGGCCTTTTCATGTGACAGAGTGGGTCAGCGCACGTGTCCTCTCTCCGTAAACAACCGACAAATTATGTGCTTAGTATGGTATGGTTTAAGGTTAACCTGTGTGTGAACGCACCTGTGTCTCAGGTGGAGTTCGAGGACGGCTCGCAGCTGACCGCCAAGAGGGACGATGTGTACACGCTGGAAGAGGAGCTGCCGAAGAGAGTGAAGTCCAGGCTGGTGAGCACCTGGAGCACCTCCTACACCTCACTGCCTGCTTCAGGACATCTCTGAGTCATGTCACGCCCTGTGCAGGGTCTGTGCACCAAACTTCAGGGGCCAAATTTGTGTTGAAATGTAATCTTGATCAAACCTAAACTGTGAATTTACACTGGATCAGGGGTCATTAAGTGAGTTTAAGATCAATAATTAATATAATCCCGTTAAAGATAAATCATCATATTTCTGCATGGCATATTTTACAGTCTCAGAGTGATTGGCAGTGAAGGACTGGAGCTCAGCCCTTCAGGGTGAAACAGAGAGCCCACACAGGACCTGTTGTACACCCCCTTTCCGCCATTCCCATTAGACTGGGGCATCTGAATGTGTAACTGAATTAAGGGGAATAGAAAGCACGCATTGTCTGATGACTTAATCTGCAGTGTAATGAGACAGGGTGTGTGCAGTCAGGACTGACAGTGCATTTGGCTTCCCCAGTCTGTGGCCTCGGACATGCGCTTTGACGGGATCTTCACTGAGAAGGAGGTGAAGCGGGACTCCAAACGGCAGCGGGTGATTAACTCCCGCTACAGGGAGGACTATATCGAGCCTGTGATCTACAGAGCCATCATGGAGTGACAGAAAAACACAACCTGATCCAACAGGGACCCACCAGCACTGAAGTTAGGGACAGTTACTTTCTTAACCTCAACATGTTGACTGAGCCAGAGGCATTGTGGGGTACGGAAGCTGGTTCTGGGAATGCAGCGGCCCTGACGCCTCTGGCTCGCATTTAATGCACGCCGCATTACTGTCATGGCTCTCCTTTGTCACAGTTCAGCATCCCAGTTCATGTCGGAGGTACCATTTTTTAAACATCGTCTTCTCTTTGTTTTACTTCTCTGAATGTCCTTGCGATGGATGGAAACCTCATTAAATTTGTGTGATACGATCTGCCCAACCTGTTTGGCCGGTCAGACTTCGTCTGCGGACTTCTATCCTGCTTGGTTGTTTAAAAAAAAAAAAAAGTTTGTGTACCTTGAGTGATGACATAGAGTCACCTGCTGTTGGTTGGGTGTTTTATTTATTATTTTCCCTTCAGGGTGCTGCATCTGCGAGTCTGTGAAACTCAAGTGCCATTTTATCAGTGTTGGGCTTTATGCTGGGGAGCGATTGAATTTATGGCATTAAATGACATACTTCACAAGCGTTTGTCAATAAGAGATTTATTTTGAATCGTTCTAATTTAAGGTTAGAAATTTTTAGTTTTTTTTTTTTATATATACACAGTGGCCTCCTGCAATTACAATCTCGTCAAAAACTCGATATATATTTATATTTGTTATTTGAAGGGGTTTTTGTTGGGTATGTCTTTGGGAAATGTACCGTTTTCTACATTTCCTAAACCGTCCCAGTTGAGATTGTGATTACGGTTCCCCTTCATGTGTTTTGCTGGAGGAGGTGAGATCTTATGACATGAGTGCGGGAGTTAGCACGTTAGCATGGTAAACATACAGCCCTCAACATAGTATTTACCACCAATGTGAAAATCCTGGGGTAAAACTAAACATGTTTTCTATGTTAAATAGTTTTTTTTTTTTTTTTTTTGCTATTTAACAACATCTGTGTTGCAGCTAAAACTGTGATCAAATGTTATTTGAGGTTATTTTTTCTTCTTCTTCCAAAATGTTTGGCATAGGCAAAGCAGTGATCAGGTGTCCTGGGGTAGAGTTGTGTGTAGGCTGTCTGAGCTGTGTAATTTGAGGGAGGTGATGTCTGTCCTCAGTCAGTTTTACTCAAAGCCAGGCCGAGTTCCTCTGTCTCCCGTACCGGCCTGTTTGTCCACTTTGCCTTTGGTCCCACTCTGTGGACAGCCAGTGCTTGTCTGAAAAACACACTCCACTGTTTTAGTAAAAGTTTGAGGTTGAAGCGTTACCATGGTGATGTGCCTTTCTTTCTCCCCCTCCCCCAGTCTCTGATGTCATTGGTCTGTTTGTTTTGGATTAGCGGGTTCTGTTAAACATGTGTGTCTGCCTATTTTGTAAGGTTATCTGTGAGCCCATATAAAATGAATGCTCTGAACTACCAGTACTCTCTTTCCTGTGAATATATTTTCAGCTTTCAGTTCATCAAACCTCGTGTGTACAATAATAATGGTGAAAATGAGGTTTCATGAACCCTTTGAGGGTGGAGCTACATGTGGCCTGATGTGGCCAGTGGTCCAGATCCACTCTCACATCTCAGCCACAGAGCAGCGCTGTGTGTTTTTCATTATTCATATATTCTTTCAGATCTTCATCTCCCTGTACCTCAGTGGCAGCATTCTACGTTTTCAAAAAATACTAAAATAGCCGTAGTGTCAAAACATCTGACCGCAAAAAAGGCCCTTTTTACCTGAGCTTTAAAAGATTGTAGCTGTAGTGTTCCTCAAAAAGTACTCCAGAAGATGGAAGCAGAGAGTGTAGCAGTTTACAGCATGAGTTGGTCTTTTGCACAGTCGCATTGTGAGCAGGATATCATCGTACCCGTAAAACATGCACGAACATGCATCACCGCGGCTGGAGAGGAGGAAGTCAAAGAATCGAAACCGCCAGCCACAAAAGACACTCATACTGCCACTTAAATTCTTAGCTTTATGAAATGTTTGTTTTTCAGGCCTTGATTATTGTGCTGCACTGCTGGCAAACTGCAGGAAATTATGTCATCTGAAAAACTTCATAATGAATCAGGTGATCCAGTAACATGGCACCATCCATCTTCTGGGGTGGAATTCTGGGCCGTCAGTCCTCCAGCTGCAGTCATGGGCAGACAGGCTTAAGTATACCTGCCCCTGCCCCTCCAACTGAGGCCTGCCCCCACTGGCCGTTCTGATCAGGTGTGTCTGTCACCAGCCAAGTGTTCACATTTTATATCCTACGAAGACCATAAATACAGTTTGTACGCATTAGCGTAACACTTTTAGCCTGACCATTATAGATTTTCATGATGTCATTAATCATGTTTGAAATTCCGTTTGTGCTCGTGAGGTCTGATTGGCTGATGGAACAGGAAAAGCCGCTGGTTCTGCCCCTTCGAGGAATGCCCCACCCTCAAAATTATTAGCGCAGTTTGGCACAGAGTGGGAAGTCCTCAGGGAAAGTTATGTAATCTGAGTATTATGGAATCACATCATTTGGGGATGGGATATGGGTAATTATCAGAGAGAGGTTTTCACTGGATCGTTGTCCTAGTTAATCATGCTAAAATAACCCCTCAGCTTTTTCTAATGCTGAAAATGGGCTGAATGAAATCAACAGTATGTCTCTCTGTCATAGTTACCGTGTATGTGTCACATGTGTAACATAAAAGTGTGTTAAATCAGACCTTTAAGCTCATGCACGTTTTAAGGTCTTTTGTTGTGTCATGTGGCCTGATGTGTTTCACTGAGTTTTGAGCCGCATTGTTTCCAAACCCATGCCGCCCGAGCGTTGTGGATTGACTGCGTTTTAGGCCCCAGGGCCCGCACAGCCAAGCCCTTTCTCCCCGTTGCCCTGAATGAATCATGTCTCAGAGAGAGGAGAGAGTGAGAGAGGAGAGATTTGTGAGGTGTGAAGCCCTCTGCTGAATTAACCTCACAAATCAGCCGCGGGGCGCGAGACTGAGTCGTTGTGTACTGGCATGTTCTCTCCCAGTGCCAGCTGGGTACTCCTCTCCGTCTAATCCTCTCACCAGCTCACTCCTTATTTCCTATGTTTTTTCATTTTAGACTGCAGGGGTGTGAAGGCAATAGACAGTGTTTAAAGGTAGCTCTGCAAACAAATTAGCATGATATATAAATATATATTTGTCCCTTTTTAACTTGGCTCCGTCTCCTCTAAGTTATTATCCTACTATTTTTCTCATTACAGTTCAAGCGTGTTGCTTTGCTGCCTTGCTTACATTAATCAACTGGAAAAGCTGCTGTAAGCATCAAATGCAGATCTATTGTCCACAGTGCCTTCAATCCCAGCTCCCTGGATTATGTCTGTCCATGGCTAACATGGTTAATCTGGGGTATTTACGCCTGGTTTAGGGACCTGGCTTTGGCTGGTACTAATGAAATCCCTGTCCTGTTAGCGGCGGCTTATCGTGGGCAATGAGAGAACCTGAAGCCCAGACACTGTGTAAATATGTATCTATCTCCCTTATCTGCTGCTTCTATTGTACAGTGGCATGAAAAGACTTGTACAAACATCAGAAATAAACACTCAGGTATGATTTCAGGCACTGCAGCAGCCTGTAATGCAGGCAAGCCCAAACACATGCCAGCACTCTGTCATGTTTGTGTTTTATCATCACCTGTTGAACGATGATCAGCATTATTGCTAAGTCGTCGTCATTTGTGGCGCACAGTGCAGATCTGGTCGATTGCTTTGTCTCTTAGTCTGCATGTGCCTGCTCCGAATAAGAGCACCCGCTGAATGGCTGGGCGCTAGCCTGAGCTGTGCAGGGGCGCACAGCACTTACCCGGCCTTTCACTGGTACATGGACCTGCCCAGACCGACGTCTCAGCCCACACTCGGGGGAGCTGGTGCGTTTCTCAGCGCTCGATGGTTAATCAATGTTTTACCGCTGATTAATACCACAAAGAACTGGTGAAACATTTTGTTTAAGACCTAATAGAGGAGTGCCAAGAAGTCCAGGCCACATGTCAAAGTGGTGTAATGATTACATTTCCAGCACTGGGAATACATGATCTGAAGTTCCATAAATCCATGCGTGATTTATTCATAGTTTATGTGAACTGGAACAAGGACAAACACATGGGCCCACTGAACAGACATCCATACATTACACACCGTGTAAGTGGCTTATTCAAATTTTCTAATATCTTATAGAGCCGCAGTTAAAATTACCATCTTGTGTTTTGAATGTTACCCAAAGTTTTGGTTTCGGTAGGGCTCCTTAATAAAGTTAGGGTATAATGACTGCATGCGTTATGTTCATTAGCCGTCCGTTAGCTTGAATCAGCATAGTTACCTTACATTAGCATTTTAGTGGTTTAGCATTTTCACTGGGCTGCCATTATAGCTCATGGTAATGGATGGACCCATGGTTTGCCAGTCACTCTGGATAAGAGCGTCAGCTCCATTGCTGTACTGCAATGTAAACACAGAGCCGTCGTTAAATGCGCCAGTCAAGAGACCAGCTCAGGAAGTGGGAGGGTGAATCTGAACTCATCAGCAGAAATGAAACTCCACACAAAAGCGCCGCAAAGTCTGTATCCGAGGAAAGAAGAAGAGACTGAAATAAGCTGGAGGGAAAAGTGTGAGCCCTGTTTTCCATTGTTTGTGGGTGAGCTTGTGGAGATTATCAGTGTATCCCTGTGCAGGGTGCTGCTGGCGGCTGGAGCTCATGGTCTCCTCATCCAAGGTAAGTCTGGCAGAATCCTGACTGTGGAAACACCTGTCTTTCTGGGTAAGAGGGGCTTTCTTAATGCCCCGTGGAAAATTTACTCCAGCGTTCCTTGTCAAACTCTACCAATACATCGGCAAAGTGTTGATACCTTTTTTCCAGTTAACTGCTTTCTAAAGCTGTTCCACAGTGTTGAAAAACAGGGCGGTTTCCGTTTCCACAGCAGTAATCATTAATCATTAATGTTTGTGCAGGGTACATACACATGCCAACATCATCACTAACAGAGTGCTACATGTGAATAACACCACATCCAGCAAGTCTAAAGTTTACTGTTTATTTATTACACTGGTACTAACTATTGACAAAATTTCAAGATTTATTTAGTACTCTGGTACTAACTATTGACACAATTTCAAGATTGTATCCCTCTGCTGACTACTGGCTATGAACACTTTTTCACATTGCCCGTTTCTTAATCCAATGCAAAATTGGCAGAATCCTGACTGCGGGGCCACCTGTCTTTTTGGGGAAAGGGTTCATTTAATGTTCCATGGAGAATGTACTCCAACGCTCCATTTTCAGTTTACACCCATAAATATGCCATGCATAAATTCTTTTTTTCCAGTTAATTGCTTTTACAATGTAAACTTTGTGCAAAAGATTTCAACAGACTGCCATAAATGACAGCCACTGG
>CM040764.1:24518827-24526327 GCA_022829145.1 Albula goreensis | reverse complement strand
ACGTGTGGCACGCGTGCTCATGTTCCAGGAAGTAAGCGGTATTTTTAGTCCTTGTGTGCATCCTCAGAGATTCCTCTTCCCAGGCGGTGTCAGTAATGGGGCTCTCGCACAAAACATGCCCATGCACGGCTGTAGAGCCCCCCACCCCTTCATGGGGGTGTGGAGCTGGGGGTTGGGGTGCAGTCAGGGGGAGTGGTATCTATCTGCATCAGAGTAAAGGCCAACCGTGCTCGTCTTAAGCAATAACATTCCAGTAATTTTCCATTGCAAACAGCTTTACAATAGTTTGCACTTTCAGCGCTAAACCTGCACTTCAGGTTTTACATTTTTAATCATCATTCAGGGTTGTTTTCTAAATGCTGTGAGAACAACCCAGATCAGACGGGGGAGTTTTCTGCAAAAGCCAAAATATTACCCAGGAAAGACTAAACAGTCCACATCAAAACTGATAGTTAGAAAAATAAATGACTGTTCCCATAATAACAAGTAATGAGTTGAGTAAGCTCCAGCAGTTGGCATGCAGTGCAGGCTGGATTGAGCTCCAACCAGCCGGTACACCACCTGATTCCACTAATGTACTTCTCCCATTGGCTGTAGTACTTTGTGAAAGTAGGAAGTGAAGCATGTGGTTGATGTAAATACCTCCAGACAATTTCAAATGACCCTGTACAAAACATTTGGTTCATTCCACTGAACAAAATGTTGTCTGCTAACTTTCTAAAATTGTCTCAATGGCTGTTGACTTTCTAGATTTGAGCCTGTTTAATTGGCCTGACAAAAACCCTCAAACATACACCTCCACATGCAAATTCAGTAGGAATCCAGCTTCATTAGCAACACTCCTCTCTGTGCAGAAACCACACACAAGCCATGCTCTAATTACTCAAAATCGGTTTAATTACGTTCAGGTGCAGCAGCTCTCTTTCTCCTGTCTGTTAAACATTTCATCATCAAATTACAAAATTCAGGAGCTTTAACTTCTGTATGTGATATTGGATAGCAGGGTGTGACTCTTCAAAAGACATATGAGGAGAGAGGTAAGAAGAGAATGACTTTATTTATAGGAGTATCTTTCAAGCAGGAATTGCCTCAACAAACCACAATCAACAATAACATAAAAACAGAGCAACAGTATTAAACACATATTGCAATGCGAAGATCGTGAAAAGAAATGTAAAAGATGAATTTAGATTGTATGAGTAAAGTTTGGCTTTAAAAGATGACACTGGCAAAGGTGCTATATGATCTAGGGGACGGGTTTTCCACCTCAGTCTGCTCTGCTTATGTATTCAAAGCATAGCTTCAGCCTGGAGGTTCTCCCATTGTGCTGAGTGTCCCCCGGCAGTGTGAGGCGACAGCCTGGGGGTCTCAACAGCTGACATTCACAACTGTGTTGGATTTGACAGCGAGCGATTGGACGAGAGCCTGGCTCACTTCCAAATATTAACAAAAGTTAATGGGTTAAGTCCTTCGTCCCCCAGTGTGGAATACCCTCTCGGTCTTTAGATTCAGGCCGTTGTTGAGTCTTTTCTTTCTCAGCAGGCTGGATTTCTGAGGAATGCGGCTAACTTTTAAACAAACTGGCTCTGTCTTTACAGCACTATTTCAACTGGTGCGTTAGCGATAAAGAAAGTTTTACTGGTTTATGTTCCTGCAATAAAAACCCGTTTCTTCTCTCTTATCATTTGTTTTGAACTGTCTGCTCCAAGGTCGGTGGTACCCTTCAAGCTTGCCCTCAGCTTGTGTTTCACAAGCGGCTGTGCAGGCGAGGGTCTGCAGCCTGCAGGCTCCAGCACAGGGACACGGCAGAACTGGGTCACCAGCAGGATAGCTCTGTTTCAGAGGGGAAGCCTTAAAGCATGAAGGAACCTTCTTCCGAGCCACAGCATAATCGCAAAAGCCAAGCCCTTTCTGAATAAATCGCTGTAATTAAAATGATTGTAGGCATAAAAATTAAAGTTCATGTATTAATTTTTTTGTGCAGTTGGGAAGCAAAATGTTGTCCTAAGGCATGATACTGGCTGCCTTCTTCAGTTTGTCTTTAGATTTACACCTGGCAACCGCTACGGTCCATCGCCATGGGGTAGGGCACTGTTTACTGAAAAAATTCAGAACCAGCAAGTGTTCTGAAGGAAGTAATGAAAGGTGACTGTATGTCAGAGATTCAAAGAAAAGAGAAGCTTGTTGACATAATTATGATGTTTGTTAAATAATTTAAAATAAATGCTGCTCATAGGAGATGGGACAAATTGGAAAGACCCTCAGTCATAGAAAATATTAGTTTCACTTATTGTTTTTATCACTTCCTCACCACGCTTTGGTTCCCAGAGCTCAGCTTAATCTTTTAGGCCTATTAGAAAAGGAGGGCCTTGTGACCACCACATGGGAGTCAGGTCCAAGCTGTGTGCTGTGCGCCCCCACCCCACCCCCACCCCCGCCCCAAACCCTCATCCCCCCAGCAGAGACATGGTTCTGCCCTCACAATGTTTTGGCGTGAGTCAGAGATTATACAATCGCAAGGCCTCTGTGTCTTAAAAACTCCCTCGCTGGTCAGGATGGGGTTTCGAGAGCAGGAAGTGCTGCAGAATACGAAAGATGATTGTGTGGTGCACACAGGCGCTGCAAACGATGACTGCGCAGTGCACACAGGGGCTGCAAACGATGACTGCACAGTGCACACAGGGGCTGCAAACGATGACTGCGCAGTGCACACAGGGGCTGCAAACGATGACTGCGCAGTGCACACAGGGGCTGCAAACGATGACTGCGCAGTGCACACAGGGGCTGCAAGCGATGACTGTGCAGTGCACACAGGGGCTGCAAACGATGACTGCACAGTGCACACAGGGGCTGCAAACGATGACTGCGCAGTGCACACAGGGGCTGCAAACGATGACTGCGCAGTGCACACAGGGGCTGTGAGCGATAACTGTGCAGTGCAGACCGGTGCAGTGCAGACCGGCTATGTGATGGAGGTCAATGGTGTACACAAGCCAGTAGCATCTTCATGCATTTGCTCCACCCACACTCTACACTCTACGCCAGCTAATTATGAAATCAGGTGATGTGGGCCTTGATTAGGGCAAATACCCGCAGACACTGCCCCCTACAGGAATAGAGTTAAACCTGCAGACACTGCCCCCTACAGGAATAGAGTTAAACCTGCAGACACTGCCCCCTACAGGAATAGAGTTAAACCTGCAGACACTGCAGCCCTCCAGGACTGGAGTTAAACCTGCAGACACTGCAGCCCTCCAGGACTGGAATTAAACCTGCAGACACTGTTGCCCTCCAGGACTGGAGTTAAACCTGCAAATAATGTTGCCCTCTGGGACTGAAGTTGAACCTGCAGACACTGCCCCCTACAGGACTGGAGCTGAAAATCCTTCACTAATGGTATGTTCTCCAGACCTCCGCCTTTACTGAATTTTAGCCTGATGTATTCACTGTAGTTATGAAGTCATAAAAATGTCGTTACACATTTATGCTGTTACTAATACACTGTGAGTGCAAAGTGCGCAGTGAAATTTGGGGAGTGTCCAGTAAGGTGTTTTGTGCCATCTCAGGAGAGCATGGCCTGAGAAAACAGCTACTGACACCGCGGCCCTCTGGGACACAGGGTTCAATACCCCTGCTTTCCGTCATTCCTTTGCTCTCTCCAGAGCACCTCCTGATTCTTTCTCCTTGCCTTATTCTTGCCTTACATTTTTGCATTTAGGCATTTAGCAAACACTGTTGTTCAGAATGACATACCCAGCTTATGTTTCTGCACACTATCCATTTACTGATTCATAACCGAGGCGGTGTGGGTTTGGTACTTTGCTCAAGGGCTGTAACAGCAGTGTTGGACCTGGGAATCCAGCACACCCCCTCTGAGCTGTAAGACCAGCTCCTTAAGCACTCTCCAGCTCTGCTGCCCCAGAGTTCCCCGCACAGCGTCTCCTGATGCAGGCTGAGGTGCGGCTGTGCTTCCCGGCCCCCTGCTGACTCGGCACAGCTCACATACGCTGCCCTGCTGCTTGCTGTCTCTGTAATTCAAAAGAGCAACATTTCCTGTTTACCATGATGGATTGCCTCTCCTTTGGGACATGTTAGTATGTTAGTATCATTTAAAATGAATGTCTGTCTGTCATCTATCTGCAGATTCACAACTGGTCCTCCTTACCACATCAGCATGAGAGGAACACACCCAATAGAGTATGTTCTATTTTTAACCCTTACAGTCCGAGTATCTGTTTTTTAAAATAATTTTTGCTGACCCACACTGTGCTACCACTATGTCATTATCTAAGCCAGACTGCTGTAGATGAACCCACATATCAGAGGAAAGGCTTTCGCTGCTGAAGGTGTACCAAACTCTAATATTAACGCAATTGTGCTATTGTGCTGTGATCGTGTTTCCTGCACAACAAACCTCAGTGAATTCAGATTCTGCAAACTGCCAAGAGTGTCACAGCTTATTCAGAGAGACATGGAAAGAGAGCTCAGTACAACAGAAATGCTTTAAAGAAACTAAAATGTCATTGGATTCTGAGTGTCTTGCTTGATGGTTTTGTGCAGGTGCAGTAACTAGGACTATGCCATACAAGAACCTTCACCTTCTGGCTATACCAACAGGCCAACACAAAGTAATGAAATATAGGCCTGAGTTTTTGTGTCTTGTGTTCTGGAATAAGAGGCCTCCCTAAGGCTCATGGGTAGTGTTTGTAGCTTATCCAGCTCAAGTGCCGGTTCACTCCACAGTGATACAGCCCATTGTCTGAAACCCAATCTGGGCTGTGCCTTTGCCTTGTGAAAGCCTACCCCGAGGCACCACTCTGTCGTTAATGGCTGTAAAACTCAGATGGGGGTGGGGGTGGCGGGGGGGGGGGGTGGCAAGGGGGTGCACACCTTCGTGCTATTGTTACCCAGGCAACGGCCCTTTGCCAACTGGCCCCCCTACACATGACTCTCTGACAGAGTGCCCCAAAAACATGCATTGATTTTTTTTTTTTTTTTTTTCCGATCTTCAACCAAACTTTTTGACCTCGCTGCAGCACCCGTTGTGCTGGCTTTGGGAGGAGAGGCTGAACACGTGACTCCCCCTGATTCTCGCTTCTTTTACACACAGCAGTCGCACCCCTGATTGCACACTGCCTATGACATCGGAGGAAGACATAGTCACCGTACTCTTCCAGCACGACCAGAGAGGGCGCTGTAGCGATGAGACCAACGAACATAGCCAGCATACCCTCATCATCCGGTTTTTTTTTTTCCTGCTTCATAAAAAGCTTACCAGTGCTCTCTGACTTCTGTGGATCTGGTTGGCCCAGAGAAGTTTGCTTGCCCAGATTTATGACAGGAGAACCACTGGAGAATTTACCGGCTGCAAACTGGAGTCCCGCCTACAGCCAGTCTGTAATTAGACAGAAGCTACCTGAGCAAAGACCATCCATGAAACGAGTTTGTGTTCATCCGGAGGAGAGCGTTGATTTGGCAGCATCATACTAATGTGAGACCAGGGGTCCCCTGAAACCCACCTGTGTTATATCAGCAGACATATCTGACATGCTGTGAAATGGTGGAGTGATGCTCATTTGTACTATCCTTTTTTCTTTAGCCGTATCGCATTCCTGCCGTTTTATAATGGTGTTGCTCAACGTTCCAAGTCCAACGACTGACATCAGCGGACCAGTTATTAGACCAGGAGGTTCAATTTCCTTGCTCCTTCCTCAAACAATTTCACAAGTGCAGTGACGTATATTTTTTCGTAATTAATGATGTGCCTTGGCTTTCCTGCATGTGAAGTCAGTTAATAAACGAAGGCGCGTTACTTTGGGTGTCACTAAATCAGGAAAGTCATTTGTCACTACTTTCCGCTTTGGTTTTATAAGTGTTTGTTCGGGTGAAATCAGCTGTTGGTTTGTTTGGCCGGGGCCTCTAAGGTTTGCTCAGGAGTGTGGGGTTAATCAGATGTGTTTGTTTTTGTGCTCAGTAAGACAGATGCAGTGCTGATACTCCTTTGTATACTGTGTGCTTAATAAAGAACACGATTTTTACAACCCCACGGATTGCATGGATTTTTAATCTCTGGAATGCATGCTCTCAAAAAGGTGAGGCTGCTGTGAAACGGGACGGCTAAAGCTGAGTATGTTAACTTTCTACCTGCACCACTTTGTCCTTTTGTCACTATGACATGTTGCTTATTTGCTGCTTGTCAAATGACATCTTTTTCAAAGTGCTTGGGGCTATACCATTAGGCAGGTTCACTATCCAGCTGACTTTGGTCAATATCGTGAAGTAAATGAGGTTTTCTGATGATTAAAACTAACTCTAAACTACCTCACAATAACATTTAATGTCAATGTGTCTGTGATCTAAAACTGCCTCTTAAATGGTGTTATTTCCTCATGTGGCTGTCTTGGTAATCTGAGCAGCTTTGTGGTTTACCCCCTTTAGCATTTTAAAAAGCCTGTCTGTGTTCAGGAAGCTCTTAACACAGTGCTCAGCGCTGGATCATCTTTACCGCAGCTTGGCTAGAAAGCAGGCCAGGACAGCAGCAGACCTTTGGGGTCTTCTCTCAGCTGAGTCTGTGGCTGTCCTTCCGAGCCTCCTTAGACCTCATTAACATTTCCATACTGTTGTCACTCATCCGTTTACATGTTGGGTATTCTTACAGGTTGAGTAATTTTATAATGAAAAAAGTAATTTATCGTGTGTGATGGGAGATCGGATACCCAGCAGACACACACAAGCGTTCCCTGGGCTCATTACATCTGATAGGCTGGGGGGAAATGTCTTTGCAAATGGGGGTGTGTTCCCAGCAAATGGATAGACTGCCTGTGAAACGCTGGATTGTAGAGGTGGATATCCAGGGAGAGACATGGCTCTGTTCCTAAGAGCAACATCACAATATTTAACATTAAAAGCAGAGCAGAAATGCACTACTTGTTGATCATCTTTTAACCATTCCCCTATAAATGCTTTTATGTTCATTTTCTTGGTCATTAATATGTTACCTCATTTAAAATTGCACTGAATCCTAAGGTTCAGCGTGGCCACTGTACAATCAGCGGTTTGGAAACCTCATCTGGCAGCTGCAAAAACAAAAGCTTGCAGTCAAACAGAGCCGCCAGAGGTGCGCATAGAGATAGGGAAAAGCACTGAGCAGAGCAGTGGTGAAAGGCCTGCTCTGTGGCCTTATGGCAACACTCAAGAGCTAAACTAAACCAAACTCCTCTTATCGCTGCGGAGAGCAAAGCTGCCCAGCATGGTGTAACCGCAGCCTCCCACAGCACCTCCTATCGGAGACCAGCCTCACAACACCTTTCTTATGTTGGCTTTATAACACTGTTCAGCAGCACATTATAGTGCAAATTCTATCTTGCATGAATGTATAATCAGTAACATTGATAATAATTCACATTTATTGACTTCTACCTGTGACTATCTCTGTAACATCAGTTGTTGCAGACACCTGCAGATTTCTTGTCTATGGAACTTGTGGAATTCTTTGTGGAT